>VXBO01014901.1:204-41672 GCA_013400135.1 Rhinoptilus africanus | reverse complement strand
CCCATCATTGTTAGAATATCATGATCTTTTGAAGGTAGGAAGGATTCTGAAATCAGAAGTATCAATATCATTACTTTAGGTAAACAGGGGTTTTTTGTTGGGCTGTTTGGGACTTTTTGTTATTTTTAATTTTCCATTTTTACTTTTGAAATGTCTATTGTCCCTTTTTTCTCTTTCCTTTATATTTTCTTGAGGCTAAAAGCACATGAAGTAAAACTGCTGCAAACTAACAAACTAATTTGTCAACTGAATTTTTCACCAGCAAAAAAACTCCAAACCCCAAACCCCATTATGCTACTGTAAGGAAGGCATCTGTCCGAATTATATGCTCTGGCCCAAAATCTTATGTCAAAGCTATTTATATTATAAATGTTGGAGGTTTTATTTTCATTAGTTAGTGTGTATTCTTTTTTACTTGAATAAGCCCTTAGAGGAAGAGATTTGTCCTTTAGATATGGGTTTAAGAAAATGAACATATGTTTTATGATGCAGTTCTTACTTTATTATGTAAATACAATATAAGGATGTTTTCTACAAACTCATTTGGACATATGTAATATAATGCAGTGCTATATTCCACAGTTTACTGAGCATACGGGACCTGTAAAACTCAAGCACAGAGTAAGTAAATCTCCCGTCACAGAATTTTTCAGAAGAACCTAACAGAACATCAGTGACATTTTTTGCCTTTGTTTCCAGTTAAATTGATAATCAAAGCTGTGATCTTTCTGGCAACTGAATGCTTATGTGGGCAACCTCTTTGGTTTTTGTTGGATAACAATAGCATACTTGATGGACCGGGTTCCACAGTAGCTTTGCATTTAAGTAGCTTCTCTTATGAATTATGAGCTGGCAGAAGTTGCTACTTTCTTCTTTGGTTTTTTGCACCTTTCTGGGCATTTGGGAGGTTGGCTGCCAGCTATCCCGTGGAAAGCTTGTATCGGAGTACTGGAGTACTGGCAACTTTGCCGGTCCAGCCCCAGGCTGACCTAACAGGAAGGGGTGGGTGCGTATCCAGAGGCCAGGAGGAATGGTTGCTACATTATGTAGTTTCTAGTTAAGTTGGTTTGTGCCATTATCATGCGTCTGTCTGTGCCTGCTAATATTGCCAGTTCCAAAGGCGTTATTTTTTCCTTTATTTTTTCTTTAAAGAAAAAGCCAGATCCTTCAAAATTATGTGTCATCTTGTTAGGCTTTGGATTGTAATAAATCTGAAGTTTTGTGGGTTTTTTTGTTTATTTGTGGTTTTGCGTTTTTTCCCCCCACAGTATTATCTGGCTTATATATCTAAGGTTTTTTATTTGTTGGTTTGGTTTTTTTCCTGTGGAGGACAGAGATGAGATATACGTGAAAATAAACAGATAATAATAACATACCTCAGTCCAAGATCTAAGGTTGGGAGAAAGTTATCACGAAACTTGAGATAAAATTCTCACTTGGCAAGTGACTAATAATAATGATGATAAAAATAATAAAAAATTGAAAATGCAGTTTACAGTTTTAATTTATTTAATGAAGTTAATTTTATTTATTTTTAGTCTCCTCTTTGACCTAAAACAACTGAACCATGTAACTGTTGAGCTGTCAAGGAGTGTCAAGGTGTTTGGTTTTGTAAACCAGACCTCAAAGTAGTGATAAGGCAACATGGTGGAAGGGATCCCTGCTGTAGAGTCTTCATGGTCTGGGTCTTCCTGCCTGGGTCTTCATGTTGCTGCACCGCAGGTGATTTTCTCAGTTCACAATTCCTTATACCCTAGGCTCAAGTTTGCTAAAACCACCTCACCACAGGAAGCGTTCAGTATATGAATAAACTTCGCTATAATTTAATTTAAGAAGACTTTAAGGTAGGGATTTATTTGCTTGAAGCTTCTGTTCTATATGCAAGTGAATGTGGTTATTGTAATTTATGGGAATACTAACCTATGATGAATCAAAAGTCATTGCATGATGCAACTTGAAGATGAAGCTGCATTTTCAATCCGTGCTAAAACATACACATCTAAAGGTTGATTACAAGCGGAAGAATAAGTTACTTTTGTCCTTATCATTGAGAGTCACTTTCTTGCTCCAGTAGTAGAGTTTCAACATTTCAATGCTGGTGATGACCTAAATGAGAGCACAAAGTGTCTGACTTCTCAAATCTTAATGTTTCATATAACAGGGAAGAGCCAAGAAGAATCTGCTTTTCCACTTACATTCCTTAAGAATATAGCCCCCCCAAAATTCCATGAAATCCTACAGGAACATTCTGTTAAGTTTAAAAAATTTTAACACCTTCAACGATCTGATGGAGCCCCTCAAGTTTCGGTGCACATCTCTTAACTGAAGATTTAGATTGTTTTCTGAAAATCATTCCTGCTGTCTAATGTGCCAGTTTAACAGGACTGCAGAAGAAACTCTTCCCTGTGGGCAGGATCTATGAAGTTTTGTCAAGTGCAACTCAGGTCAGCTGCAGTCAGCTGCACCCCACTGAGCCAGCAGCATCACGCAGCCAGTCTGGCGAGGTACTGCCATCTTCTGCTTTAAGACGTGCTTGCACTGTGACATTCTTGACGTGTATATCTAGTTTCTCTTCTTTATAATTATGTTTTGGCTTTTTCATATTTCTTTTTGCTGTTCCCAATTTGATTCTGATGATGACTTTCACTAAGTAGCCTTAGCTGGAATAAAAGAAAACACACTTTTTGGAGGGTGCTAAATTTGTTGGTGTGGTTCAACATATTTCCTTTATAGAAAAGAAGCATACGAGGCGGAAAAAAAACCCATAAATGAAGTAACACTAGATGTGGAAGTGACATGAGGAAGATGCTTAGGCAATTTTGAGATGGGATAATGCTTCTTGATTGTGTTCTTTGAGCTAGAAGGTGGCAATTAGATTTTCATACACAGAAAAGTGTGAGACATCCTAATTAAACACCTTTTGGTGGAAGTCATGATGGATAAACCCAAACTGCTTGTAGTAGTTCTCAAATGTGTCACCTGTGAGGATAACACTAGAAACACTTTTTTTTAATATATTTTTTAATTGGAAGGATATTATAATTTGAATGTTGATGTGGAACTTGTAACTTTTAATAGCTACCCCTATGGATATATGCTGAATACTTATATACCTTTGCTGGACCTGTCCCTGGGCGAGAAATGATCACATAGACTAAAAGTGTTTTATGTTATACCTTCAGCAACTGTTTCTTAACAACTGTGTAGCTATGTCAGGATAAAACTTGTATTTGAGAGCAGGGAAATGAGGGTGTATCTGAGTCTAAACTGATTGCAAGCATAAAAGTGCTGAGTTTCTTCCATGTTCAAAGGACACAGGAGGATACTACAGGGACTAAAGGGACTGAGGAAAGGCAGAAGACACCAATATCAGCATTCACATCTTCCATTTTTGTCTACTTTTAATTTTAAAGTGTTTTTACATTATAATCTGAAAGAGTTTTCTGTTGGACAGTAAGAAAATAGTTAGTCCCATGTAATCCTGTATAGAGGAGGAACTACTGATAGAGGACATGAATTGTTTTTAAAAACATCCCATGGCTGTGCTTGAAAGCTAAAATGTGAACCTGTCCAGTAGAGAGAGCAGTTTGGGAGTACACCTCCTCTTTTAATAAGTATTTGTGAAAGTTTAGAAGCAGCATGTCATTACGCTCCATTTAATAAGAAAGAAATGAAGGAGCTTTGGGTATCTTGTTACGCCAGTGCAAAGCTGGTGTAGGAGCAGTTGAAGTTTTGGTGTCTCCACCACAGAAAATAAAAGACATTGGGTTTACCAGTAGAAGGTCGTTTTCCTTTGCACTCAGGTTTCTCCAGGACTCTCAGTTAAACACTTTTTATTTCTTTTGACTAGAATTACTTCCATTAGGGAAATGTTGCCTGAAAATAGCATGCAGTATTAATGTATCATTTGTCTCTGCTGTTGCCAACAGTAACATGTTTCCTTGGCTCTCACCCACTGTCTCTTGATGAGATCAAGTTGATTATTCAGCAGCTGTAGCCTACCACCTGCTCCATTTTTTTCCTTACTTGCAAGGCTGTTAATACACTATCCTGCCTTGTTAAAGCTGGGTTTGTTATTCAGCTGTGTTTTTAAAATTATACAGATATATTTCAGAAATGGGTTCACTTTTTGTTAAGAGTTTTAATTAGCCAAATTCGGATTGATTCTAGTTTATACATCTGAGAACCTAAGAGAGGATGCTGATTTTTATATTTTTTTTTTAAGTTCCCATTATGGTTCTACCATTCAAGCTCTGAATTTTATTATGACTAAAGTTGCATGTTTTGTAGGCCCATTTCTGGAAATGCAACTGAAGACTTCAGTGTTATCTCAGTTTTATTACAAATCATTAACTACTTTGGATTTTATCAGGCTGGTTTAGGTTAGGAATGTGTCTTAATGAAATAAAACAGTTTAGTCCTGTTCTACAGAGGAAGAGGTAGGATTGAGCTCTGTTCACTCTTGTTATTCCTCGAAATTCTGAATTTTGTCTTTATACCTAAGCAATTCCAAAAGAGCTTAAAGCTGCTTCTGATGATGTGGCCAAAAGAGACATACGACTGTCTCTTTGGCAGAGTTTTAAAGTTGCTAGCTTTCTGATCTTCTTTTGGGATTATAACAGCATTACATCTAAATGTCTTTTGTAGCACACGAAGTATGAGTAAATCCAGAACTCACTACATTTCTTTAAATGTAGTGTTTTGTCCTGGTTATACTCCACTTCTGTGAATTGCATTTTAAACCAAATAAAATATTACAAACAGTAATGTGAATATTCAATATACTTGACATATATTGAATATTGCTATCAGTATATATTAAATATATATTGATATAACTCGATATATCGTTAAATGTGTTGTTCAGTGATTATACGATGAGGCAAAACACAACCACTCTTGCCTCCCCTATTTGTTTAAAGATAACCAGCTTCATCAGTGTGTTTCTTGCATAAGTGATGCAAGCCTCTATCAATGTTTTCTTCTCCATTTCCTTAGCAAGGAGGTTTTCACTCGATTTGTTCTTTTTCCTACTTTTGCCTTTGAAATTAGGTAGTAAATTGTATTTCAGTTGTGTCCATTCCCATTTGGATCCTAGGCGGATTTTAATGGTACTGCTAGCAGGTATAAATTTTGAGCAGCTGAATCTGTTTTGTTTGTTTGTTTTTACTGGCTATTTAATGAGGAGATGTTAAAGGAGCTGTGAAGCAAGCTGAACTGCATTCAAGTGTTGGGTTTTATTTAAGTTAGAGAAAAATTATATTATTGGCATTTTAGAATACTTGTTTTGGAGTGGGTTAATTTTGATATTTCTAAAATAAATGTATGTAGTCCTGGTTTCTCCCTGGGTTGCTAAAAACTCCACATGCGCTACAATTGCAAAAGCAGGGTAAGGCGGCATGCCTGCTCAACATACCCGTCTTCTTCTAATCATGCCTGTGAAGTTACTAGCTCAGCTGGGAAGATTAAAAGAGTTTCCTAAGGCAGGCAGTGAACTGAAGCTGGTGGTGTGCTGCAATCTGTGATTTGTTGGAGCAGCTGACAATTTCAATCTAATGGTTTCAGTGTGTCCTTCACTTTGAGCATGTTTAAAAATGTAACACTAATGTGGCTTGCATTTAAGGCATATGAATTATTAGAGAGAAAATGTAATCAGCTCTAAGGGTTTGAAACCTCTGCAAATGTGAAGGACAAATTATATGTTAAAAGAAGTGGTCTTTTGCTGATTCTGTACTGTAGCAAAATTTCACTGTGGGATGTCAAGATGAATTTGATTGATAGACTATTTCTTACTCTTCTTTTCTGATTGTTTTTCTTCTTGACTTTATCTACAGTTCTTTCTTTCTTACTCTCTTGTTTACTGAAACATTTTTGACAGTATCAAGCTGTCATAATATTGCCCAGCTTCTCAAATGTGCTGATTGCATGCATGCTAGAAATAAACCCGGGCTTGGGAACTGAACCTCCTTCCTCCCACCCTCTCCTCATAAATGTGGCAAGTGTAGAATTTAACAAAATGCTCCTTCTCTACCATCTGATGAGAATTTCCTACATTCCTTGTTCATGTTTAATAATAGTTGAACAGGATTATTTTGTCCACTCATTCTTCAGCATATTAAGTTTGTGGGATATTTCACACAAACCAGATTTCACACCTCATGGACCAAACTATGTGCTCCAGCCATAGAAGGCAATTTTTTTCCTCCCTCTGCTCTTCACTGTGGCTATTTTTCATTTGTCCTATTCTGTCAGAAAGGTGCCCTCTGGCAATAATTTTGCACCTGGACTGCTAATGTGAGGTTTATTTTCATTTAGTACCAACCATCTCACTAGTTAGGATTATGAATGTTAGAGATCAAGCTGAGGTGGTAACCAGTAAGTTTTCAGACAGCTACTGACTGGTACTTAAAAGCCTTCCCCTTGCAGCTCCCCTAGCTTGTGCACTTGCCTTGGTGCATATCCAGTTATACTGCTTTTCCAGAAGTTTAAATGTATGACTTTTAACTAATTTGTTTATTTATTTATTCTCCAGTGATGATTTTCGGTGGTGCATATAGTTTCAGCAGTTCTGTGATTTGTTTTCAGGACAGAATCCAAGATTTTTTGACAATAACTGTACATTTTCTACTTCTGAAGAATTTTAGATTCTTACTAAATATTCACTGAGAATCCAACTTTAGCATAATACACTTAAAAAACACTTTCGACGCTCTTTTAGGAGCAGAAGTAGTACTGGTACTATGTCAGCTTTGTCTTCTCTGTTTGATAGTTTTCTACCATTAGCTAGATTCTTAAGTCCACACAATAAGAGAAAGGAAGAAACAGGAGAGAAGAGCTCTTTCTAGTTCATGTTTTGGAGAAGGGCTGCTTTTATGTAGTGGATAAGTGTTACTGTGCCAAATGGTCTTTTGGTTTTATCCTTTTTGACTTTTCTTATATGACAGTTTTGTCAGAGACAGGTGATTGTACAAGACATGTTAGGTATCAAAAGCCACGTGTGTGATGCATTTGCTTAGGGGTCTCCCTGTTTCAGTTTTCCCTATTAAAATCAATATGATTATTCATGTCACAAAGCGTTAACTTTACCTGCAATTTTTTAATCTCAAGTACTCTAGTTCAGAATTGGCTTCCCATTGATTTCAGATCTTATTTAAACCAGTGGCTTCATTTATTTTAAGTCTTCTGCTTTACCAATAGAAGAGTAAAAATTCTCTGTGGAGAATCAGCCTGATTCTTCCCTCACTGATTTAATTAAACAATAGGAATAAAGGTTGTCTTGAATTATAAAGAATGGTTTTCACTACAGCTGTTAACAGATTCAGAAATCCTTTGAAGGTCTGTTTTCTAAACATATGGAATGAATAATAGCATTTGTCTATTAGACTTCTTTTTAGCCAACATGACAGCCTTGTGTTGGATATGAGGTCATCTTGTTAGATAAACTGATGAAGGTCTGAAATAGAATTACTGTTCATGTGAATAAGGCTGAAATGGCTTAAAATGCATTAGAGAAACATACTAATTATGTAAACTAATTTTCTGTTTATTGTTTAATTGAAGTTGAGTTTTGTAACCTGGATTAGAAAAAAAAAAAAATCTAACAATTTAAGTTGTTGATAATGGTTTACAGTGGAAGACAAAGTTTGAGTCATTTTTTTTTTAATTATGGTGGAGAGTATAATAGCATCTGCTTTTTTCAAACATTATGCTAATTGCTGATTGTTGTGTTAGATTATGTACAAATTTAGGCCAGTAATTTATATGCTGAGTGCTTTGGTAAGTCTCACAATGTCAGCAGACCTCTAACATACCCTTTTTCCTTTTGAATATGACTCATCTGCTGCCTCAGATGATGAAAGTGAATCTGGCTCCAGAGCGTAGCTGGGGAATATATCATACGAAGTCTATGTTGAATACAGGAGACGAATGATAAACATACTCTTTGGCTGTGACCTTATATGCTTCAGATCTCCTCATTAACAGACCGCAGATCAGATTGCCACCACGTGGCACAGCAGATGCCAGAGCAGGAAAGAGTCTGTGACTCTGCAGTTGTAAATACATGAAATAAAACCACGCTGCAGAACAGCACAAAAAAATCCCAGCCCTACTGTTGGTCACCATAAAACAGAAATCTTAAAAAAATCTGTGTAAGAGTTCAAATTCTGGTTACCCTTATACTGAGGATTATGGTATTTACATAATGGAATACAGTGATGCATAGGATAACAGTTCCTATTTGAGGTAAGGAAATAGGAATTATCACGGAAACTTATGTGCTACAGTGTTAGTGATTCAAATATTTTTAAAAGCAAAAAATATTACTTGGAAGAGGAGATCTTAAACCTGTGGTTACATTTTAAATCAGCAAAATAAGGTATGTATTTGGTTCAATCTAAGGTGTTGTTTTATGGTTGTGACCATCTTATCAAAACCGATGTGACACAGCTTCATCAAATCTAGATCAGCTTTTGTGCTGATAATTATGAATGCCCACTTGTGAGAAAGGTCGTGTAGCAAATATGTTCATGAGAGTTACATGTAAAAAGGTAATCAGTCCCTATTAACCCCTCCCATGCCCTACTGGGAGTATGGGAATAAAGACAAAGAAAAGGAAATCCACGTGCATTTATGTGGGAGTTATGGTCTCACTCTTATTAGCACTTCCATGCTCACTTTTGGTCTACTGACTTTCCAATTTGCAAGTGTTACTTGCTGAAATCACACCCCCTTGAGCCAAACCAGGTCATCTTTTTATAAAATAGGGAAATTAATGAATAGGTTAGTCAATGGCTATTTTGCTAATTCATTACCAAGAATTATTACAAAAATAAAATATACTCCACGTAAGTAAAGACAGTAGAATCAAGGTGGAAGAAAATAGTTCTAATTTGGTTTAATGCAGAATGTAACAGTTTACTGAGGTGAAAATATAATTCTTTAAAATTCTGTCAGTCCGTGTTAAAGCTGCAGTGAAATGACAGTACGAGTCTTCCAGTGGCACTTCAGGCACCTTATCCTAGTCTTGCAAAATCTTTTCCTCATATTTGTGTCTTGTCATTTATGTGCAATTCATACTCATCTACAGATGAGCAATATTTATATTTCAGATACTTACATGAAAAACATGTTTGAAATTGTTTTTACACATACTCGTTGTGGCTTTTACATGTTCGTGCAAGAACAGGATTGAGTATTTGGATCATATTTTAAAATCAGGATTTGAAGTTCATTGTATGTTTCTACATTGTTCTATTTAAGCTTGATATTGATATATTCTCCCTGGGTATTTATCTTCTTAAAATAACCTAAAAATTCCATGGATTTGGTATTTTAGAAAGCTTTGTGATGCTATTGAAGTCTAATAACTCTAAGCTTACACATTTTATAATAGCTTAATATATCAAGGGGTAGTCGAATACTATTTTCAAGATAAAATACTTAAAGGAGAGTGAGAAGCACAAAAAAAAGATTGATTTCATTGTACTGAATGTAATTGTAATTGGGCCATTAGCTGACAGAATTCTGTGCCGGCTAGGAGGAGATAAAGATATGACATATGCACACAAAAATGAAGGCTGGAAGATGAATAGGCCTTCTAGGGACTTGATCTTTACAGATCAGATAAAGATTCTTCAGGTGTCTTTCTTGCAGTCTGTGCTACATCAAAGACTGTCTTTCAGAGATTGTAACGTGCACTTGGAACGTGGGGACAAGACCTTTGAAAATGGACAGGTTTGAGATTGATGGGCAGTTGCGCTTTGGGTTTTGGGGTTTTTTGGTGTGGGTTTTTGTGTGTGTATGTATGTGTTTAATCTTTAGTAATCCCTTTAAAAGTTAAAGAAACATTTGTAGCCTGATGGAGTAAATAACTTGGATCTTTTTGTATCTATCTTTCGCATTAGGCATTTGGCTTTAAAGGTGAAAATTCTCTTTGAAAGATTTGAGGAAATGCTAATGGCAGGTTACTCTTGAATTCCTTCAAAGTTTGATTAAAAATAATTGTTTGTGGTCAGTGGCTGTCTTTCAAGTGATAATTGTTCTTTTACTGATGATCTAAGTATTCTGAAAGTTCCTGAAGATAATGCACCCTGAACAACAGATATTTAGGAAATAGCAAGGCAGCAAGCGGTTCTCATTCATTTAAAAAAAAAAAAAAAAAGAAAAAAAGAAAAAAAAAAAGAAGTAAGTATAAATAAGTGTTTCATCTAGGGATATTTATTAAATAAATGCTTGTTTAACTGGTATTTTCAAGCACCTTAAATTTGACATCGGTTTCTATAGCAGTGGCTAAATCTAGCATCAGACCTTTTGAGCTCTTACTTAGAAGCACCATCTCACAGCTCTTTTGGGCATCCTCCAAAGGCACAGGAATAGAATAACAGCATTTTGTTAGCTTTCGCAGCCCTTTTTTCCTGGTCTTGGTTTCTCAATTTGTGTACTACTTCACAGTAATTTGAGTATCCCAGGCATCATCTGAGAAACCCTCTTCTCCAGCAGACTGTGAAAAGCAGGGTTTTTTTTTAAATACCTTGTAGTAACCCAGAATGTTTCTGCTATGCATTAGTTTTGTTCCTTCTCCACTTTTTGGTGGTGTTCAGTTTTTCATCCCCTCTATCTAAAAAGAAGGTGGTAAAAAGAGCTTAATTCAAGGCCTAAAAACATCTCGCAGCACTCATACAGAGGCATGGAGTAAGAAATGATTAAATCCTAATACTCAGAAATAGTTTTTCTTGTTTATCTTAGAACCATTTCTGCTTATTTTCTTGCATATAAAAATATGAATCTCAACTTTTTAGTATTTGTTGGAGAAACCTGTAGGGAACTGCTGTGGGTCATGGTGTTAAAGAAGGTGTTACCTTATCAAATTCTCATTGCGATGAGAGGGAAGATGGGAAGTGGCAGGTGTCAGCCTGCTGTTGTGTTACTCCTCCGCTGATGTTCTCCAGAGACTCTTCCATCAAAACAGGGCAGGCAAGACCTGACATTTTCATACCTCAAAAGGAAGCTGGCATGATTTCTTTGAGAGAGATGAAAAATTAGTCTCTCCTTGTGTCACAATAAAGGGCATAGGTAACTTGAGTTTCCTTCACAGTCGAGCTATTTTTGACCCAGGAGTCATTTCTTACTCTTGCTCTAAACAAAGCTCTCTCTGTAGGAAGGTGAACGTCTCAGTCATTGGACTACACGTTGCTGTAGCAGTTACATTTTTCCTTGCATAGAAATGAGGAACTTCTGAGAACACCTTAGCTTCATAAAACACTTACTAATTTTTTTGTGATTAATTTTTTATACTTTTCCCTCATCTTTCCTAAAAATATCAAAAGTATTACACAGGTGAGAATGATTCTGGTTTTTGCACGTACAGACTTCCTATCAATCAACCCATATCTTTTGAAAAAAAACACCTGCTTCTTGAAAATGAAGTCCTTCCGTGATCTGTGTCCTTGTGATAGCCTCAACATAAAAGTTGATAAAGTCTGCTGCCGGAGATGAGCTGAGCAATGAGTGGCCTGGCTGGTGGTCATGTGTGGGTTTTGGTTTGGTTGAGTCAAGGAACACAGCCGTTTTCTTGTTGTTCACCATTGTAACTGGTTGCTTGTGCTTTCATACGAGCTTGACTACCTTTAACAACTTTTAAACTTACACTCTGTACCTCAAATGACTACTTCTCATTTTGGAAGCTATTTTGTAGTATAAAGAGCTGGGTTTTTAGGCAGTTAGGATGTCTTCTAACTTAAACCTGACTGAAAAATTCTTCAAGGAGAAGAATTTGGTGGGGAAGATTCTCTTTTTCTCCATTTGAGTCCAACTTCCCCCTCTCTCCAATAAAAACCTCCAAAAGAACTACAAACTCAAAACCAAAAAAACCCAACCAAACAAAAACTTTTACTTTTTAAATTTGCTTTTAGCATTTTTGCATTATGGTACAGATTAGCTGAAGACTCTACCAACATTTCATGAAGCTGAGGGATTTCAAGTGTCACTGCAGTTCTTTCCGTGTAAAATTCATAATAATGTTAATTCTCAACATAAATATCTCTTAATAATCCATTTCTCAGTGCATTTGGTATCTGCTGTCTGTGGTAGAAAGCAGTTGCAGTTCACTCGGTACCTTAAGGTAAGGAAGCAGACTGTGAGGGAAATCGAAGGGCAGTGTTAACTGCTGCTATTTACATGTGTAAAAAGTGTCATGACTTGCTTTGCTACAATCTGGTGATACATGACTTAATCAGCTCGAACTCATCAGAGGATAGGCCAAATTTAGAAGCAGAACTGGCAGTAGTGAGTGAAGAAATTAGATGGACAAAATTGTTCTAGTTCATTACCAGAAAACTGAAAATACTGCAGGTATCTGAGGTTTTTGTCCAGCGCGGTCAAGGGAGAGTTATACTGTGCTTTTTCCAAGTGTAATACATCAAGTATTACATTATATACTGTAGTTTTTCTTTTGTAAATGTGACACTTGGCTATTCTGGAGGGTACCTCCAGTTGGCAATGCCTGTAAGATGCCAGTGACTTTCTATTAGCTAAGAATCATTTGCATTGACAATAAGAGGAATGAGTGGGGACACTTATTTTCTGGCAGCAGAGCACACAGGTTTGTTGGGTTTTTTTGTTTATATAGGATGATTGCGAATGAAAAAGAAAGGGAAAGGTCTTAAGTTTTTGCTTTGTGAAATTTATCATCCTGATAGTTGTTAGAGGGACTGCCCTCACGGGATCAGATAACATAATGGTTGCTGAGGTGAGATTCTGACAGCGCCATCTCTGCGATTCCAGCTGATGTGAACTTTCTGGTCATGTTCCTTTTGGTTGTTACCAAGAACTGACAGTTGACTCAACTGAAACCGTGACTCAGAGCACCCATTCATTTTCTGTAGGAACTGGTCTGACTATTAAAAGGATCAACAGGCTTACTGTGCAAAACTCCCCAGAAACAGTTGCTAAAATATTTATTGGTCTATAAAATGATTTACTCCTCGAAGAAAGTCACTCAACAATTAGGACACGGCTGACTCCACATGAACTTTGCTCACACCAGGTAGCTGCTGCTTCAGAGTGAGCTTGCTTGCGTTCAGGCTGGGCATTTGCCTCCAGGGCTGCTGGCCCTGGGGATGCTGTGGGCAGCTCAGCTGGAAAACACATATAACTCTTAGCAACTTGTGTATGCAAAATTGTACTAAACTTCTCATAAGCGTATACAAACTGATTATTTTCCAAAGACATGATTTTATATGAAGAGGGACATGTCACCAACCCAATGGATGTGTCTGTACAAGAGATTGATTGGAAAGCGCATAATCTGATCATGGTCTGATCACTGTGCTTTGCTTCCTGTGGGGCAAAGTGGATAAACTGGATTTTCTTTCAAATTTTCTTTCAAAATGCCCTCTAGGAGCAAGCCTGTTACTCTCCAAATGCTAATGTTTATTCAGTCCATGGGACTAAATGATAGCTAGTCCAAATTACTGAGTTTTTATGGCTCCCTAATAATCACAGGGGATGTCAGTACTTCCTTCCTATAATTGAAGCTAATAATTTAACAGAGAAATAGATGTCCATAGTCCTTGTCATTGGATGGTAGATTAAATTAATACATATAAGGTAAGGTGGTGTGTATAAAGAGAAAGTATTTTCAGAAGGATATTGATGGGTTTGGAACTGAACTAGAACTTCTTAAATAATATTGTGGGGAGCGTTAAGCTTTCTAATGCATGATTACAGTACTTAAATAAGGAAATCATACAGAAAATAGCATTTTTTAAGGTGAGATGGTGCATCTTTACTCAAATACACATAATTTTCAAGTAAGTACAAAGAAGTGTAGATATATAGAAAATTGTATAAAGAAAACATGTATATGAAGACATTAAAAAAGACTTTGCTATGTGAAAAATGAGCAAAGACTAAAATTTATGTCCTCTTTCTTTGTCTTCAGCGCCTCGCTAAAGAAGCAGAGAAGTACCAAGCATCACATCAGTGGAGGGATGAGTTTGGGGTAAGTTTCTGATTTTCTCATTTTAACCTTCTCAGATTTTTTCTTCTTTGAAATCTTAACTACATTCTTACAGAGGTGTTTTTTATATATCCACCACAGAAAGAGTCATTGACTATGAACGGGCATTTTACTTGGTTCAGTAAACAGAGTGTCAGACTGGGTGTCTAGAGAATAAAGACTTTCCACTGCAGAAGCTCATCAGGAGCTTCACAGACCCAAGGATGTATCTCTGAGGTGTACACAAGACAACTGTTTGTTTTAACACACAAGGCATGATTTCAGAGAAGACATATGAGTAATGGTTCCTGTAAGTTAAAACTGTGCTACTCCAAGCACTGAAACACAGAATCATAGAAAAGTTTTTTATGAGTTGTTTTTTGCTTATGTGGTGGGAAAAAAGTAGGAAAAAGCTTAATGTATAAGAATTTGGTTAACTACATGACTGTCTATATTGAACGTCAGACTATTTTTTTAGAAACTTTTTCCATACTTTAATAATTACATCTCTTCTCTTCAATATTCTAGCACTACTGAAAGAGGCCCTAACCTGGCCAAACACTAAACTACCTTCTTCAATCATTTTAGACTTCACTGAAAAAAAAGCAAGATAATTGTAAAATGTCTAACATTGATTTTTTTATTACCGATCAAGCCAAATTGTTATTGTGCTGCACAGTTATAAGCTTGTTAATTTTAGGCTACAGTTCCCTGTTACGTGTCAAAGTCATTTATTATGCCTTTATTACCTGTTCCTTCATAAATAAAAGCAGATGGTGCTTTTACGTGACATTGCTACAAACTTAATCTGTGTTTAAACAGCCACTAGAATCACAGTGGCACACAGTCAAATGCACAACTGTTTTCTATGATGTCCTTTCTGATCTAGTGTTCTTCAGACACTTGAAGATCTGAAAACAAGCAGACAAAAAAGCCCCCAAGGTCAGGCTAAATTACTCAGATAAGAGTGAATGGTTTTTAGGAGAGCAGAGAGGGTCTGGACACAGCCTGAATGCTTTTAAGCGTGCTCAGGCACAGCTTCTAATACACAGTAAAACACAGAATCCATATTCCATAGGCATGTAATGATGAGAATTCTACAGCGACCTTTTCTGCCAATCTGTCTCCGGTTTGAACAGAAAACAAAACCTGCAGGTTTGGTGGACTCAGTGCAGACCAGTGTGAATATGGTCAGATGCTCTTTCTAATCATTTTGCTTCTTACTATACGCACTGGTAACTCATCAAAAACACCGTCTTGGCTTTTGATTTTCTTTTTGCCCTTTACTTGCGGTAGCAGTCAGTCATACCGGAGAGGCTTCTGGCCTTATCAGAATTCATTGCCAAGGAGAGATCTCAAAGTAATTTTGAAATGTGGTTTTATATTAATGTTGTGGCTCAGGCAAAGACTGTGGTCAGAATAAAATATTAAAAAAAACCAGTTGGTTTTATAATAAAGTAACTGCAAACTGAGTTTGTGCTTTACTGTTTTGAATTTGGATGAGAACAGCGCGCACCATATAATAACCTTGACATTAGGTTATGCAATTAAATTTCAAATAAATGTATTAAGCTTCTTATAATTTAATTTGTTCCATTTTTGCCAGAAGTAATCTTTCTTCTCTTCTGGCCTACTTCTTTGAAAATGCCTGCTCAAATTAGTTTGCACACAGATCTTTCTGATAAACTTAATTTTCACTGGAAAATTCATTCTCCTAATGGCTGTGATGGAAAATAGAGAATATACTGTAAAACTTTCTTCAGATGAGGGTTCTTGAAGTACTTCTGTTCACATTATGAATGTTCTGCATTATGCTATATGAGGTTTATTTCTTGTCTGGGTTTTGGGTGATGAAAGCCCTTCCAACAGCACTGTACATGAGTCACTGTAGAAAGAAACTCTTTGGGACAATCTATTTCTGCTTCTAATGAACTTATGATCAGCAATGTCCTTGACAGTCAGATTTCGGCTGAATAATAGCCCACGGAGTTTTAAGGAGAAAATATCACAAACATTCCTTCTAGGGAAGTATATGTGGGCTGACTTGTGTAACAAATCCAAAAAAGGAAGGGCAAAGAGGGCTGCCCGTAATACCAAGGTCTATATAGAGCTATAACAGATGTGCCAATCAAAAGACTGCCAGAGTTGCCTGTTCTGCACCTTATTAGAATCATAGAATAATTTGAGTTGGAAGGGAACTTTAAAGGTCATCTAGTTCAACTCCCCTGCAATAAGAAGGGGAGTTACATCCGGGTAGATGACATCAGTCACTCTTCCCTTCTCCACCTATACTATAACCACATTGTAGAAGGCCACTAAATTTGCCAGGCATAATTTGCCCTTAGTGAAACCGTGTTGGCTGTCTCGGATCACATTCTTGTTTCCCATGTGTCTTAACGTAGTTTCCAGGAGCGCCTGCTCCATGGTCTTGCCAGCATCAATAGTTAAAGAAAACTTTACCAAAGTTTAAGAATTTCTAAATTGTATTTTGCTTTTATCTGAAATAAACTGTTTATGCTTACCAAATCAAAAATAGTCGTGAACACGTAAATCTCAGACTGATATTAATTTGACCCTGGGAAGCTGTGACCCAGCAGCTTACTGAGCAACAAATATCTGCTGTTAGCTAAGGTGCTCTCATATTCCTATCCTTCTGTCACCTTGCATAGCTTTCTAAATATGCAGGTTGACACCGGGGGCTATATATATTCTTTTTATTAATAAATGAATGCTTGTCAGATGTATATTGAATGTCTCAAATCTAAGATTATTTAAGAGCCTGTATCTTGTACGATTAGTTTTTAGCTAAGTGACGGAAATAAGGATCATAACAGATTTTGGTATTTTGCATTGATAAATAAATACCAAAATTATTTTGGTAATTACTTTTTAATTTTCTAAAAAGCGCAAAATGATTCAAAGGAATATTAATTAAAAATAATAATTAAGAATGATGAATGTCTTCTGAATAAAAAAGGAAAAAAATCATTAATATTCAATTTAATGTGGTCTTTCCTGATTAAGCACAAAGTCAACTAAAATATCTGAACTGCAGCTTACATCTCCAGCCCTAAAATAATACTTACCTGTTAGAAAACTATTAAGTCTTTAGAGAATATTTGTGAAGTTTATGAAGGCACATCCAAAGCTCTTAGCTTCTTACTCCATTGGTATTGCCCAATTCCTTAGCTGCTTGTACAGCTAGAGAAATAAAACCTACCTAAATGTTTTTAGATTAATGCGGTTACAAATCAGAGGTACAAACCAATATTTCTGAATGAAACAGCCTTGTCAGTTTGAATTTTCTTGTATGCTGCAGAGTGAAAGGGGGGTGGTTTTGACGCTTGTGATGGTCCAATTATTTTTCTGGCATAGAGATGTATGAAAAAATTTGTACGTGAATTGGAAGAAGGAGGGGAGAATTCTGTATGAAATAATTGCTCTTATTCCCCAAACGGATCTTCTACAATTACATTTGATACCACATTTGATTGCCTTGCAATGGTTGGTTAACTAAAGCAATTTTGTTTCCAGTTGGGTTGCAATATTAATTGTACTTACACATGTATAAACATAAGGGATATCTCATTTGTATTTTAACAAGGGGCGTCTTTATGGATGGCCTATTAGCATCCACTTATTTATATGAAGACTGAATCTCAGACTTTTAGGAATTAATTATCACATTAAAATGCCACATGAAAAATGCCTTCAATATGCCTTATCTTTTAACCAATAGTTTTATTTTATATTCTTCTGTGTAAGTGATGATTTTCTGAGTCCTGGTATTTCTGACATAGCATTTGCTGAGATGATAATATGTAGGCTGGTGTTTATGTACCAACTGGGCTTAAAAGTAAAGTCAAAAGGTCATGGAATTATTACTATGGAATTATGATTTTTTTTTTCTAGTACAAATATTGACTGCATAAAAATGTAGTGAAAAGTTGCTCAGCAAAGAAATGGAAGATAAAAAGTACAATTGAGATAAAACAAGTCTTGCATCATAAGAGTTGATCCAAGAGGTGACCTGCAAGAGCAGAGCAGTAGCAAGCATCTCTCTGTGCGTGACATGTCTTGCAGATTGAAGATTTTTTGTAATATTGTGGGTGTTACAAAAATGCTAAAACATTGCATTTTAAAAGCCTCAACTGGGAAACAAACAAACAAAACACCAAACTTTCAGCTTTAATATTGCTAAAGAGGCAGACAGGCTTTGTCTTTTGAAAGAGGGCAAAACTGTGAAGAAAGCTAGAATACTTTTTCAGATACTTTTCTCAGATCATCAGAGAGAGGATACAGCTCTCTTATGGCTTGTACCTCTGATAGTCCTCTTGGGTCCTCAGACTATCTCTGGGCAATGATACTGCTTAGATTTGACTCCAGACCTGGGGTATAGGGAACCTGTCCCCACAAACACAGAGCAGGTGTGGGGTCCTTTCCCAGGAAAGTCATATAAATATTTCATAATTTTGTGGAAGTTCTTACAACACAAAAATCAGGCACAGTGTCAAAGCTATCTGTATCTTCACACAATTCTCTGATCCAAAACCCAGTGAAATAAATCTGTTGATTTTGATTCATTTTGGATAAGGTCTCACACATCTAAAGGCTTTGTGAATTGGAAAAAAATATGCTGAATGATTGATTTAAAATGACAGGCAGATGGTCAAGGTTTTAGGCAGGATAATATTTTATTCTCTGAAGGGCTGTGTGCCACCTTCTCTTCTGTGACATATAGCTTTCATTTGTGTATAATTTAAAATAAATGTGGCATATCTCACTGAAAGGAATGAAATCAGTTTTTTTTCTGTCAGTGGTTGTTTGCACTTTGACATCTTTGTACTCAGGGGACAGAGATCTGTGTGTGCACCAGGTGTGGTTGGAAGGTGAGGTGCAGAGGAAATAGGAATGAATTGTATTTACTGAAAGCAAGTGTGTTTAGGGCTTACTCTGATGTTTATTTGATGTTTATCAGATCACCTATACCTTTTTGATTCATAAAAATGCACTGAGTACTGCAGGAACAGGCATTTCTGCAAGTTTTTCAATAAAGCTATCGTAAAACAAGAGGGGAGATACAGCAGTTACAGCATTTGAAGCACTCTCTTACTTTTCTAGGATCTCTGTAATTAGTAAGAACTGATTCACCTCAGTGCCTGTGTGGAGACACATGACATGGGCTTCACCAAATGAGCGCAGAATTTGTCTGGCATTGCTTACCGGCAAGGGGATCCCACTGTCCATTTGTCCATCCTCAGCATCCCACCCCTAATGTTTGGATTATTTTCACAAAGTCTCAGCCATACCTTCTGCTTTACAAATTTCTAGGAGGCAGTAGTTAGATATAAGAAATATGTCTTGAAGGCAAAAAAAAAATTAATTAGAAAACTTTTTAAGGGTAATGCCTCTTGATAGCTTGCCTGGAGTTTTGTAACTTCCTAGACTCTCTCAGGTGAGTCTTTAAGTCTAGAAATAATTATATTCCTCTAAAATCTGGGTTGCCATAGGAGAGCTCTTCCATACTTTTTTCCCCATTATATAAGAGGTAATGTGACCCTGTATAAGGGTAAACCCAGTATAAGTGTTATTGTGATTAATCATTTGAACGCATATGTAACCACATTTATCATCCTTGATTTATTTATTTTTTCACACTTCAGGAATTTTAAACCGATTAGGAAGTTGATAAAGAAGATGGCAAACTAGCTTTCCAATCGGAATCCAGATTATACATAAGCAGTGATTTTAAATGTGTAACTGCAGAGGAGATAGCTTTTCTGCCATATCTTTTGATCTTTAAATTTTGGTTATTTATCATCTCTTAATATGCTTATAGGAGTGTAACTTTATAATATAAATCATTGCAAGTATCTTATCTCGGCAGTGAAGTGCTTCCTTGGTGGGGAACTTGCCAAAAAAGCTTTTAGAGTAAAGTGAAGAAACACCTTCAATCATTGTTGAATCTTTCAAGCATTGCATTTTATCTGAAAAATCAAATATGTTAAAAGAAGTCTAATATTCTTTTTACTTATTGACCAGGCTATTCATTTAAAAAATGTGCAGCTTCTGAAAAAAGGGCAGAGGGAAGGAGCTTGGAAAGAAAAAAAGAAAGGTGTGATTTCTTATTATTAAGACACCATACATATGCATTATCGCCTTCGTTTTGAATAAGTCTTTAATGTGCTTTCTGAACAAATATCTTATAAAAAGCAAGATGTACAATTGTACTCCATTTATTAACACCCTGTAGGTTTTTAGTTTACAATAGAGAAGTATGGTATGTTAAGAAAAGCTTTCTGCCAGCCGCTGTGCATATTTTCTAAGAGTTCATTGAATTTTTAACACAGATGAAGGTAATTAGTTTTTTTATTTTACCTTTCATCTTCATATTCAGTTGTAATGTAAATCCTTGAGAAGTAATTCTTAGCATTGTTTTACTACCTTTGATGAATCAGTAAAATCAATTAGAAATGGGCTTCAAGGATGCTGTTTATTTTGTCTTTAACCTTCTTTACCAAATATTATCAGTTCAAAACCAACAACCTTTCACCTTGACTCATTCTTGCCAGTATAACTAGAATCTAACGAGTTTCCTCTACTTCCTTCATCTCCTCGGCCAACTCATTTCCCTCATTGACCATCACATTTATGTTATTCTGACCCTTTTTTACATTGAATTTCAGAAATGTGCCAATGTTTTGCAAAAAGGAGTATTAACCTATTTAACTGCTGGTTTTGTATTACTAATAGGAGGAAAGAAGGTCTTTTTTTTTTTTAATTGAAAGAAAAAAACTGAATATAAACAAAGTGTTAATCAATGAAGTGAGATAGGAACATTCAAATCTAGCTTTTCACAATAGTGGCAGACTTCTCAAAGGCTGAGAAATCCAGAAAATATTAGAAAGTTTTGATTCTTACTTCAGAGAAAGAATGCCATTCATAATAGCAAACCTTGGATATTTCTTTTTTAAAAGCAAGTTAGATCCCAAATATTTTTAAAACATACAGGCTTAGGACTGCACGTAGTATTTCATATTAAATATAGAGCCTTTCTGAAATTCTGAGATGAGTTGGGTTGGATTTTTTGGGATAGAGGTATTTGTGGTTTTCCTCGCTCCATTTCTTTCTATTTTGTCAAATGACAAAACCACAGGAGTCATGCAGGTCTTGACAGCTTACCTTGTTCTTTTGCCACACGATTCTTGTAAGATGTTAGATGAAAATTCAGGCTGCCTTTATCATAAATTGTCTTTGGAAAGAGGAAAAAGAACTAACATGGAATTTGGAAGGTTTAGGTATTGAAGAGTTTGTAGGACTGAAGATGTCACGAAATACCATGAAATAAGTAATAATAAAAAGACAAAACTTAATGACTTAAGGAAAAAAAAAAAGACATATTCTAGACATTATGCACTTAAAAAATAGCAAGAGCTGGTGTTCCAAGAACAATGACTTGTGCAGTAGTTGAAAACAGAAAAACCACTATTTTACATCTGAAATAAAATAGAAATTTTATAATAAAGAGTTTCATTATTCGTTGACTTCAAAATCCTCTGGGAGTACTAGACAATCCTATTATTAAGAGCTGCATTTGCTCAAGGGATTTGGGAATTCTTATCTTGCCACCCCCTGAGTATTGTGTAATTCTCATTAGAATTTAAACAAAAGGTGTAACCGTGGCTCTTCTATGTCCTGAAAATAACAATCTGTGATTTAAGTAGTGGCAGATATTTCTGTAGGCTTCCCACAAAACAAGAGATGTGCATAACAGGGAGCAGAGAGACTTCAAATGTTAACAATATCCTAACATTCTTCTACATCATGCAAAGAAACAATAAAAAAAAAAATCTACCTGATTTGACCAGAAATCTGGGCTGTTAAGCATTTTTTTTTACTTTTCTCCAGTTCACTTTTGCTATCAGCTATGAGCAAATTAGGGCTGTATAAATAAATACACAAACAAGCCTGGGTCTCATTGGGGGGACATTAGGATTTAGCAAGTCTTGAGAGCTCTAGGCCAACTCTGTGACTACCTGTAATTTGTGTGTTTATGGAAAACATTATCATTCTATTTTCAGTTTCCCATTTGGCAGTCCCAAATTATACTGCACTAAAGCACTGTGTATTGGAACTGTCTTGAAAATATGGAGAATAAATATAAATATGGCTATGTTAATCCAGAAGAGATCTTTGCCTTTAAATATAGATGAACATTCCCTGATGAATAATTAATTCAGGCAGGATTCTCTTCTTAGTCCTTTGGGCATTACCATTTCTCAGGAGAAGAACTTGCATTTCTTAAGAGTTACACATGGGAACAGTATAACTAAGGAGCTTGGCTCTATTGATATTTTTCTATGCCTGCACAAAATTCTGGTGTTTTCTCCTGATAAAACTTTTTATGCTTTGTGTGTGATTTTTTTTCTACCTAAAAAGTGAAAGAAGACTTCCAGCAAAAGTTTTCTACCAGACTGAATGTTCTCCTTATAAACTAATTTAATTTCATTCAGTTTGCTCTGTGTATAGTAGTTTAAATGACTTGTAGACCTAAAGTATTATAAAATATGCATTGAGGAAGTATGTAGTCTTGCCATAGCACTTCCCCACCTGTCAGATAGAACATCTTAGTTTTATTTTACTAGTATACACAGGTATTTTGTGCTGAGGTTGTGTTACTGCAGCAAAGTATGGTTGCAGCAGATGTAATTTTGCTTCAAAGCTTTCCTTGAGCTTGATAACATTCATATAGTTTGATATTGAGGAAAACATAATAAGGCCTGGCACAACATATATATGATACTAAAGAGCAACACTTAAGTACAGTCTTCTTCAGGTAAGATGTTTATGAAACACATCTGTAAAGATCTGCTGCTATTAACATTGCTGCATAAAGCTTTCAGCTAATTTAAGTCGTGTTTTGAGATTCAGCATTCAAGGTGGAGACTTGCTCTTTAGACATATGAATAGCAAAAAGGAAAATGGTGGATAATGCAGGAGATGAGGATCACAGACAGATTTTGAGTGGAGTCTGGGACTTGCCTAAAGCCGTAACTCATTCAACACTTTCTACTTCCTGCAAAGAGCAAAAGGCAGAGGGCCAGTGATACCAGCCTGGCTACTATGAAAAGCTTTTGGGGGTGAAGTGACCCTATGGTAGCAGAAGCCATCTCGAATCCACGTGTTTTCTTGTGCATAACCCATTCTTGTTAGTGCATATGTCATGCACAGAAGGGGATGAATTCTTAATTCTGGCTCCCTGAGGCATTTCTCTAAGAATAAGTTCAAGGTTGGAACTGGATTACATTTCTAAAGCTTGTATCTATAAATCTATACCATTGAATAAAACAAATCTGTAGACCTGAATGTTAGACCAAGTGGCATATGTTGTCAGTGTTCAAACTAGACTTGGTCTTGTGACTAGTCTTGGTGATATCTAAGAGGCTCTAAGTCATAATACGTGTGTGCGTGTTTGTGTACTTTTCTGCTTAAAGTTTCTGAAATAATGTGAAGTGGTGCAGCTCAGAAAATTATATTTTCAAGGCATGAAACTAGGGAGTTCGCATAGTTCAGGCACTGCATCAGTACATCAGGACATGTAAGAGTACTTGAGGGTATAAAGCTCGTTGAGATAACACTGAAGGAATGTAGAACGTAAGACAGGGTAGAACCTGGTATAGGCTTGCCTGCACAGGCAGCTGAGAATGGTTCCTGGTGCGTACTGTGCCCCAGAATGTGTCTGAACATGGTTTAGGTGTCTTGGGGGCAGCTGTAACAAGCACAATGTGGACAAGTAGCAGTCTGTATTCAGGGCTGACCTGTGTTAATTTGAAACGCAGACATCATACTCTTTGTGGAGAATAATGCATGCTCTATCCTAAAAAATAGCATGGTTACAGATTAGTAAACAACCTGTGTCAAGAATGAACACCAAGAGGAAATGCTGTTCAAGAGAAAATAAATTTCCTTTAGAGCAATAGACACGTAGCAGTTATGGGTAAATTTAGTTTGAAAATTGGAAGAAGGAACGTCAAAAGAAAAATCAATCAATTTAATGAGCTTCTTGGATATTCTACTAAGAGTAGTAGGGGAAATATCCCACTATTTTTATTAAAAGAATTATGATATTATGAATTATGCTATGATTGTCAATTATGAATAACGATTTATGAAAACAAACTAAGACATGGACAGCAAGACTGGATTTCCTTTGCAGATTCATATCAGTAGATTTTACTGACACAAGAATAGTTCACTGAAGTCATTAAATGTACCAGTAAGAGTAGAGCAGTGCAAATCCTTACCTCTTATTGAAGTTGGGGTATGTTTGTCAAGAATAGGATGCGTTTAAATCAGTGCATTCACCTCCTCATGTCATCTATATATTGATAAGGAAATATTAAAAGAAATACAACTGAATATGTCAAAATCTTTTTTCTGTGCATGAGAGCTCTTCAGTACTATATTTGTAAGAGTTTTAAATGCTTTAATATGAAACAGAAAAAATAGTTTTCTTTATTGCTTCTAAGATAACAAGAGTTAAATCTTACACATTTCTGTGTTATTGATATGATTTTTCCTATTTCTCAGTGTTCATAAACGAGGTTGAGGTGGTATTTTAAGAATTAGACAAGGCATAAGCTTACTCATAGTCCCACTTAAACAGGTGGGATGTAGGTATATGCACATATCATTTGTATAAATTTTCCTCTGTATGTATACTAGTACATTTATAAACACTTGTAGTTCCTTCCTCTTTGGTTTTCTGAAATCTCAATTCACAGTTTTGTAATACAGTGTAATGGTGCTGTTGAGAGCTGAGCTGAAATAGTCCTCAAGTGTCACAGGATAATTTTGAGGAAAAAATGCTGCATTTCTTCAAACTCAAATCAATTTAATATATTCTTTCCAATTTACATCGTACTTTTTTCTTTAGTATGTACTTCCAGTGTTAAGCTCTTTTTCAGTAGCGTTTTTCTTTAGGTATGCCTTTCTATCTGCCTGTTTTTCATGAGATATCTCTCTTAATTTCACTTTTCACAATAGATAGCTATTTCTCTTGTTTAAAATTTCTTGCATTGGCTCTTTCCTCACATCTTCTGCTATTTGTCTATCTGTCCACCTTGAATTTTAGAAAAGAGATGGAGTTCAATCGAGTGTTGAACAATACAAGAATTTTAAAGTGAATTATACAAAGTGTAAGGGCCCATGCCTCCATGGACATGTATATGTACATACTCCATACATTCTGGTCAGAGTGTTAAAATGCTGTGAACTTTAATAATTCTCTGACCAGAATAAGAGTTACGTCTATTAGATTTGAAATATTTTCAGATTGCATGCAATTTCTGAATTAGGAAGGTGTGCAAATTCAGAACTAGCTGATTCCTTCTCGGAGCTGTTAAAACCCAAGGCTGTTCTGACTTCTGCACCTGGTCAGGATTAGGGAGAGCCAGAAGAAAGAGGCAAAACTGGAACGTTAAATCAGAAGTGGTCACCAAGGATCCAGGCTTGCTGCTTTTGCTGCTGGGATTATGTGTGCAGCTTGGTCTGAAACTGGTTTTAAGGAATACAGCGTTCTTCCAAGGAGAGATTGCTGTTCTCTCCATCCTACTGACAGCCAGCAGCCACCAGTCTGAATTTCCAATGTTTCGGTACAGTCAAAGGAGACTTCAGCTACATTTTACTGCCCTTGCAGTCTAATGTGCTACATAGCTGGCAGCTTTGCCTGTGCTTAGTCTGATTCTGAGGGTATGGAGGGCATTTTTGACAGAAATGACTACATTTAAATAAATGCAAAATAGTATCTGATATTATTACAACTCAATTTTTAAAACTTCTTATCCAGTGGTGAGTGGAAACAGACAATGTGAGTGGTCTTTCTTTTATAAGTATGGAAATCAGTCTGGGGAAAAATGCTGGCACAGACAGTTCACAGTCTCTTTCCAATAAAAAAAAAACCACAAAACAAAAAAAGTACAAAACAGGAAAACAAAAAACAAACAAGCAAACAAACAATGGAAAGCTTCTGTTTTTCATCAAGAGGATGCAGCTGAAAACAAATTAAAGCTGCCATGTACTTAACTGGGCGACCTGAGTTTACAAAATAACATTGTCAGTTTGGTAAGTGAAGTAAAATAGTAGAGTGCAAGTGAAGTATCCAGGTGGTGATACTAGTTTAATACAGTTCTTTAAGGGAAAAAAATGGTTATTTTAAGTATTTTAAACATTTTTATTCTAGTTCATTTGCAAAACTCCCCATTTCCTACTTCTGTTATGTCAGAAGACTTGACATGAGTGATGTCTGAACTTTGGGTAGAATTCTACTAAGCAAAGATAAGTACCATTATTTACTTAATAAGTACCGTTATTTATTTAAAATTTGGGTTAGGCTCAGAAAAGAGCTTTGGAAAGTGGCTACGGCAGGGTTAGAAAAAGCTGGGAAGAAAGGGGTTGCAGAGTTGCAGTATGGCTAGGTGAGGGAGCGGCCAGGGCCGGCTGCTCCCAAAGCAGGACATCTGTTGCACTGGCACAGGCTGCCCAGGGAGGTGGTGGAGTCTCCGTCTCTGGAGACATTCCAAACCCACCTGGACACGTTCCTGTGCAACCTGCTCTAAGGTGGCCCTGCTCTGGCAGGGGGTTGGACTAGATGATCTCCAGAGGGCCCTTCCAACCCTATGATTCTGTGATTCTGTGATTCTGTGATCCTATGACGCAGGAGCCGACTCAGCGCAGGCCATGCCCTCACCCAGGGGTGCAGTCCCATGTGGCTGGCCAGGGTGGTCAGAGCTGGGTGCTGGGAAGAGGATCCACTGATTGTTCCAGACATGGTGAGTGAAGAACAGAACACAGGGTCCCTCTAGGGTCTACCATCGAAGGAGAAGGGGAGGGTGTCAGGGAAAGACAGGAGCTGGAGTTGAGCTGATCTGCAGTGTATGTTCAAGGGGTCTGTTGTAGGACAGAGGTCCATCTCGGGTGCGGGGCCAGAGGCAGGGCTGGAGACAGGCTTTCCTGGCCCGCCATTGAGGCAAGGACTAAGGCTGAGCTGAAATGGGGCTCCTGGGCCCTTGGGCTGGTGGGGGAGGCCCAAGGGCTGCCCAGTGCCAGGAGTCACTCAGGGCTGCAGGGGCTCTGGGAAACTGCTTGTCCACAAGTGGATGTTAGCAAATGTTGAGTCCCAACTGCGCTTACCATTGGAGGATGTATATAGGATATAATTAGTTCTTACCCCTATTTTCATAGAATCATAGGATTGTTAGAGTTGGAAGACATCCTGAAGATCACCCAGTTCCAACCCCCCTGCCCTGGGCAGGGACACCTCCCACCAGACCAGGCTGCTCAAAGCCCCATCCAGCCTGGCCTTGAACCCCTCCAGGGATGGGGTATCTACAACTCTGGGCAATCTGTGCCAGTGTCTCACCACCCTCATAGTGAGAATTTTTCCTGAGAAGGAAAAGATTAAAAAAAAAAAAAAAGTTCTCCAAAGGGAACTAAAAAGCAGACTACAGCCAGGTTTAAAAAGATACAATCCACTTTTCTGGTTCTATGCACAGTCACAGATTAATTACCAAACAAAAATATGAAATAATCCAGAACATATTTTAGCAACATCAATTTCTAATCTTGCTTGTTATTCTTTATATAAACTTGTGTTTGAAGATCTTTATTTTTATTACTACTTTTGCTATTTCTTTCTCAATTTTNGTCACAGGCCTCCAACTAGATTCTGCCCCATTGACTACGACTCTCTGACTTCTTCCTTTCAACCAGTTCTTGATCCACCTCACTGCTTGATCACCAAACCCATACTTGATCAGCTTAGCTACAAGGATGCTGTGGGAGACGGTGTCAAATGCTTTACTGAAATCAAGATAAACCACATCTACCGCTCTACCATCATCTATCCACCTAGTAATATCCTCATAGAAGGCTATAAGGTTAGTCAAACATGACTTACCCTTGGTAAAACCAAGGTATATGAAAAACACAAGATAATTAAAGAAGAATCTGGTTTTAGTTTTGTTTGGTTTTTTGTTTCCCTTCCTGATTGTATCCTGGACTGTTCAATTTTGTTTAGTACTGAAGTATTGAAGCATCTTCCGTAAAAACATTGAAGGACGTAGCTAGCATCTGGTTTTCTTTATTTTTGTTTATTCCCTGTTTTCAAAGAACATTTATTTTGGTAGTTTTTACCTGTGTTTCATAGTAGTCAGGCAAAAAGCAAAACCAAGAAAGGCCACCCTACTATCTCTAGAAAATTACAGGACTGGGTGGTGAAAAGAAGTCACATCTTTTCATTATTAAAAAACAATGAGAAGGCTGTTTAAATTGCACAGTTTGCTGTCAAGGGATGTACGAGGTTCCTTGAAATAGAGCAGCTTGTGGTCGTGACAGTGCAAAAGCTCATCCAAGCTCCTTACCCTGGTGATGTATCTGTACCAGCTTATTCAGAAGTTTGGGGGTGTCCGTATTTCTTTGCAGTTAGTGGTATAAGCATCAAAGAAATGGTGAGCAACCCCCCCTGTTGTGATCCGCAGAGGAAAACATGAATAACATTTCATTTACTGCAGTTGTTAAGATGGAGAATGAAAACCAGCAAGATGTTGATACAGCTCTTAAATCTTACTGCTCTTCTGCATAAATTCCAGCATACCAGTGTAATATATCCAATAATTAAGAAGAAAAGTAATTATGTTTTAATTATTTTTGATACGATCCTTTTGCTTGTAGTGATTAACTGGAGAAGTCTTAATCATTTTATGTTAAATAGTAAAATGAATGACATTTTCCAGCTGCTGGCTTGTCTCTTGCTGCTGAACCGCTTCCGAAATAAGGTTTACTCATGGAGCTTTGCATTATTACATTGATTGGGTGCAAGACATGCACAAAACGGATGTCAAAGCTGAATAATTAAATTATGATTCCTTGTTAATTAGGTAAACATGGGATATTTCTTAAAGCCTGGTAACTGCTGTCCACAGTCTCTTTCTTTCTAAGACATCAGGGATCTAGCAAAACCATTTAAAGTAAAATCTTAGCAAATTAGGTAAGATTTAACTTTGTAAGAAGCCCATTAATGTAATTAAAAGTCAATATGCCAGACACATTTGTGATTTGCATGAATCAAACCATCTGAAAAGAAGACATGGCCTGAGATGCTTTGAATTTTATTACCTTTTGGAAAGGTACTTTTCACACTTAGGAGGAAATGGAGATGTTGTTTTTCCTAATTTTTCTGCAATTTTTATAAGATAAGTTGCAGCAATTACTTTTTTTGTGTGTCTGTGGATACACTTTAAGTGATTGAATAAATCAAATGAAGAACAGATGCAGATGGGAAAAGAAATTAAATGCTTTCAAAAAATTTATTTGGGATCATTAAGTTCACAGGTCAATGTCAGCTCTGGAAGATGTGAACCAAAGTTTAGATCAGACTTTCATAATTTATATATGAAAATTTATTTTTCCTGTGTTACACATTATTGTAATAATAAGGAAAAAATGGCGTGCATTTAATTTCCTTGCAAAAATACAAGTTATAATCTCTGTGTATTCCAGTTTTTACATACGAAAAAAAAAAAAAAAAAAGAGAAAAGAAAGATTTATAAAACCTTCTGCTGCTGCAATTTAAGGAAAAGTATGCAAAATGTAGGCATTTTTAATATTCCAGTGGGATTCTTAGAAGACATTTTAATGTTGTGTGGCTCGCTTAGAATTGCGTTACAGTGACTTTGTGTAACATATTCCTTTCCATATATTATTTATGAAGAGAGAAATAGAGAATAATAATAAATCAAGGAGGAATGTCTGTTTCAATGGAACTGTTTCAACCGTTGGATATATTTTCAAAGCATATGTGTGTAAATATAAAAATTGGCCTTTGACATTTTCATCCCTCATTTCAAAGCATTTTTAAAAGAGTAAGATGAAGACATACATTTTGTAGTACTTGGTATTCCGTGGAGAACAATTTTTATCAGTACTAAATCTCTAGTTTTTCGGTGAAAAAATAAAGATTTTACAGTAAAATGAAAGAAATTTTGATTTGATAATGCTTGTTTGGTATCATTTCAGTAAGGAAAACATTTTTACATTTTTCAAATTTATATATTTCATATAGATTGCTATATATTATATTCAGTAATTTAATAAAATAATCTGAATGGATCAAACCATAAATTCAAATGAATTTATTTGATTGGAGCCAAACATATACTGAAATGTTGTAGTTGCTTTTCTTTTTTTTTTTTTAATTTCTTGATGAAATGGACATATTCATAAACAAGTTTTGTCTTTATATTTAAGCTCTTTGCCTTCATAGTTTTTAAGATCCCATGATGATTCCTAGACTTCTGAAAATTAATCCAACTACCAATTTCCTCATTATATTGTCAAGTTAAAGAATAATTACTAGCACTGATAATTTAAAATTCTTGCAACATTTTGCAAATTCCTGTGACTTATTTGTTTTCCTACTATTAGTTGTTGTTTTAATGTCATTATCTGCTGTGCGATTCCCAAGGAAGTAGAAGCTTAAATTATGGGTTTAAACCACAGTGTGCAGCCTTTGAGTAAAAGTTCAGAGTCTATTCTGGTCTAAATAAATATGCGTTTTGTGTCTAACCTGTTGTGTCGATGGATTTCCACTAGCTGCAGGGCAAGCTTCATGACATTGCTTGTGAATAAGCTTGTTAAAATTATGTTGGATATATTCAGACTATTTTCATGGTAAGAGTGTGGAACTGGAAGGTAGAATAACCTTGCTTATAGCAAAATAGAGTCCATTGCATTGCCAGAAGTAAAAAGAAATCTCTTTAAGAATATGCTTTGTACTTTATATAGTCGATAATAATAACTTAAATATAAAACTTATAATTCAGTTACTTATGTCCATCGTTGTTTAATACATTACAAAGCAAGAAGGGCTAAGATAATGTAAATTTACTTGTGTAATCATAGAATCATAGAATTGTCAGGGTTGCAAGGGACCTTGAAGATCATCTAGTTCCACCCCACTGCCATAAGCAGGGACACCTCCCACTAGATCAGGTTGCTTAGAGCCCCATCGAGCCTGGCCTTAAAAACTTCCAGGGATGGGGCTTCCACCACCTCTCTGGGCAACCTGTGCCAGTGTCTCACCACCCTCATGGTGAAGAACTTCTTCCTACCGTCCATTCTGAAATGACCCATCTCTAGTTTTAATCCATTCCCCCTAGTCCTACCGTTACCCAACATCCTAAAAAGTCCCTCACCAGCTTTCTTGTGGGCCCCCTTAAGATACTGGTAGGCCACAATAAGGTCTCTTCAGAGCCGCCTTTTCTCCAGGCTGAACAACCCCAACTCTCTCAGTCTGTCTTCATAGGAGAGGTGCTCCAGCCCTTCTCTGGACACGTTCCAGAGAACGTATGGCATGTCCATATCTTTCTTATAGTAGGGGTTCCAGAACTGGATACAGTACTCTAGGTGGGGTCTCACGAGAGCTGAGTAGAGGAGGAGAATCACCTCCCTCGACCTGCTGGCCACTGTAATACTGGCAGTCATGGCTTGTGGAGTTCACTTTTGTGTAGTTCGTTCTTTATGTATTGTATTTTACCTAGCTATCATTTGATGGAAATGCAAGTGGTAAGTAAATCAAGGTTTCTCCGCTGAAAGTCCTCGTCTCCTGTTGTGATCTATCAGCATTTTTCATTAACTATGTCTGTGCTCAGCACTAATTAATTTTATCAGATTCTGACTGACTCCAAGTGTGGGCTAAATAAATATGAATCTGCGTGCAGAAAGTGATAGAAATACAATTTTTTAAGGTAGATGCAAGTATTTATCCTCAGGTTCTAGGTTCAGGAGTTTGAGATGATGAAGCCCCAGAGTGATATCCCAGGGACTGCTGTGGCTGGCTCCCACTGCAGGGCACAACTAGGTTTGGATAAGCCTTGGGGATACCTGATGTCTTCAGACACCAATATGAATAACTGAGAAACTACCCTCTCCAGTTTTTACTCCACTCTAGTGCCATATGCCTAAAGGCTTGATTCCTTTAAAATATTTTGTAACCATTGATTGCAACATTCCTAAACATAATTTTATTTGTTTGCTATAAGGAATAGAACACAGTAGAAATGTAACAAATGTAAACTCCTTTTCTTTGGGAAGGGTTGTATTACAGGTTTGCGCATTATCTGTTAAAAGTATTATTTCTTCGAGGATTTTTGGAGATTTGTTGGAATTGGAGAGCTGGCATGTTTTCTCTATACACTTATGATAATGTAAGAGATGTAAATAAATGTAGCCCAGTTCATCACATCCTAGCACCCACGTAAGAATGAATTCAGAATGTCAAAGCCAGTATCCTACAAATCTGATATATATTCATGTCCAAACTGTTTAACTAGCCTCCTATACTATACCGATCCTAGTATTTACAATCTAGATAATCTACAATCATTTATATTGATTTTATTTATTATTATTTTATTTTTATATCCTTTCATCAACTAAAGAAAGTAATGCTGAATAAATTAAAATGAACATACTTTGCTGCTTTAATTAAACAGATAGGATAGTGTGAGATCAAGGTTAATTAGCTGCTAACAAATTAATTTCATTTTCCCAACTGGAAATCTGCTTTGTAATCGATTGCGTTTTGCCTTATAAAAAGAAGCCATTCACAGTTGCTTATACTTTGAGGAAGTTATTGTGATGAGATTAGCAGCTTCCTAAAAATTTTGGAAGAATATATTTACCAAAATTAAAAATTATTTAAAAGATTTTTATCTCTCAGGATCATCTCTGCCTCCTTGTTTTGATTTAGAGGACTGGAGAAGGTATATAGAAAATATTTTATCTTTTTTATATATGCAACCTGTTCTTTTAAATTTGGTGACTCCAGAAGAGTGTCCTTTTCATTTTCTTTCCTGATCACTTGTGACACATGCAAATACATAAAATCCTAGAATTTTTTGTCATTCTTTGGGAGATGGTAAGAATATCGAGAGAGGTTTGGCTGGGAGAAAAAGGGGGAGAGAATAGCTTTCTGAATTGTTACCTTTTGTTATCCATCTACTAGGATAGGCCAGAGGCATATTATACATCTTTCTTCTACTTGAACGGGAGTGGATATTGATTTTTGGTGTTTGTATCCATTGGGACTATAGTAATATTATTGGTGAATTTCTATTCATAACATGAAACATTAAATGTCCATGCTAGCCTTGTTTCAGAATCTGTTTCATTGACTTCGGTGAGTTTTGTCACAGACTGAAATAAAATGGTTTGAAAAAGCCTTAGGAACATAGTGTGGGGTGAGAAGAGTTGTGTGCAAAATTGATGATATTGCTATACTGCCTCTATATGATATATTTCTTCCCAAACAAACAACCCCATCCACAATGTTTAAAATTGCAAAACAGCAATTTTAACAGTTCAGTAAAGGAGATGAAAGACATTTCAACTCTGTTTTCAAGTGACTGCATGATCTGACAATCAAGTAATCAACTCTTAAAATAATTGGGATGACATAAGGGCAAGAGCTTCTTATCCTGCCCCACTGGTTACTGCTGATATGGTTTGCATCAGGGATCCTGCCACTGCTTCTTTGAATCCTTACCATGAAGAGATTTGGAGCTGAAGCTTAGTCAATGTCTATAGCCTTTTTTTTTTTTTTTCGAGCTTTTTTACAGAATATTTCCTTTCAAAAGTGGAAATAACACGTATCCCCTTTTTTTTTTTTTTTTTTTCCCATAGTCTGACCACAATTACCTAAACTACCTGGCTGGTAGTTTAGCTACTGGGTGCACATAGGGTGGAAGTAAGCAAATAATGCATAGTATTTCTGAAATCAGTCGGTGCTTTTTACTTGAGAGAAAACTAAAACCAAACCCCACAGTTTGCAGACTGCTAGAAAAGCAACTGCCTTTCCCAGTACAAAGCCTGTTTCTGTTTCTCCTCTCCCATTAAAGACTACAATTTTCAGAAATTACAGATTTCTCCATCTGCCCAATACAGGCAAATTTCCTCACTTTGATCTTCTGAAAATAAATAAATAAATGAAATCTAAGAGCTCTGAAGCTTAAGTCCTGCAGCCAAGGGATGTCCTGATCCTTATTCCCAAATTGTAGGCTTCTGGTCCTTAACTTATTAAACTCAACTCTAATCTGAAAAAGTGAACAAAAAAAAATATTTATGGACATTTCTATTTTGTTGTCTAAGACATTGAGATTTATTTAGAGTGCAGTTCTGTTCAGTAGCCTGTTACTGTTGATACCTGTTGTGTCAGAGTTTCAGTTCAACATGAAAGTGAGCAGTAAGAGAAGGTAAAAGGTTGCATAGCCAACTGGGGAGAGATCATTTGATAGTATTAGGTACAGAGAACTGTATATTAACATGTCTAGTATTAGTTAGAAAGAGAAAGGTACTCTGCAACAATTCTGATCTTAAGAACAACAAAAATCTTCCATTTGAATTAGGCTTGATTACCTTGGTCATCTTGAATACCCTGCCAGTGCCTGCCAACTGGAGAGTTTTCTTTCCATTTTGTAGGTGCATACAAGTTCCCATTCACCAAATATTGTACCAATAGGAAAGGGATTGCTGAATTTAACAAGAAAAAAGTCTTCCATTGTAGGAGTACTGCAGCAGAATTCTGAAAGGCTAAAAGGGTCAAATGGTGTGGTTTTGGGATCTGTCCCCATGTACAGCCACTATGACGTGCTGAACTGTAGCTGTAGAGTAGTGCATGGTTAATGTTGGCAAATACTCTTGCATAGTGATGCATGTGGCTTTGCTGTAGATCAAAATGTCATCCTTGAAGAGACAGTTTCAGTTTGACTAACTAAAATGACAGTCATTATGTGATATAATCAACTATACCAGAGTGATATCAATGTGTTTTTGCATCATTAGATCTTTAGTCACTAATTCTTCATTTCTACATGAAGTATTTATCCTTTGATATTTTGCAATAAAAAATACTTAGTTGCCACATTTGATTTCTTTAGTCCACTAGGTGCACTCATAAATAAAGTTAAAAAAAATCCCCAAAGTTAAAAACAATCAATAAAGATAAAACTACTTTTACCAGCCTGCAAATTAACAAAATTCCATTGTTATATTACCAATTGTTTGCATGTCCAACAGAGATTGCCTTCTGATCACAGGTCACTGAGCTATAGGATGTCTTTAGAAATAAATTATTCATGGAGAATGTATTATTTCAGAAGAACAGATAGATCTCTAAATTCTGATCCAGGTGTTTGTTTGTCTGACGTATTTCTCATCACCTTGGGGGCTGTATTACCTTTAACCTGACATATCCAACCACTTTTTTCTTTTAATCCTACAGCTAAATCAAAATTGGTATTTGAAATGCATTCTTATTTTTTTTTCAGGAAGTTCAATGTCATCCTGACAGCTTAAGCAGTCCAATGGTAGTTTCTTATAACAATTGTTTCTGTTGAAAATTATCTGAAGATTGGGGAATTTTTTTTACCATGGAAAAGTTTTTCCTATTCTTTACAGTTTATATGACCAATTCTAGAGATTTGAAGACAGGAGTATTCTTTCTAGCATACTTTATGCTTCTTTTTGAGGCCATGCATGCAACCTTAATACACTTCAGTTCTCTCTTTTCTAACTAATTGTATAATGCAGCATAATATGGACATTGTGGGGGAGAAAATAAATTAACACAAGAGCCTATTTATTATACCCTGTAATAAAATAGTAGCATTTTCTCTTGAGCTTTGAATGTGATATAAAAAACAACTTCTTACTCAGCTTTCTTAATTATAATTTGCACAAGACAAATTAAATCAAGCGTGGTTAAAATCAGCATGTAATTGTATATTGTCACAGTGAGAAAAGGCACATGAGACAACATGAGACTGCATAGCTCATGGTGTGAGGTGATCAAGGGATGGATGGGCTGCGGCAGTGCAATCCTTACACACACACTCCCCATGCACAGAGTCAGACAAGACCTGCCCCAGCCACGATGCCCCTGAGTTGGTAGAGCCCAGCCAACTCACGGGCAACTACTTGGGGGGGTTTGCTCTGGCTGGGCCCAGCTCTGGGCTCTGGGCAGTGGCTTGGCACTGGTGTGGGCTGGTTCCACCTGGATGCTTAGCTTTCCTGGCACATCAGACATCCACGTGGCAGTGTTTCCCTGCTGTCTCTGTAACTGGGGGTTTTATAGACAGGTGTCACAGATGTCAGTCAAATCTCTCCATGATGCAATCATGTTTTTCCAGCATCTCTGGTGCTGTCATTCACTGATGCACAGCGTAACCATCTAAGGCTCGTTACATTCACTCCTTCTTTGCACTGCCGCGTGTGCCATAGCTCACCACGGTCAGCCTTGTACCTTGGCCATGGCTCATTGTACTTGACTCTTGATCAAGGCAAGGTCATGGTGCTCCTGTGAGCTGTAAATATTCAGAAGTTGTAACAGCATAATGTTTGAGCTCCCATTTATAACACATATTTACAGTTACAAGCCTGCCTTAAGCCATTGAAAATGCCATGATTTGTGAAAATAACTTACCTTTCCACCAGAGTCCAATGTATATAGGACATACACTTAAACAGTTTTTACATTTATTAAATACATACTATCTTCATGCATATCTTCATGAAAATTTAAAGCTTAATTTTTTCATAGTTTTATTGTCATTGTATAAGTCTGAGTTTTAGCTGGACCATTCGCACTAAATGTATGGCAAAAAATATGTCATCAGTCAATGTGAGGAAGCAAATATTGGTTTTGCTATATGGTATGCTCTAATGTAGTAAAACATTGGAGTTTAGAATAATGTTCATAGTATTTTTTTCTAAATAGGAAAGTCCTGTAACTGTAATATTCACATGGCCAGGAGAAAGGAAGGAGAGGGGAAGAGGAGGTGAGAGCAGAGCAAGTGTCCATTCCATTTGCTAATTGTGACTTAGTTGACGTAATATATTTGGTTGTCATTCGTTATTACATATTGAAAAGAAAGATGTATTAGATGGCAGGAAGTACCTCAAGTTACAGGGTGAGAGGCTTCAGTTCATAGGTCCTGACTCTGTGAAGGTGCAAAGTAAGCTCTAAAATTCTCAGATGTGAAGCCTAAGGTTCTTCAAACGTCCATGTAGAAATAGGATATCACGGTACCTAGAACATATTAATGCTGGAAACTCAAGTACCTCCAGAATTTTAGATTCTTCCAAGTTTAGACTTCAATGAAGTCTTGTGTGATCTCAGTTTTTAACTCACGCCGAAATTCTGTCCACCGTCAGCACTGCATCAAAATTGATGTCAAGGTCCTGAAAGTGCATTTTTCATATAGTGTATTTTTATCTGTAATCTGGGTCTGTACATTACTTTTATCTGATAAATTATCTGTTTATATGAGGGTTGTGTGTTTTAGTCCCCCATCTAGCATTCAGATGATTAATAAAGTACTCATTTTATTTGTCACTCTGATGCTTCTGTGAAGGGGTGAGTGACTATTTAATGAAAGATATCTATAAATATGATAGTTTCCAGACTGATAATTTCGGTGAAGGAATAACATGTAAAAGAATGCTAAATAAATGGATCTTTCTCATCTTTTAAAAGAAAATGTGTTCTGTGACAAAGGGTATGTGGCACCTTCAATCCTTCTTTATGTTATTTCCTGTAATCTTCACCTTCATCTTTTCATTTCAATTATTAGTCTCAGTAGAATCTTAAGAAAGCCCTTTACACAAATCCAATGAAAAAGGCTTATCATAAATTATAATGCAGGCCTGGAAGTTTTTAATTATTATATGAAATGTAATATTCTAAGAAAGTAGTTCTTTAACCAAATCACATTTTTGGGAAAATGTCTAACCCAAGTGACCCATTTCCCTGTAATATGGGTAGCATGGGGAAGTATTTCTAGAGTGGGATGTTATTGAACAGTTTGATATTTGTCATTTTTTTATTAAAAATAGCCTGATTTTTAAAAGATCTTTTTCTTAAGCCCTGTTTCCAGATCCCATTTTAAACGCAATTTTTAACCCATTTCTTGCAGCCTGTGTTCAGACACAGTAGTTGCAACTAATTTACTCTATTGCTGGACTTTGTGTTTACTTTAAAGGCAGGAGGTAAATCAGTATTTCCACTCATAGATATGGAAGGGACAAAAAAGTGTTCACTGATTTTGCCTCTGCCATTTCACTTAGCCAGAATTACAAAACTACCAAAAAACAGGTCATGGTAGTTGGCGGTCTTTCTTTTTTCCCCTATTTGCAAGCTTTTATTCCCTACGGAATTTTCTTTAGAAACAGATGTCATGTTTTATTGGCGGTAGGCCACATTTACCTTTCTTTTCCGAAGTATCTAATTGTGCCTTAAACTACATGTCAGACTATATGAGGGATTAAACTAAAACTACCTGGCTTATTTGTCATAGGATTTATTAGTTGGGTTTAAACTTTAATTACCTTAGAGGTATTAGAGTGACCTCTTTTAATATACATTTATCCAAGGGGATACAAGAAAATATTATTTAAAGTTAAAACAGATGGATTTTACAAACACTTAATGAAGCATTTATAGGCATTTACACAAATTTCTTGTTATGAACATAGACATAAAACAGTGTTATATAGAACTAAACCAGTATTAGTATTTTTTAATGCTGCTGAGCAACAGGACTCCCAGTTCTTTCACTAGTGTTCTATGTCTTTACAAAATGTGTGAAACTAATATGATTTTAAAATACTTTCCAAATTTCTATCTGTAGTTCTAAGACTTGTTTTTAAACTGAACGGTCAAAATCACACATATATTTGTAATATTTTGGGGGTATTTTTTCTTGGTTTTTCATTTGTTATTCTACCTCATTACTTGCAAAACAAAATAAATTTCATAGTTATCACTGCTAGCCAGTTAACTGCAACATAAAGGAGCTTTTATACTTTGCCTCTTTTTTGTTCCTTTAGCGAATTTTGTATAAAATACTTAGAAGTTATGGGAAGGATGCTGTTTTAAAACAAAATCCTAATAATCATATTTGGCCTTGATTTTAAATTATAAAACATGCACTAATAATTATGCAGTAGTATATATTTTCGATATAATCTACTACAGTGATTTTAGGTTTGTCTCATTGGGGTGGTTCATTGGGAAAATATTTGAAATATGGAGACCTTTAACAAAAACTCTTCTTCTGTTTTCTTTTTTGAATGAGTTCGTTATCTTCCAGCACCTCCATAGCAAATAAAGTAATGGAAAAGAGTGCTATTTTTTGCTTCTACATTTTATCTACAATTGTTTCAGAACTGCTGCTTTCAGGAAAAAATGGGTAATTATGATGTGTCTCTAAATTAACACATTACTTTAATTTCTTACTGTAAGAAAAGATGCAGAAAACTCGTTTATCCTCCTCCCTCTATTAAAAAAAAAAAAAATCTTTATTTTCAGGTAATCTATTACAGTGTCTTAATAAGTAATAGAATTGATTTTAGGCCTTCAATCTCCCCTGCATGACAAACCCTACTTTGGAATACATTGCAGGACCTAAGTTAGGTAGAAAGCTCACATACAGACCAGGGGGCTTAAGGAATCTTAATCACAGCTTCCGTGAAAGTAAGACTTCTGAATAGGTAGTATTAGATCTTTGTCGAAAATCTTCAGATTTCCAGGAGTTAGTGTGTTTGCTTGCTTGCTTTCATGAACGAAATGCAAGCATCTCTCGTGGAAAAGCAGGTATTTCAATATCATATTTCTACTGAAAAAGAGGTTTGACCAATTGCTGGGGTCCATATTTCATGGACAGTTCTTGGAATTCCTGTATAGGATTTACAGAACAAATTTTCCTACAGAAGCTATTATGTGGCAGTGATGAGAAGAAGATTTTATCTTTGTCACTTGGTAGAGTAAAGGAAGATGTACAGCTTTTACCAACAAAATAGCATAGATATATCAGCACGATTTACTATGCATAATTATCTGTAGAGTCTGATATGTCTTGTTGCAATGTAATCCTTTTGTGTTGTCCTTCAAAGAGTTTGATTGAAAAAAGGTATTATTTCCTATGATGACAAGCCAATTTCAGCTCCTGAGTTGAGATTAAGCATTTAACTAGTTGAATTTACTGGTCTGTAAACTTACTCTGTGGAGAAAATGTGAGTGTAAGTTAGCATTGGTGGGAATCCAAATTTCATCTGTGGATGAAAGATTATATTTTCCCATGCTTTTCTTCAGTTTGATAAATCTGTGTATTTCTTCAAGTCTCTAGGCATAGAGATCATAGAGACCAGAAACTCTGGATTCTGTGGGGTGAAATTTAGGAATTCATTAATACTACCCTATATGTAGTGTTTTCCATTGGAATTATTTCATACCCAAAGCTGGGAAACAAAGTACTATTGAAATAAAAAGCAATATAACAACAATGGAACAATCTAACTTCAGCACATAATGATGCAAATGAAAGTGTGGAAGAAAAAAGACTCTTAGGACAGAAGAAAATAGTGAGAGTCACAAATAAAACATTCATGGCCTGGCCCTTAATGTAATTTTTGCATGCCTTGCGTATCCTTGTCAGATACTGAAACTGTTTGCTCTGAAAAGGGAATTAATTATGGTGAAAACTACCCTTCACTTTTCCAACTACATGAGTTTTGTAAACTTGTATAATACTGTGCTAAGGTTTCTTATTTATGTATACAGTCTCCTAGAGTAATTATGCCATAAATTTAACTTCAGGACTGTCTTACTGAATCCTTTCATTCATGAACAGAAGTAACAGTGAGTGTCTACTCCTCTCTCTCATAGCATTACTGGATAAAGAAAAAAACCCATAAATCTAGGATATTTACATTCTATTTTAGGCTTACTGAATAAGTGTGCAGTATTACCTGGTGGCAGAAGTGTATAACAGTTGGAAAATTCAAATTCTTTATGTCAAAAAGTTAATAAGCAACTAAACTACTTGCTTTTGAACGAGCAACAAAACAATTTGCTCTTGTCATCTAGAAGTGGTTAAATTATGAATAATTGTCCTCTAAAGATATAACCGATCCATGAGTCTAATTTGTGAACTGTACAGCATTTAGTGTGTTCTAGGACTGTGTGTTAAGAGCAATGACATATGACCAATGCCAGTGTTAGTTTATGCATTATATATGTAATATCTACAGGCAAGGTACTGAACTAGAAGATACGTACAGCCAAAAAAAAATCTAATTAATTTTGGGGGTATTATTTTAATTAACTTGTAAATGTATCGTGTGTCTGAAACATAGTTCTTTAATAGGGGATGTAAGAATTACTGTTTCATCCAACGGAAGTAGATAGCAGTAGTATGTGGGCTTCAATCAATTTAAACAAATAAACAAATATATAAAAGAAAGGGTAAAATATAATTGTGACAATGAAAAGTCCTTTCGTTGAAGTGGATAAACAGAATTGTATCTCTACTTAAACGAAAGGACAGTGTTAACTGTAGAGGTTTGACAGTGTTTA
>VXBO01014900.1:0-27225 GCA_013400135.1 Rhinoptilus africanus | reverse complement strand
AGGGACAAGGAATTGCTGGAGAGGGTGCAGCATAGGGCTACTAAGATGATGAGGGGACTGGAACACCTCTCCTATGAAGATAGACTAAGGGAATTAGGTCTCTTTAGCCTGGAAAAGAGGCGTCTGAGGGGAGACCTAATCAACACTTATAAATACTTGAAGGGGGGGTGTCAGGAGGATGGGGCCAGGCTCTTTTCAGTGGTGCCCAGTGATAGGACAAGGGGTAACGGGCACAAACTTGAGTATAGGAAGTTCCACCTGAACATGAGGAGGAACTTCTTTCCCTTGAGGGTGGCAGAGCCCTGGCCCAGGCTGCCCAGGGAGGTGGGGGAGTCTCCGTCTCTGGAGACATCCCAAACCCGCCTGGAGGCGTTCCTGTGCCCCCTGCTCTGGGTGACCCTGCTCTGGCAGGGGGTGGGACTGGGTGATCTCCAGAGGGCCCTTCCCACCCCCACCGTTCTGTGGTTGCTGTGTCCCCGTGTCCCCCTGCCTGTGCACTCAGAGGGGCTGACCCCACGCCTGTGGGGGGTGTCTGCAGCCCCGGGGCAGGTACAGGCAGCGCTCCCCGCTGCCCTCTCTCTCTCTCGCAGGCCCTGACCGTCTCCCTCCAGGGCTTCCTGCACAGTTTGGTCTACGGCTGGATGAGGCGAAACTTCCGTCAGGAGGCGGTGGGCGAGAGACCCTCATTGCGGCACCCCCGCGGCCTCAAGGCTTTCTACGACGAGTCGCTGGGGGCCGTTCCTTAGGCTGCCCCCTCGCCCGGGCTGCCCCGAAGCCTCGGCGGGATTTGCACGTCCCCGGCAGCTCCCCACAGCCCGGCCGGAGCCGGGCAGGGTCTCTCTGGACCCTTCGTACCTGGGAGGGTCAGAACAAGGCACAGGAGGCACGGGCAGGTCTCCACCAGCGCTGGGGGCTGCGGTGGCTCTGCCCCGGGGGGAAGCCCCCCCGTAGCCCCTCGCTGCTGGAGGCAGCCCGGCTTCCCACCCCCTGCACCAGCCAGACAGCAAAACCAGTCACTGCAGGGGAGATGGAAGTGGGACATGCTGGAAGAAGGATGCTCCTGTTCTGCACCACCGGCGACGCGGCTGTTGGCAGCAGCAGGGGTCTGCAGGCTCAGGAGCATTCAGGTGCCGTGGGAGGAGGCTGGTGGCACGTAATTTGGCAATCCCCAGACCTTCCAGCAACTGAACATGGACTGCGACTACCCCAGGGAAGGTGGCAGATCTTTCTGGTTCATTTGGGCTTGTTCCAGTTCCTCTTTCTGCCAGGGAGCAATCCCAGGTCCTCTGCGGGGCTCGGGAGAAGGTGCTTACAAATAAAGGTATGATGGGCGTTGCTGCTGTTAGATAAGTAACAAACAGGCAGTTCATGCCTCCGTCCTGCCTCTGGGGGAGACTCCTGGCCAAGGCCACGTCAACAGAGATGAAGGAACCATGGCTGGGACTGCTCCTGCCCCAACAGCCTCCTTGCTGCGACCCAGCTTCTCCACCATCAAATTAATATCAGCCCAGAGGTTGCTCACACCACCTCTACTTCTGGGGCTGCGAGTGCTCAAGCACCATCAACCCGTGTGAAAGCAAACCCTCGCGGGGTGATGGTGGGGCCACGCTCGCCCCCAGTGTGTCATCAGCTGTCACAAACGTCACGAAAGAGCGCTTGGAGACCTCCGGCTCAGGGAAAATAGCCCAGGGCAAGAGTCAAGGTGCTGTGGAAAGCTGCTGAGGCTGGGGATGAGGATGGTGCTGAGCTGGGCTCAGGTACCGACGCGCAGAGGGGTGTGAGAGCCCACCAGGCTGCGGAGGGGTGATGGGGGGGGCCACAGGGATCTGCCACACAGGGGAGAGGGGACCATGGACCGACTGGGTGCTGGCTAGGTAGTGTCCCATCTGCCACCCATCAGTACGCTGTCTGGTGACCACTGGGACGCCTGTGCCACTGGAAACGGAGGTGAGGAGGGGACAAGGACTCAGAGTCATTTAAAAGTTGGTTATTGCCAGCAGCACAATGCAGACGTTGCTGGGGGAGGACAGGGACAAGGTCCCAGGCTCAGCAGGGACACGCGAACCAGGACTTACGAATGGGGCAGAGCAGAAAAGCCTGTTAGAAGATGAGGGGGGGGTAGGGGGAAAAATGGACGGTGGGAAGAAGCCCAGGGAGGAACGTGAGAAGGATAATAATGGGTGTGATTTGCAGGAAATAGGGTCTGACCTGCACGCAAAGGAGGATTGCAAAGCTAAACATACGCAGGTGAGAGGAATAGTACCTGAAGGAGGATGTTTGGGCTTGCTGAGGAAGAGCTACAGGACGACAGGGAGATGAGCCAGGGGCTTGAGCTCTGCAGAAGGCAAAGGTGCGCGCTCATGCCCTGACCCAGCCCTGGGCACATCCCCAGGCCCCGGAGCTGTGTTGGCACCGAAGACGATGCAGTAGGGGCAGACAAACGAGTTGGTGGGTGTCAGGGTGGGACCGTGCACCCGTGCAGGACACGAGGGAGGAATCGCTGCCAGGCACAGCCCCCCGTTTGCTTGGGCATTGCACAGGTCGTAAGGCCGTGAGGCTGCGAGCAGCCAGGCTTCCTCCTGCGGGCACCCGGTGAGCACCACAAGCGTTTGCGGGATGCCCCTCTCCCCTGTGGCGGTTGGGAGGAAAAACAATGAGGCTGAGTCTTGCCAGGAGGAATAGGAGCAAACCCACTGCTCGGGCTGCAGGGGAGCAAAGGTTCTGCAGGTGGAAATGGGAGCAAAGGGGCAGGGGGAGAAGAGAGGCGGAGGTACGCAGTGATGGGGACACGTTGGGTCAACCTCGGATCCCACTCCAGCAGGTTCCCAGAGGAAAGGAAGGGCTGGAAAAGGAAGAGGAGGTTGGGGGAGCAGAAGAGAGGCAAACCACGGGACTATGAAACACGGGTGACCCTCCCCACCTCTGCAGCAGCACCGTGTTTCTGTGAAAATACCTTTGGACAAACATGGGGCAGGTTGGGCATCATCAGGGCACGCGGCGACAGGGCCCCCACGATGCCAACCCAGCGCAAGGGAAGGAGACAAAGCAGCACCTACAGAGGGTGTTAAAACGAGGGCGTCATCCTGGTCAGGATGACAAAAAGCCAACAATCAATAACCAGGTAGAAAGAGGTGAAGAGCTGGATCCAGGAGCACCAGTGTCTCTGGAGTACCAAACCCGCCAAGGACAAACCCATCCTTGAAGGAGCGGCGACATGGCTGGGGGGTAGAGAGAAAACAGTGCACACAACAGCGGCAACTGGCACACAGGAGCCAAAAGGACTCAACTGGGTACAGAGAGGGGGAGAAGGCGGCAGCCTGAAGTGCACCTCAGCTCCGAGATGCACCATGAGGGGATCTGTCTGCCCAAGCGGCTGGTCCCGAGGCTTCTGACGGCAGGACCCTCCACCCCACGCAGCGCCGGCTCCGCAGGCGCCCCTGAGGTGCCGTGGGTAGGACAGAGGGACGGCGCAGGCGTCTGCGAGTCGCCCTTTGCAGGGCTGGGCTTAGTGAGCCCTAGGCAGAAGTCCCCCAAAGGAGACTGGAGCCTCCGCGCTGACCCAGAGCCCGGGACAGATGTCTAACAGAGACTGATGGCCTCGAGCAACCAAGCTCAACCGCACCTCTGCAGAGAAACCCCAGGCCTAACCGAAGAAATCTACTCATCCCCGAAAACAGGACGCAGCTTGGCTTAATTTTTTTTTTAAACTAGTATTTTCTACTATACATTAGTGCTTCGGTGCACCACAGTCACTGCAGAGCTGTTGCACGGACGCACACAGGAGCTCTATATACAGAGCGTACGCTGTACCGGCAGGGCTGCCGCTGGGAGCTCTGTACACAAGTGCTTCCTGCGGGGAGGTACGGCCGCGTCTCCTCGCCCAGCCGCTTCCAGGCTGGAGGCGGTGGGGAACTGAGCAGCCTCCCGCTGTCCCTGCACCGGCCCTGCCTGGATCCAGAGGGAAAAGGCAAGAAGGGCTCAGCCACCCCCGAGTCTCACCGACATCTCCCCAGCACTGAGATGGTGCAACAACAGCCAGGGACTGCCAGGGACCATGCAGCTCCCGTCCCGCGAGCACCGGGACCGATGGAGCTCTGCGCAGATCTGGGATGAAATGCCAAACTCTCCTGCCATGAGCAAAGGGACACTCCAGGGCTTCCCACAGAGGTCAGGCTGCCAGGCCCATCCTCAAACCCATTCTTTAGGCAAACGTTCAGCCAGACGGGCAGATGGTGAAATGCAGTCACAGTAGCAGCAATCAAGCATGGGGTTACAGCAAATCCATTTCCAAGGCAGCTGGCAGAACGATCGCGCTCTCGGGCAGAGGGCAGCTGCCTCCAAAACTGGCAGCGGAGCCTCAAGTCTTTCCTACTTTCATCCCAGAAGGGAGCCGGAGAGGTTGCTGCCCACTGCACCCGTGCACGGGCCGCTCCGGGAGCTCCCTCTTGGCGAGGCTGACACAGGCTGTACAAATCAGACTCTCCAACATGTTTTATCGGCAAGTGGGCTGGCCACATGAGATATCTCGTTGCCCAAGGCAGAGCTCCAGCTCTCTTGTACATTATTAGAGCGCACAAACTCGATTTTTCAAGCAGAATAAATTACATTTGGAGACCAGCTCCTCTCTGTGGAGCTCCAGTAGCGGTTGTCATTCACACAGCACTCGCCATGATCTCTGGAGAGCTCTGATCCTTGCAGATGCACCAGCCCCTTCTTCTCTGTCTCTGCCTTGGAGAAAAAACAACAGCATTCCACATCCATCAATTCATCCTCCCACTCCCATCACGGCTGAAGCTCTTGCTGGCATGAGTCAGGCTGCTGAACGGGCAGCGACAATTTTTCCACATCATTTGGATGCGGGGGGACTAGCATCTCTCTCGTTACCATCCTGAAAACAAGTCCCCCCTACAGGGCTGGTCCTGCTTCTCCCAGGCAGGATGACGGCATTGGAATTTTGAGAGCCCAAGCAGTAGCCAAAGATGGATGTGTATATATGGGCAACGCGTGTTTTGCACAGCCTGTCACATGCTGCTGGAAGCCTGGCTGTCACTTTCTGACCTACGAACAGCCACACAGGGCAGAGTTTCTCATTTCCAGCCCCCTGACCCAGCTCCTGGAAGCAGGACTAGCCAGAGAATAGTGCACACCGTTCCCCATTTTCTGCTACAGTTCCAACCCACACGCTCACGTGCTCAAAATCATCCACGGTTGTGAGCAAGGTCCAGATCAGGTCACGCTGGCTGGATCGGGGAAGAACTTTCCTTTCCAAAGGCAAGTGCGGCTGCCCGCAGCTCGGAGCAGGGTGGGAAGGCCCTTCCTTCTCCAAGAGAGTCCTGCCACCGTGCTCAGTGGTGGTGCAGCACGGCCTGCAGGTCCTCCGGCAAGGAGCCAATGATGGTCTCAATATACAGGCCCACGCGCTGCAGGGTTTCCTCCTTCACAGGGAGGTGCTGGCACCTGGCTCGTACCTACAGGGAGACGGAGGAGAGAAACAGAGGAATTTTGTAATAGCTTCAAAGTTCCTCTTTCTGCTTTGAGCAAACTTCAGGTGTCTCTTTAGTTTGGGGTACAAGACAAGAGGCAGGAAACTGTCCCCTGAGCCTCAAGGAGCTGATGGAGTCAGAACTTTGAATCCTTTCCTACACAAACACTAAAGTTTCATGACTGTCCTATTTGCCAGTTCTCCAAGTCAGGGAGCGAGAACAAAGTTTTCTAAGCAACAAGTGTGAGCCAGGCCCCTGGTCTCTCCCTGCCACAGAGATACAGACAGAAAGGAAGGAGTGCGGGAAGAAAGGAGGAAAACTTACCAGCTTCTCACGAAGTTTTAGCACTAGGTCTACAATCTCCACCTCAGACTTGTCCTTCATCCAGGCCACAATGTTCTAAAGAGAGAGAACAGCTTTCTTCAGGGACATTTCTTCTTTACAGAAGCTTTTCTCAAAGAGATACCCCTAAGCAAAGCCTGAAATAAAAGCGAGGAGGAGGTTTCTCATCCTCTTTCACAACTCTGCTGACAGCACTTAAGCCCTACATGAGCAAGACAGAGCTCTCTCCACTGTTCTGACCATGACAGCACTAAGCTCTTGACTGCAAGAGAAGAATCAAGGACAGACGCAGTAACACGCAGGCAGAGCAGGGTTCCCCTCCTCCAGCCAGCACCAGGAATCTTGAGCTGTGCTCAGAATTTAAATCTATTTGCCAGAGTCAGGTCTGTGAAAACAGGAGCCTCAAGGACCTGCTCTGCCGAGCGGTGAAGCGAGCGCTGCAGCTGAAGGTGCCCCTGGGCAGGACCCCAGAGCTCCCGGGACTCCCCCAGCCACTGCTCCGTTTAAGAAACTGTACCAGCAGTCGCTACTAAACATCCTACCGGTTTATTAGGCATTAAGGAAGCCAGCAAGAGGTGATGCTTCCAGCCTGGCACTCTGTTGGCTTGAGAAGGGTCTGATGAATGAAAAACAGGACCTGCACTGCCTGGCAGAGCGGGGGAGCTCAGCTGCTGCTGCTCTTGTCCCTCACGTGTGCTGCTGTTCCTCTGCACCGACAGACACGAGGCAGAGCGGTCACTCCCGAGGACACAGAGCACGGTCCCCCTCCATCAGCAGAGCCGAGAGGCGTCACGCAGCGTGCAGGGCAGCGGTGCCCCGTCTCCCAGGTTCCAGGCCTGAGAAGGCACCATCCGGCCTTGGGGTGAACACCTGGAGGTGGAACATACCGCTTCACAGATCGCCTCCAAATGAAGGGCCTCCAGCTTCTGGGTCATCTCCTTGTGCCTCTGACGGTACCAGCCATCGAAGTTGGGAGACTTGAAGAAACGCCTGCAGAAGGAGAGGTGACAGTGAGAAGGGGACAGAGGGGGACCCAGAGATGCAGGCTGGCTCCACTGCACACAGATCACCCTTCCTACTTTTGCCTGAGAGCAAAAGACATCCTGATTCACGGTGTCATTAGGGACGGTAACCGATTATGAGCTAATGCGCTCTTTTCCTATCTTGTCTACTTCACAGGCTTCTCTTCTGCCAGGCATTAACACGATACAGCTGAGCGGCTTTAGCAGGTTGTCACCAAGAGAGGGACAATCCTGCCGGACTCACACCTTCCAGTTCACGCCTCAGCCAAGGCAAGAAGCGATGCTCTTTGCCCTCTCTAGCCTTATTTTGGCCCACTTTTCCTTGGGAGTTATGACAGCTGGGACAGTGCAACATGGGAAGCAGCTCACACTGCTCTGCAGTGTCTTGCTTGATTCCTCTCCTTTCCCGAGAGTTAAAGCTTTCAACCACTTGCCAGCAGGGACCCAAGTCCCATATAACTGGTGATTTACATGTCTCCTAGATAAAGGTACCATCTAGGCTACGTCAGAGGATGTGCAACTTACGCCTCCCCAGCACAGCACAGTAATAAGTCTCTGTTTTTAATGAGCTACGCAGGAAAATGAACAGGGGGCAGCACAATACCTGTTTTTATCTCACAGCGTTACAGAATTTTAGGTCAAATTCAAAATGGGATTGAAAAGCCACTAAATGAAAGATAAGGGGTGTGGCAGCGAAGAAAGGAAAAAAGAATAGAAAGTTTAAGATGCCACATAGAGCTGAGCAACAGCCCCTTTAGCTGCACATTCCCCGCACCTCCTTGACTAACGGTAGGGATATCTCAAATGCTGTATTTCAGCATTTTCCTCTACTGCGAGTGGCCCACTTAGTGTCTCTTCTAACTGCCTCCTCAGGCCGCCTGCAGGGAGGACCTCACCAGCAGAACCCAGCTGATGTTTATACGCTTTCTTTTTGCAGCTTCAAGGACTCTTGCTCACGCTTCTCCCAGCGCAGCGGAGTCCTAAACCCAGCCAGGAGCTCAAGGTGCCAGTGTGATACAGACTTATTTCTTAATGTAGGGTTTGACTTAGGAACGCAAGAGATAGTACATATGCCAGATCTCACATAGTTAAGACCCCTGCAACGTGCAAACTTCTGCATGTACATCAGTTGCCCGCAAACCTCAATCAATTTATTGAAACAGCTTGTTGTTTGTTACTATTTTTCAAAATATTAGATATCCAAAATTAAATCTGTCTGCCATACCCACAGCATAAGGAGGGGAACGGCTGGTTTTCTGTTAAATATATTAGAGCACAAAACGGTACAAACATTGTTACAGCAACAAAACATACTGGTTCGTGATTACCGTCTCTGCTCACTTTCTGGAATTTCTTCCTTTCTCCATATCCATACATCACCCATTTCCCTTCCCACTGGGTATCCAATTTCTGGATCTTCCCTACTCATATTGTGATGTGTGTCTTCTCCATCCCATTTATAACTAACTATCCTTTACAAAAACGATGGACCAACTCTCCTGCGTGCTTTCTTAAATTCTTCCCTGAAGAAACTACATCCTTCTGTGTCCTACCAGCATGGCCACCGCGCAGTCAAAATGAAACGGCCGTTGTCCCGAACGCTGCGCACACACACACAGAGCCGCTACTGGATGAAGAGCTGCGGGTCGTTATATCCCATCTGCCCAGGAGCAGACACTTCAAAAAGAAAGATTCCCTGGAGGTCAATAAATGGCACAGCCGCTGTTGGAGATGAGTCCCCTTCCTCCCCAGCAGTGAGGGCTTAGTTTAAGCTCCTGAAGGGGGAGAGTTGACAGCTTCTAAGCCCAACTATATCTACTTATTTCAGAGATTATGTAAAACACAGGACTGGTTCTGCCCTGCATTTGCTTTCCCTGACCATTACCAGTTAATCCGCTCCTCATAGGCATGAGTTTTTCAGGTCACCAGTCTCCATCCTGAAACTCCCTTTTTGCTCCCAATTCGAACGCAGGAGTTGATGTCCATTATAACCCACACCAGCCGTTAAGGGGATAAGGCAAGTAATTACCAAACTCCTCCTACCTGTAAAGGCCCAACCAGTCACCCTTGAGTACACAGGTGAGTTGGGGACCAGCATGCTCAAGGGTCTTCATGAAATCTTCCTGACGGAAAGGACGAATCTGTGGAGGATTCTGCACAACAGAAAGACCACGTCACATGGCACCCAAAAGAAACGGGGCCAAAATGAGGTCTTTATTTACAATGGACGAGGCTACACAAGGCAGGCTCAATGAGAACAAAAAACCGCAAGAACATCTTAACCAGCCTTGCGAGTAAAATTCAAATTAGATTCACAATAGCTGAGCTTACTGCAAAACAGGAAGCATCTGTCCCAATGTTTGTTTCAGCCTTTTTTTTTTTTAAAAAAAAAGGAGTAACAACCCTCTTCCTTCAACGAGGGAAGTTCACACAGAGTATCAGAGTATGTGATCAGCATATGGCATAACTATTCCCAATCCCCACAGACAAAGGTAAGCAGAAGCGACTGGAAAACTGAACATACCTTCCATGGAGTGATGGCCCTCTGCAGAGGCATCAGACTTGCAATATAATGCTCCTGAGAAAAAATACCAAAAAAAAAAAAAGAAAAAAAGATGTTACAACAATCGAGGAGCCTTTTGCGCGGTCACTGAGTGTGATGGTCTTCTCCAACGCACCAGAGGCTCAAGCAACAGCCTCCGACTCTCTGGTTTTTTATTTCACAGTTGCATTTTACATGATACCCAGTGTCCCAGCTTGTTTCCCACCAGGGGCCAGCTCCCAGAACTATGCTGCAAGAAGCCTAAGCATGCCGTGTGGGAAAAGGTCACAGGAGAAGAAGTTTGGCAGGAGGGACTAGAATCTGAGAAGATGCTCTGTCCTCCCATGTTCTACCTCCTGGGATGATGTAGAAAAGCAAGTGGAGCAGCTAAACTTGGCCAACTGGATGGTCACAAAAAAAGCTGCTTGCTAGTGGGACTAGACAGGGAAGGCCTTGAAAGAAATCATTCACTAAAATCTGCCTGAGGGTGGTGATCACCTCGTGGACATGCCTCTTAAGCTCTACAGAAAATCTCCCCAAAGACAGAAGGGAAGTTTCACTCTGGCAATGGGTTTGACTCCAATCTCAGAGAGGAAGTGGAGCGTTTTGAGCTTCCGTCCCTTCCCTATATATCTGCTTTGACCGCCTGCTGAAAAGGGCAAAGAGGTGGCATTACAATCAAATAACACGGAACACCTATTCCTACCCAGCAGGAACTAAGCAATGCTCTGTCTTTACAGGCAGTGTGCTGAATATCCAACCTGCAGACTTCTGGGCTAATTACTGACATTTGCATTCAAGAGACGTTTAGTTTTTTTCCATGGAGTAAAACATCTCTGGAGAGTGCCACGTCCTGAATCTCTTACAGACGCTCGGGTACGGGTGAACAAAAGAGGGCAAGCGCAAACTTGTCACTCAAGCATCTCCTGTTCAGCTCCCCCCACCTTTCCACCGCTCTGACAAGTCTCTGCTCAACTCACCAGGGGAATAATGAAGCTCTGGGTGAGCTCCAGGAGGTGCCGCCTCAGAAGGGCGCTCTGGACTTCAGACGGGCGTTTCCGCTGAATCCCCTGCAAGCACAAGCAGCGCGGTCACAGAGGTGCTGCTCTCTGTTACGCAGATCCACGCAGAATTTGCAAACACCCCAGCTATAAGCAGCCAGTCCAGAGTCGCCTGGAAAACTGAACCGCCCAAAATACGTATGCCACGCTCTAGCTTACATTCCACTTACCACTCACATTTCACTACAGAGAATCTGTTTTTTCAAGTTATTTTTGGGGGAAGAATTGTTCTCGCTTATCTTATCATTAGTGCCAGCATTTAATCCATAATATTGGGTGAAAAATTTTAAAACGGACATGATAAACGTGTCCAAGTATACTTGACTGAATCATTACACACTTTTGGAGACTTCTGTCTGTTTAAACCAAGCTGTTAGCACGGTTTTCCCATAATGACGTACAGGATGTAGGATAGAGTGGAAACTGCTTACCTTCAGTACTCTTTTTATCAGGGTTTTGTCTTTGTGAAGAAATGTTTTATAAGAAGTATAGATTCCTAGAATGAAAAAGAACCCCCAAATCAGAAAACAACAGAATTTAAAAACAAAACTTTGCCCACGTATCTAAAGGAGGCTCTAGGTAATATATTGTTATATAGTGCAGGGATAACAGAACTGAAATTCCTAGCACAAACCCTGGCAGCTCTCTGTGTGTATAACTATAAAAATTATTTTAAAAATAATTACAAAAATTGTGCAATTGCTAATGCCAATACTCACAGGAGAATTAAAGGACGCTACCAGGGATCTAGCCAGCTGGGAGCAATGCTGGGGAAGGGGCCCTAAGGGTCCTGGTGGACAAGCTCAATATGAGTGAGCAGTGAGCTGCAGCGACAAGGAAAGCCAGTGGGATGCTGGGCGGCATCAATGTGGGCATCACCAGCAGAGACAAAAAATCGTTATCCCACTCTGTTTAGCGCTGGCCAGGCCACACCTGGAATACGGTGCTCAGTTTTGGTCCCCACCGTGGCCAGGCTGGAGAGGGGCCACCAAGGGCCACAGGATGATCCAAGGGCTGGAAAGCTGCCACATGAGGACAGGCTGAGAGAAGGGGGTTTGTTCAGCCTGGAGAAAAGGGGGCTGAGGAGAGACCCCATCACCACGTTCCAGTGTTTAAAGGATGGCTCCGAAAAGGATGGAGACTCTCTTTTCACAAGGAGTCTTGGAAAAGAGGAGGGGTGATGGGGACAAGTTACTGCTGGGGAGATTCTCACTGGACACAAGAGGAAAATTTTTCACACTGAGAACAATCAGCCATTGTAATAATCTCCCCAGGGAAGCGGTGGATTCCCCAACATCGGACTCTTTCAAGATTCAGCTGGACAGGGAGCTGGGCCACCTTGTCTAGAGCGTGCTTTAGCCAAGAAAGGTTGGACCAATTGACCCTTGAGGTCCTTTCCAACCTGGGATTCATGATTCTATGATACTGAACTACCTCAAGGACCTTCTTATGCTAAGCTTATGGTGAGATAACTTACTGGAGTCAGCTTATGGGCAGGCCTGAGCTGAACAGTTAGTTAAGTGACAGGTAGCTGTATCTAGGTAAGCAAGTTCCTTTGACTTCCATCGCATCTAAAAAGGAGGTATGATATATAAAATAAAATCAAGAAAATCAGAAGTTCTTCTGACACTAAAATAATTTGTTCAATTGGCTTTCTCAGTCTCAGAACAAAGTGTATGGTTTTTCTGTATTAAATATAGAACTGTGTGTGTGAGAAGATGGTAACATCAAAATGTCCATTTGTTGAGACAGAAAGAATAACATACGCAATGTTCACATGCCTGCAAAGCCTGCAAATCCTCCACTTGGAAGGGTAAATAAAATTAAACGATGTCTGACAAAGGACTTACCTGGTTTTGTGTCTAGAGTTTTTAGTTTAGCGAGCTTTTTCACCTTAACTTGCTTGGGCAGGTCTCCTGTGGAAAGACATCAAATGACTAGTTCAGGCTCTGAGTCTGCCCTCACAGCCACCGCACGCATGCGAGAGGCTCTGCCCTCGAGAACATCCAGTCCTACACTCGTACATCTTAAATCACATCCTCCCTTAAACCCACCCTCATGAAAGCCTTCTTGTCCGCTAACTTTCCTGCTCAAATTTTGAAGCAGGAACACGTGAAGGAGGCACTGCAAAAAACCCCACTCCTCAATCCAGAGGTTTCCTCGGCTTCACAGGTAATAATCAGAGCCTCTCTCTTCACCTCTCTCTTCTCCTCTGTGCAATTTTCTCTCTCCTGCCCAGGAGGGACTTCTCCTTTTCTTAATGCTTCAGGAAAAAAACACAGCAAGTTACCCTCTCAACCATTCCTCTTCACCACTGTTTGTGCTCACCCTGCACATCAGCTGAGTCAGAGTCTAGACTTCTCTCTGGTTTCTCGGGAATTCTCACAGGAATGGAGATGTGTAAAATGATGGCTAGCAGTGCAACTGTCAGCTCACTGCTAGCCTCTAACAAGGTCTACCAGCACACCAGGACCTCAGTTACACCCTTACCTGACATTCTGAGCTCCCCAACCCGAAGAATGTGTGGCCAGTGCTGGAGAGTTTTGATAAAGAAAGGGTTTGTGACTCCCACAACAATGTTTGGCCTAGAAAGAGGGGAAAAAATGCAGAACAACGCTAACCTCGGGGTTTCCTTCACGCAGACAGTGGCAAGTGGGTAGCGGGGTTCTACTGGCTACTTACGGAGCTTGTGTCCTGGTGGTGTATTCCTTAAATTCACTGTCGTGGATAGTGAAATAGGGGCGGTAGTCACAGCAGTACCTCAGAGGAGCAAGGCAGCTGTAACAATAGACAGAATAGTTGCCATCTAAACTTCCCAGAGGAGAACCGTGTGTTTACATCAGGTTTGTGTCCTAGGGCAGTGTGTTGTCCTGCCAGAGGTAACACTTTGGAGGATTCCAGGCTTTTTTTTTTTTTTTTGCTAAAGCAGAGTTCAAAGCTGGGGAGACAAAGTTCCTCAGGGCTATGAACCATCAGGTCTCCCTTTTACTCTTCTCCACCATTGGTGGAATACGAGCAAGGCTCTCTTGCTATGCTATTTGGCTATTTGTCTGACGTGCTTTCAATGGCAAACTAAATCTAAAACAATGGACTCGGCAGAAGAGTGGGTCTGAAAGAGAAAAACTGCCAGAATTTATTATTATATTTCCCCGTACGTCAGAATCTGAAGACATTACCTGGTAAGCGCCAGAACCATTTCTGAAGAAACTGTAGGGGATGGTGCCATCACAACAATTGGCTCTCCCAGTAACATCAGCTCCCATAACATCTGGACGTGAATGAGCACTGGCTGGAAACACCTGTTAGTGAAAGGAAGAAGGAGGTTAGAAATGCACTTCAGAAAAGACCAGACACACTTATTGCATGTAAGCCTACCCAGATGTGCATCGATCCGGGAATTTGAAATCTAGGACTGCTTTTCAGTATCCCATAAGAGAATGCCGTGTGTCTTTACACACACTGTTGCTCAACCACTTTATATGTGTTTAAAGGGAATGTAGAGCAACCTGTTGATCATATTGCTCTCAGTATGTGTTTTCATCTAAGCAAAGCTTTATTTTGCCAAGAAAGGTTGGACCAGATGATCCTTGAGCTCCCTTCCAACCTGGTACTCCGTGATTCTATGATTCAAAGTAAAACGCATGTGGATTACAGCAGATTAAGGTCTATTAGAACAGCATCTATAATGCTAAAAAGTTTAGTTCAGACACAATATGTGTATGCTTCAGAGCTTAAGCTGATCACCAGCTGAGGCTGAGAAGAGAACCCCTCCTCTAGCCAGGACGCGGGGGGGTGTTAGGGGCAGTGCACCCAGGTTTAAACACTGCACAACCTCTGCAAGCCCCATATTCTACACGACACTCTGCAAAGCAACAATTTTTGGTTCCTCATTTCACATCCTCATTATCCTTGTGATTTACAGGATACTCTGAGCAGGGAGAGGGGAAAGCAGACGGAGAGGAGAGGCTTACAGGAGCTTCTCACCTGAAAAGATCCAGTTCATGAATACTGGGGAGAACCAGCGGGGCTGGCAACAGATTCTAAATGAGGAAGGAAAAAAAAAACCCAAACAAATGCAAAACTGTTAGTAAATGGAAGCATCCTGACTGAAATGCCATCTAAGCTGACCACATCAATCACAAAGTAGCTCCCTCTACAATAGGCACAAAAAGAAGAGAACAAGGTTAACGCTGAGAGGTATCAGCCAGGAACAGATCTGGATTGAGCATTCAAGGTCCACGTGAATTTCCTTTCCTACAAGAATCAAGAATCCCTTCTTTTCAAGATTTGAAAGACTTCCCTTGTCTGTTCCTTTATTTTCCAGAGTTTCCCCTGGCAGAAGACAGAGCTTAAGATACGGACAGAGACAATGAGGGTTAGTAATGTGGGTACCAAAATTTGTGAAAGATGAAGACATTATTCAAAGGAGAGAAAAAGGGAAAAGAAGAAATGAACAAGAATCAAAATCAAAGCCAAATCAAAGCAGTAAAGATGCTCAGACAGCAAATGCTGCAAAGCAACCCAGAAGACGAAGGCAGGGAGAACTAGCTATGCAGGAATTCCCAGGAAAGGCAAAGTGAACAAAAACTGTGAGAACAATGCACATACACAACTCGAAGCACACAAATTCCGTGCAGAGTCTCCTGGTTTGAAAGGCACAGGCAGGAGAGGGTGCAGGGTGAACCAGATGGGTAGCTCAAACCACATTCATCCCAGGCCAAAGTGGTTTCAAGGGTAAGTCTGAAAGAGTTCCAGCCTCTTCCACCCTCCTCCCTTAGCAGCCTGGATTCTCCTCACCACTGGCTTGTGTCATGCCACACTTCATCTCACCTCTTGATTGAACTGCTTCACCGGGCTTGATCCTGGTTTATCCACCCTTGATGGGATTCTCACCTGGATTACAAATAAGAATGGACAGATTATCCAGGGAGATGGAGGCAGTTAGCATGCACACACACTTTGCTTTCTTGCCTAATGACCGTTCATGTGAGAAAGCTTCCTCAGTTACCAAGTTTAATTGTATGGATGTTAGGAATAAAGGGGAAGAATCTAGAGTAAAGAGCAATTTTAACATCCAGAAGAAAAGGGAATACTTCCACTTGCCAGTTTGCCTCAGCCTGCTGCGGAGTACAGATCATCAGCAACAAGTACCTGAATGACAACTCCCATCACTGGAAGGTTCAGGGTCTGTCCTGGCACAGGAGGCGGCCACTGATCGATCTCGTTGCACACTGCAGGGACACAGGTAAAGACAAAGTTTAATCTGAAGGACAATGCAGCTAATCCAGCTGGTCCTATGAGTTCTGCCGGTTTAATTATCAATCGTTCCTGGTTCACGCGTCCCCCTGGCTAGGTGCAAACAAACACTATGTCAAACAATTGTGCAAGTTTAGGTCAGACACCAGACTTACGTCTGCATCACCGTTTCCAGAGCAGGACCAGCAGCACTATACTGTTGATAAATGATGATTAAGTCGAATAGTGCAATAAAGACCTAGACAGAGATGTAGCATCAGCAGTTTTTTCCTCTCTCTGGGAATACACTGTATGCAAAACTGACAGCATCTTCTATTAAGGTTGTCAGACATTTCCCATTAACGAATCCTTTACAGCTGTTTATAATTTTGACAAGCCAATCACTTAGATGAAAGGTTTTCCCTGTTGGAATTTGTTCCAGAGTGAACTAATTTGGAACATTTCAGCTGTCTTTCAGGAACCTTCTGAGAAAACCTCTGAAAGATTTCAATCCGCAAACCCTCCCTCACAGACCCCACTCCTCACCTGCCTCCAGGCACGGCTCCAGCTTGTCAAAGTATTCCGGAGCAATCAGCTGCAGCAAGGACTGGAACAAGTTCACGTATGGAAGGCGCGAAACCAGCACCAGAGACTGAAAAAAGGTACATTTAGGAGTCAGAGACCTCCCAACACGATCGTTTCTAGCACTGCATATACTTAGACTGCTTACTAGAGGGCTACACTTAAAAAACAACATCAAGAACGTGAAAGAGTTTAAGCGCAGCACTTTTCCTGGTGGGATTCTTGCTGGTGAAATTTTACTGGTGAAATTCTAGATGCTGAACCCTCGGGCTTCGGGAGACCCTGGGTTTGCACACAGGCAAGGAGTTTTTTGTTTAATGAATAAGCACAGCCAGCAGCTTCTACCAGAGAGCCACCGCAACTAAGAGGGATGAGATTGTGACCTAGCAAAAGACCAACTGGAGGAAAAATAAAAATATCTTGCTGATAGGTCCAATGCTACCAAAACAACCACATGAGATAGAGAAGTGCAAAGGAGAAGACCACTGGAACTGAAATTAGGAAGACAAACTAAATAAAGGAATTCTGTGGAAGAAGAAACAAAGTAACTTGAAATAATGCTAATTTGTTTCCAGCAATGCCTTTTTATTGTTATTGTTTTGGTTTCCTTCTAATGGTTCTTTGTGAAATATATCACTATTTTTTACAACTTTTCCATCTTAGCCCCAGTGAGGGTTTTCACCACTATGCTGATTATTACAGAACCACAGAGTGTCAGGGGTGGGAAGGGACCTCCGGAGCCCATCCCGTCCAGCTCCCGGCCAGAGCAGGGTCACCCAGAGCAGGGGGCACAGGAACGCGTCCAAGCGGGTTTGGAATATCTCCAGAGATGGAGACATTCTCTTCTTCTAATCATTCATGAATACATTCATGAATACATTAATTAGGATCCAGTGAAAATTTCTGCAATAGCCATTTAAACACCTCCCTTCCAACCCAGAACTCTGCCACTTGAAATAAAATACCCCATCCATGGATGCAAATTGGAGCATAGGAGATTCAAGAGGAATATCAGGAAGAATTTTTTACTGTGAGAGTGACAGAGCACTGGCACAGGCTGCCCAGAGAGGTTGTGGAGTCTCCTTCACTGGAGACATTCAAAACCCGCCTGGAGGCGTTCCTGGGTGATGTGCTCTGGGTGACCCTGCTCTGGCAGGGGGTTGGACTAGATGATCTTTCGAGGTCCCTTCCAACCCTATGATTCTATGATTCAAGTGTGACAAGGCACTTCACTGAGGAATTCAACGTGCCCAGTACTTCTGTAAGGCTGCCAAAGAGCCAGCACGTGAGCCTGGTACAAACACCCGTTCAGCAGGTCCCCGTGTTCTCCACTTGCTCTAATCCTCCCACTTTTTAAGTGATCAACCCCACTGCTTTAGTGGAGATGAAGAAACTCTTTTCTGCATTGCCTTGTCTCTTTGGCAGAATCTCCGTGTCACTGCCTAGATGTGGAGAAGAGAAAGCAGAGCTGGTTGAGTCACTGCTGGGACAGAAAGGTGTCCCCGTCTTCCAGCCAGTTGCCAGACTGACCTGCTATAAGCATTGCTCTTTGAAGAGCAGATGCTGAAAGTTGATGTGTTTGAGAGGATGCCATCTTATCTTTTGATGTTAAAAAAACATTACTGAAAGAGTAATTCCATGGACCCATCGAGAAAAATGGATCTTAGGATCAAAGTTAAATGTTTTCCTTCTCCAGAAGTCTGAAATTCCCCTCTCTTTCAGGCAGTGACCATAACTATCTGTCTGAAAAATATAAAGCACTTTGCATATTTATGCTGAAATAAACATGCAGTTTATTATTTTTTTTCCAGCGTCTGTGTCAAAGGAATTTATGATAAGAGAGAAGTTGGTGAGGTACCAGCAGTGTCACTGCTGCTGGTTAGAAGCAATCAGCCCAGCAGGAAAACCATTTCCCAAGGGCTCCTAGGAAGAAGATTAAAGCAATAATAAGAGTAGAGTTAAGGTATAACTAGCACAGACTGCAATAACGAAGTATGTCCTCTCGCTATCTGTGACGCTAGAGTACATGCTGAAGCAAATGTTGGAGTGCTTCAAGATCTCATGATTCAGACAGCAGGTCACTGCTCATGTGATTAACCCACCATGGCAACCGCATCCAGGTTTGTTTGGAATTACACTTTCCACATATTCCTGTTCTCCGCGACCTTTGCTGTTTCCTGCAGAAACACTGTGGGCGTCACGTAGGAAGTGGTGCTATTTTACAGCTATGGATAGGTGCCTTTTTACAGCTACGTACCAGTTGAGAGTAGCAAGCTATCCGGTTTCAGTACTCACCTTCTGAAAATAACCTCTCTTCATCGAGCTGTCCTTGACTTGCCTGAAGTATACATAACCGAAGTAATGAGCTGACTCCCGCTGCAGAGAGACCGACAACGCTGTTATTGAGAAACCCATCACCACCATCACCAACCCTCCCCCGGCGCTGACAGAACCGCACGCCTCGCTCCTGCTATGATACAATTACAGCTCTGGCTCCCATTTACCGAAGTTATCCAGGCTCAGCTCTCTGGGGGAGTTTACCAAATGGGAAGACAGAGAAAAGACACAAACAACTAAATTCACAACGGCCTCCAGGTAGCCCCTTCCACTAGCCCCTTTCTGCAGCGCCTTCAGGGCCATCCTCTAAAGGGTTAATTGAGGTTTCCACTAATACAACAACCAGCTGAGCCAACCCCTGAGCTCATCCTGGCACCCCCTGCTGTCACGGGTGTGCTCTGGCTGTCAGTTCTCTTTGCCAGCTAGAGGATTTTGTTGAGGAAGGAATACATCATCTTCCCAGAGGAGGAAATGCCCCCTACCATACCTATCGCATTCCTCTTCAGTCAGGCATTTGAGGCAGTACCAGTCCAACCTTGCTCAGGCTGAAGCACAGAGCTGAATGATGCTTCATAGCACCCACAAAACCAAACAGATTTAATACAACCCCCCAGTGATCGCTTCAATCAGGCTATGCCTTCTGAGTTCCCACAGACATCAAGGAGGTAGGACAGTTATCAGTGCCGAAAACAAAGACCATCCTTAATATAATTTTTTGAAGCCACACAGGCCCTGCAGTTTAAGGCACCTTTCTCTTCCCAAGTATTACTTTCCACAACTGAATCCAGTACTTTGGCAGTTTTACTTCCCTTCCTTCTTTAAAGCTAGGTGAATCTGTGTGAATCTTCTACCCATTGCTGAAAAGCAGTAAAAATGCATGCAAGCTGAAAAATCTCTAGACCAGAATTTATGAAAAGAAATCCTCCTACTCTCCCTCAGACCAGCAACCCATTTCTGGATTGCATATCACAAAAGCGTATCACAAAAAGCTTGCAGAAGTGTTAAAAAGGCACATGCAGAGGAAGCAACATCTCAAAGGAGAAAGCAGAAGAGGACAAGTTGATCTGATGGCCATCTGCTCAGTTAAAAGAAGCCACAGTGCTCAGCACATCCCTTCTCTGCATAAAATGGGCAGTTCACTGATGGAAACAACACACTAACAGACGCTCCTGATACTAGTGCTTGGGTATGGTTAGAGCAGCCCCCATATAGCACCCCAAAGTGTGGATTTGCAGCATGTCTGGTTTTATATACGCAGATCCGTCAACAAATGAAAAGAACTGGCATCCCTCAACAAAAGAGGTAAACATCTAATTTACCACAGACAAGGACACGTCTTGCCTCACGGAAAGGTGCACGGGTAGCCATGCACTCTGTTGGATCTCACCTGTGTGCCACCGTTTATCTTTTCACTGCAGCTAACCTGGGGTACTCCTGATTCAGTTCCATCTCTCAGAGTAGCTGGGATTCTCAACACAGCCCTCTAAGAGTATTAACATGGAAGCGAGTCCCTGCGCTGAATGCCTTCTCCTTCTCTAAAGATCCCATGGATGGAGAAAATAAGTATTTTATGCATAGAAAACAAATCAAAAGTATATTTGGCTTTTAATCCAGTAACACTACTCTTTCACAGAATCACAGAATTGTCAGGGTGGGAAGGGACCTTGAAGATCACCTCGTTCCAACCCCCTGCCCTGGGCAGGGACATCTCCCACTAGATGAGGTTGCTCAGAGCCCCATCCAGCCTGGCCTTAAAAACTTCCAGGGATGGGGCTTCCACCCCCTCTCTGGGCAACCTGGGCCAGTGTCTCTTTGCTTAGCAGGTACAAGTAGCGCACTGAAATGCAACTGACCTGCAGCGTTAGGGGTGCTTCTCTATTGTACTCGCCGTCATCCTCGTAATGAGTGGTCCTCTGTCCCCCAGACTGACGAAGGCGGAAGCTAAATTGAGTATCCCCCAGGCCACCTGAGACAGAGAAGATTACAAACGCCTGGCAAGAAATTTCAGTAAAGAGAAGGCTGGAAAATGGTTAAATCTGAAATGCTGACGTAAACAGGGATGCTGATTTACAAGGAACTCCAAAACCGAAAATAAAGTGCAGAGTACCAGCATAAAGAAAGCCCAAAACCCCAGTGCAAGACAGGAAGAACACATGGCTGAACAAAACTGGTATCCTTAAGCTAAACTTTGCTGGGAAACTTACAGCCATCGGCCAGTACCACCAATCCTGAGCAGCTGCAGCCACCACTTCTTACCCACCGCACTGAAAAACCTACAGACAGCCTGAATCCGGCAGCACACCACCACCACCGAGTGTTCACTGAGCTCTGAGAAAGTAGTGAAAGTACAGCCTTAAAAACATTTAAAACTAAACAGGTCAAAGCTGTAGAAAACTAACAGTCAGGAACCAGTGTTAAGGAAACAGGTGCTGGATGAATTAGCATGCTTGTTTCTTATTGCCACTTTCCTGATTTATAAATACAAGCTTTGGGAATACTTCTGCTGCGAAAGCACCCTCTCCCATCTACGTCTCTTCACTGAGCACTTCACTCACAAACACAGAAATGCTGACAGTCGGCAGCTGCAAACCCCAGGGAACTTATCCTTCGTGATTATTTTTTGTATTTTATTGGCACGGGTGAAGCATGAGTGTGCACAAACTCATAAAGAAATCGTCCTGTCACCCACTAGATCACAGATTCTATATCCAGAGAGCAATCAAAATGACAAGAAGCCTCTTTGTTCAGACCTAAGGGCTGGGCGCTGCCTGATGTCAGAGCTCTGGAAGACACAGCCCATCAGTCTCTGCTGCATCAGCGGCGGTGACTCACTCTCCCCATCAGGAACCCATTTCTTTCATAACGGCAGGGAACCACCCCGCAGGCTGCAGGCGGATGCCACCTACCTGAGTAGGAGTCTGGGAAGGACAAGTAGCAGATACTCGTTTTCTGCAAGAAACAAAACCATACAGTAAGAAAACCTCCATCACCACTGCTCAGTATCTTTAACATCAGGGAAAGAAAGGAAAAAATAGTTCTTACCTCTTTCTCTGTTAGTCTGAAGTCGTAAGGATACACCAACTGCAAAAGAGACAAGAGCCAATAAGTCAATCACTGTTTCCCACGACTTCTACATAGATCTATACGTTGCTTCATACAGTACTTTATTTTTCCCAAAGTCCTACAAGAAGGCACGTGTATCCATTCAAAATCTGACTGTCAATAGCCCACTGCACTGAACCTGGCGCAGAATCTGTATTTATTCTAGCAGATTTGGAGACAGACCAAATGGCTTATATTTTACTTAGATTTTGAGAGTTGATAGCTTGATGATCAAACAGTCCTATCGCCCCATTGCCAGTTTCTCTGTACGGATTCCTGATGTGCAAACATCTGTTTTCTCTGAAGCAGGTAGGAGAGGACTCTTACAACGCTGCTTGAAATTATGTTAAGATATACTTAGTCTCCAAGCTCCAAGTCTATTAAATTTTGCACCTGAATGCACGTTTACAAATTGCCCAGAATAATGTTCTATATAGAAAAGTTTTGGACTTTGTGCAGTTCTAATTGTTGTTTGGAGGAGGGCTGCTTTTTTTAATTATTATTTAAATCTTGCTAAAAAGTCACTTACAACTCACTAAACCCACCAAATATTCTGAAGGAGCGAGGAAGGCTGGCATCGTGATCTGCGGAGACGTCAAAATGGATTTCACGGCAATGAAATGAGAAGACAGACAGTAGGGAGGGACGAAGAATGGCTGCACAAATGAAGGCTGGCACAGAGAGCGTTACCGGCCGGGGCTGGGGAACCACCTTTGCAGCAGCATTCTGCAAAAACACGGGCAGGGCAAGACCACCATCCTCCAGGGCAGAGGAAAGGATGTAGCCGTAATCAAGAGTGAGACAATGACAGCCTGGACAAAGGTTCCAGCTGTACGAAGAAAACAACATACTCTATGTACATTAAACGATACACGTCTGGTGTTAGGCACAGACTTGGGGATATATCCCAGCTTCCAGGGTGAAAGGGTTTATTTAACAGCCCTGAGCTGTCAGCTAGAGATGCTGTTCACAGTGACCAAAAGGCAGAAAACGGGCAGCAGGAGAAGTCGGAGAGGATCCGGAGCTCTGGTTTAGGCTCCCTATTTTGATCTGTTGTTAGAAAGACAAGCCAAGGTTTATTTTGTACAGAAAGAGGTGGGTCTGGCACAGGCTTGAAGATTCACGCTTTGTCAGCATACCGGTGACAGCTGAGTTGTGCTACACCCAATTTATCATCCAGCCTTTCAGATAAGAGAGATCATCAAGAATTTTACAGCTCTCTGGCTTTGCAGCTGAACTCTGCAAATGCTGATAACACCGTTCCTAAGCCAGTAAAAGCCAACTCAAGGCACGGCTCCTCCGGGCAGTGCCGAGGGCAGAACCACCAGCGAGAGCCAGCGGCAGGACCCCCTGCAGGAACAGTCGCACCGAGAGTGAGAAACGGCACGGCTACAGCAATAACGGGTTTCGCAGGCCACTGGGCAGAGGACAGAAACCGAAGCATTCACAAATCCGCAGAAGCAATCTACCCAGCCTGTACAGCACTCGCTGACCGGGAAATGCAGAAATTGCAGGTGGCTTTAAATAAGGGGCTGAGACCGAACCTGGCAGCGAGTGACCTGGAGAATGGAGATGTGGTCCTCAGCCTGGTGCAGCTCCCGGGCAGTACCTCTGCTCCGGGTCGGCGTGCGAGCTATCCCCTGCTCACATCAGGAGCTCTCTTCAGGGCTCGACTCTCCTTACAAGCCTATAAATAGCCCGGGTGGCAGCACGCCAGAGCGCTGGAAGTTCACCCAGCGAGCTTGCTGTGCTCCAGCAATTCCCCGCTGACTCCCTGGCAAGGTCATCTCATCAGCTCCAGAGAGCGAGCCAAATTAACAATTAAAAACTACGCTGATCAGCCTCCGCTTAAAGCTCCTCTGAAAGATGAAAGCCGCAAAAAAGACACAGGAGCGAAGTTACCGCGTACGAGCTGCGGCGACGAAGGCGGGACCGGCGAGCAGAGGCTTTTTGGAGAGCGGAGCATGAAGGGCTGCGTTACACCCACACCGCAGGAGCAGACACGCTTCTCCGCTTGCTGCGTTTTCGCATTAGGCGACTGAATAAATTACTGCGGCTATGACTAATTTAACGATCATACACACATTTGTTTTGTTAATTCCATGTAATGATGGACAGACCAGGAACAGAGACCTGGACATCTGACGCTGATTCATCAAAAGCTCGGGAATTTCACAGCGTCGTGCCCTCTGCAGTGCTTGCTGATCACCTAAACTTCGGTTCAAGAGTCAAGATAGACTTTTAATTCTCCTGCTGCCTTTTCTGGGGGGTCTTTCTGCAGGTAAATCAGACCAGAAGTGGATACTGACGGCTGCCAGCTGCTTTTGGGTCAAGGTGTAAGATATGCTAAGCATGCGTTTCACTTGCAGATGCGTGCTCAGCATTTTGGGGGAAAAAAGTGAAAAAAAAAGAAAAAAAAACAGGCATAAATGCTTCTATCTGAGCACAGAAACACTGATGGATCTGAAAATTCAGATATCGTGTCTTTGAAAGAAAAGCCTTATCTTCTGCATCTTTGCTTCCCCTTCAGTTTAACGCTCTGACACTCTTCTGTGTTCGGGGTGGGGAGGAAATCACGAAATATTTACAAGATTAAAACCCCGATCTAAAACAGTAAGGATCCTAGTCGCTAGAACTTTTCAAAAGCAAAAAGACAGTAAACAAAAAGGACCCTTTTATTTGTAAAAGTCCCTGGATATCTCAGAAGTAGCCCAAAAGGGCTTAAATTATGCCATAACTTGTGACGTAGCGCTTTCCCCCATCAATAGCGACTTAACAAGCGTGGGGGTGACACATGTTGTTGGAAAACGATCCTTGCACTAAAGCTTTGCTGTTGGTATCGGGGAGGGTGCCAAGTGCTCTGCTGCTGCCATGGCAACACGGAGAACAGCCCAGAAAATGACTCCTGGTGACTCTGAAGTCACCCAGCTTCACAAAGTGCCTGTGTTTGGGAAAGCTTTGGGGAGGGAGGAGCCGGTGCCACTGTGAAAAGGAAGATTTCAGAGCCACGGGGATGGATTTTCAGCGTTTCTATGACAGCGGCACCAGAGCAGTTGGAGTCGGACGGCAAAGGGCTGCTCCTGCAGGACACGGACTGCCAGCCGGAGAGATCGTCCCAGAAATGCGTCCTCTCTCCCGGGTATTTTTGCTGTCTGTAGTTGATTGTTTGAAGAAATGTAAATTGGTGGATGAGTCAGACACCGTAATTATACCAAATTTCTGCATTAACCTATCTTTTCCTTTGTAACAGCTTTTCTGCTGTATATTTAAACAGCATCAGAGTTGGGACTTGCTGAATTTCAGGCTGATGGTACATCCACACCGGGAGATGACTGCACAGAACGCAGGTCATGCAATACTCGGAAATCTGAGCAGACCCTAAACAAGCTCTTGGCTGCGGAGCGTATCCGCAGAGCTGCCCCATTCCAGGGGTAACGCTGCCTTTCTACGCAGCGTCACTGAAGGACAGACAACACACAGCAAGCAGGCGTGTAGATTTGGGCAGCAAGGGAAGAAAAGAGATGTTTCATCTGGAAAGAATCGTATACTCAAGAGAAAGTAATCCCCAGGACAGGATGGCAAGGTCTCGGCACAGAAACCCTGGCTGAGACAGGGCTGCTCCTGAAGCAGAACTGCAGGAGTCTTCCTAAGGTTGGGCTGGGGATGTCTCTACCTTCACCCGCTGATTTACAGAGATGATGCAAAAGCATGGTGCAACCTCCAGAACGGGAGGTTTCCCTTCCTTCTGACTCACTTTGCTGCGAGCATGTGAGGTAGCACGAGTTTACTCCAAGTATTTGTAGCCTGTCACTGTGTAATCCTCGGGTGCGCGAACAGCCTCTGTGCATAAATCACTCTTCAGAGGGATATACGTACATCCGCAAAACCACAGAGAGCTCTGGCAAGATCTAATCTCAGGCAGCTACCCTGGCCTGGTAATGCCGATGGCAAACTTCCCGGGCAGACTCAGCCAGGATCGAAGTCCCACAGGGCTGGGTGCCACAGACACATTTTTTTAACCCAGAAACTTGCAGTCGAGAGCCCAAATCATAAAATTCCCTCTTCTCGGCTGGAGAAATCAGCCTTGGAGACAAGCCGCAGGATCCGGACCCAATCTAAAACAACCAAGGCAACAGATGGAAATAGGCAATAAGCAGGAAGATAATGACACCATTTGATTACTGGCAATAGTGACATTTAAGCTTTTTCAGGATTTTGAAATAATTCTACTTGGAATTACCCTGTAAGACAGTAACAGCTTGAGCTTTTTTATTTTCCCAACCCCATCAAGAATGGAACGTGGGATCTTTATCACACAGCTTCTCCTCTGCTTGGCTTCCATTCCGGGCGTCTTACCCAGCGCAGACGCCTGTTGCGTCCCCAGACCCTTCGCTCAGAGACAGAAATCCACAACCAAAGGAGAAGTGATGGCGGGGTTGTGCCATCGCTCAGGCCAGACACTGAGCTGTTCCCAGCCTCCTTGGTCATTTATGCCACATGAGAAACATTTTTTCCATCAATACTCAAGTAGGCAAAGGAGGAAAGGAAGAAAAAGAAGAAAAATACCTTTCCGGGGATTAACAAAACATATTACTGCATACTCTGATCACAAAGTCCTCTCCTTATAATGCCAGACAAGTAATAAAACCAGTAAGAAAGCACCTTTGTAGCTATATATTAAAACACACCTATGAAGCATTAAATTGCAAATGCTAATTATTATCCCAGTATTCATATCCTTTCCAGGGTATATCAGGTCTGGTTTTGCAGGAAGGAGTATAGAGCATGTGAAACTTCGGTCTACAGCACATTGTTCTTTATTTATTTTCAGGCTTCATGGAAAGAGACAGTCAAATATTTAAGAAAACAGAGCAGCAACAGGCCAACGTGATCTCTACCACTTTCCATTCCCTTCAGAAGCTTCAGCATGACTTTAAAAATGGGAAGTCTCAAACCTCTGAAAAACAGTGTTAACCTCCCCACACAAAGGCAAAGTGAGGAGTACTTCCCACAATTACACAAAAAATATCAAGGAATTTGAGATAACGCCTTAGGGTCAGCATAATCCCGACATATCTGGTCCCCTTACATTGCATTTTCTTAGAACTCCAACCAGCTCTTGCCTTTGGCCCCATTACAAGCCTCAGGTATCCAACTCCCTTCAAATCCCCTTTCAGAAGCAAACAGCGCAATCTTCCAGGGAACAGGGAAAAACCATTCCAGCCCTTCCACTCCCAGTTCATCCTCTCTGGCCCCCAGGCAACCCCCACGGGCATGTCAGATCTCCTGGGAAGCCTCTGACACTGCCGACAGAGCCACCTCAGCCCCCGCTCCACTGCACCCCATTACGTCCTCATTGCTCCCCCACTTCCCACCCAGCTCCCAACTCGTTCCCTGTCACTGTCCTGGAGACCCATCCCAGCCCCTCCTTAGCGCCTGCTGACCCCACACATCAGACCTCTATTTCTGAGCAAGAGTCACCTCTACGCCCTGCTCCCAGTGGAGCCCCTCTGCTGTGG
>VXBO01014897.1:186259-206138 GCA_013400135.1 Rhinoptilus africanus | reverse complement strand
GTTTAAACTCTGAAACCCCTCCTCTCCACTCAGTCTTTTCCAGATCAGGGACCAATCTATTATTTTCAGTAAGATTTATCCAACTAAAAAAATTAATTCAGACCTAAGAGCGATTTAATTCCTCTCTGACTGGTACAGATTTCAGAAACCATAAAGGTCTGGCCAGAAATAAGTTTTTCACTTTTATGTAACTTAAATTTTAAGTTACATATTGTTAGCTTTCTCTTAAAGCCTTATGAAGGCACATAAAATATAGCTTAAATGGCACAGGTGGTCTCTTTTTTACACAACGACACTGACATGGTGGCAATTGCAAAGCCTGCAACGCCACAGTCCAGCAACTGTTTAATACTCACCTAAATATGGACAAATACAAATATTTAAAACTACAAATATACTCTGATGACTTGTAACTGGCCTCACTGCAACATGGAGTATTTTGTCTATTTGAACAGGTACTTTTGGAAAGGTTACACAGGAAATCTTAATTAACAGGAGATTTTGAGGAACAGAAGTTATTAAAAAAAACCACCACCACTTAGTCCTTACTGCAGAAGAAGTTGTTGAAGTAATATATCTAAAGAATCAATACTAAAAATAACATTCATACAGTTTTCTTTGAAGTTTGAATGTAAAAAGAATAGATTGTGAGGAAATGTTAGAATTCCATTTGTTTCAAACTTCCATTCCACAGTTAAATCTAAGTCACAAAACAGAGCTCTCAGAGGAGAACATACTAGTCCGGAACTAACAAAAATAGATATATTTTATTTCTACCTAGTAACCTAATGAAATAAAAATACTACTGACGTAGGTGTAACAGCAGCATTTATAATTCAAAACCCCTTAGATTCTTAAATCATAATTAAGATGTTGCATTAGTGATTATACTTGTTAGCATTCATACAAGCAAACAAACCTCAGTAAAACTAATCAACAGTTTGTATACAAGAGCTACTCATGAGTTACCACAAAGACAACTTTTGGTTTCTTAATTCTACAAGATAGAAGTATGTTTTGGGGATTTTTAATATTTACCCAAGTTTCAGCGCACCATCCTTGACAGAAGTATGCCCAGCTGAGAGGATCATTGTACTTGACAGCCTACCCTAAAACGTTCTCTTTAAAAACTCAGAAATTCTAATAACTGACATGCTTTCAAAGGAAGAACTACATTTAACTTACCTCTAGCCCAGCGAACAGGGTAAAGATGTTTCCAGAGAGAGCCAGTTTTAGCCAACTGTGACCATTCAGTGCTTACTTGGCTACATTGACATAACTCTTGGGGGTTAAGGTAACTGAAAATGGTCAGCATTACTTCAGGAGGAAGATTAGTAATATTTGTGGTGTGCCCTGTTACTTCGGTTTCTGAAACATAGAAAGCGTGTGTTAAGTGAAGCACAGCATCACAGCTTTAAATAACAGCGGAACTCATATTTTGACTAGGACAATGAAAAGTAGTGTCTGAAAAAAAATATTTAAACAATTGTTTGGCAAAAAAGTTGAAAAAAAAGTAGGTATCACTTTGGCTTTAAAAAGCTTTCACTGTAATACTACCTTAAACAAACAAACAAAGAATCACCTCAGTTTTCCTATTTGCCTTTTTTACACTTGCTAGTTTTTTTCAACCCTGACTCCTCCAAAGGGTCCAAAAAAAGCCCTGGACAAAAGTAAACTGCTGCTACTCAACCACAGCAAGATTAAAGCAGTATCTGCTACAAANAAAGCAGTATCTGCTACAAATGAAGTGCTTTAAAAAAATGCCTTATGTCATAGATGATACGCATACGTGTTTTGCCACATTCCCAGGAAACACACAGTATCTAGCAGCTGGGACCACACTCAGCAAAAGCACTCAGCCTCTTGACTGGGACACAGAAAGAAGTCCATGCTTAACTCTTTGCAGCTGTCTCATATTTTATTTCTACCTTTAACTGCTAGTGTAGACAATTAACTTTAACTTACGAACAGTGACAAGCCCTTCGGGTTGGAAGGTAATACAAAATATTAGCTTATAGGCTAAAATTTGACCACAATAATTAACACTGCAATGGATAGCAGTAGGAACCATCTCCAAAAGCTCTCCCTTATCACCATAGCACGAAGAGAGCTGCAAACTATACAGAGTAACAAATTCAGTGCTTTGGTTAGTGGCTTTTTTGCTATTTTAATAGAATTTTTAATGCTTTGTTTAAAGACAATTTACTTGAGAAAAAAATATTTCTAAAATAGTTTTCAGGAGTCCTTCGAAGTAAGTGGTTTCACAAATCAGTAGGGATTTATTTTTAAAGCTGAGACAGTAAATACATAAGAGTTTACAGCCAGACAAGGATCAGGTTTCTTTTTGCAAAGAACTTTCAAAAGTGAGCATAACAAACTTTACCCTGTGACAATCCACTGCTACTTCAAAAAGTGTAACTAAATACAGTTTCACTTGATAAAGCAATATATTTATTCATATACCTGGCAAGTCACCGCAGTTAAACTACAGAGACTTTCACACTAAAATGCAGCTGAAATTGCACAGGAGTGCAAGCTGTGTCATTTTCTTCCATTTTTTACAAAAATGGATGCAGGACACATACTTTCTTCTCCCTAACATCTAGAAGACAGCCATTGCAGAATTACTACTGTCCCAAAACTGCTATTCCAGCTAGGCTTAACAGCAAGTAATGTCATAAGACTACTTCTGTCACATTCATCTGTTCAGATTCAATAGTATTTCACACCATGGGCCATGATCTTTTCTGAAGGTTTCACCTGGAGGGCAGAAAATGACCAGTTCAGTAGTTCAGAAAACGATCAGTTCAAGTCAAGTTTCATCAAAAAAATCTGATTACACAGTAGTTTTTCAAGGTTTGATTTTTTTGAGCGCACCACATCTTATCAACACCAGTCAGTTCATGAAGGCTTGCTCTACTTATCAGTCTCACACTCCAGCATTACACTTTTGGTACATTAATTCCCCTTTTTAGGGGCATCAACTCTTCTTTCTCAGTTAAGTGTGACAACTGCAAACATGGACAACTTAGGCTACTTCAACAGTCATAAAACAAGCCTGAAGCATGTTTTACTAGTTATCCATGTATTTTAAGTCTCATCAGGAAAGGCATACAGACGAACACGAATTAAATATCCACTTTCAAAATGCATGTTTCATCTGACCTACTCGCATGCTGCATGGATTCGTTCCCTTGCATCACTCCACACACAAAGTTTCTTCCTCTCTGGTTCCTAAGAGGCCAGGGAAGTGAGGTAGTGGGGAAGGTCAGTTGCTTTTAATCTGAAATATTGTCAGTTGCCTAACTATTCTGTGTTATTAAACCATCAACAGAAAAGCTTACAGAGCAGTCCTGAAACACAAGAATTAATGCAGAGTCTGCAAACAGAAAATATAATTTCAATTGAAGTACAAAATTAGAAGTTAATTATCATTGCTGCCTGTCTATTATATCAAATATTACCATGGGAGGGAAGGAAGAGGAAGAAGGTTGAGAATCAGTAAACAGTGAAGTACTATCTACTTTACAACCTGCCAAGAAGCCTGTATCAAATAGTAAAGTTCCTGAAGTTTCAAAACTGGTTTGAAAAAAATTTTATATAAACGATTTTATCTGCCAGCACTTAACTTCAGTTATGTCATCGGTATGGCTTTAGATAAAAAACTGCGGTTTGAAAATTACTTGTAACTTTAATTAGATGCTTCACCTTGATCTGCCTTCTCATCCACAGAATATTTAAAGACCTTCTGCAGCTCTTCTGCTTGATTCCACTTACTAAGACCTCTGAATTCTGCAGCCTCCTTCTGTGAGCAGTGCTGCGCGATTACTTTCTTCTTAATATCTTTCAATTCTTCATAAGTAAAGTATTCCATCAACATTGGCTGAAAAACCTAAAGCAAAGGAAAAAAAAAGGCCCGGTGCTGACAGAGATAGTCGATAATGCTACACAGACCTACCGACACAGAATTTCCTGCTTCACATTCTCTCCAAGTAAAACACATCATACATTTACGTGAACCTAAGGACAGGACTGTGGAAGATTTGCATTACAACCCTCTGCTTGCCAGTGGATCAGTGCACAGTCTCAGGCAAGCTGTTTAACTGTCTTCCTCAACAGAAAAGGGAAGTGACTAAAGTTGCTTAAACTATAGAACTTATCAAGGTACTCACACGGAAGGCAAAATGGCAAGGAAGAAAAACATGAGAAAAGACTTCTCTTGGACAGACTTCAGAAGTTTTACTCTCTCCAGAAGATGCTTCCCAGTTTTTGGATACCCATAAATCCTCAGACTGGCAGTACTAGTCTATGTTTCAAATATAGGTCAGAGGCTGCTTGGGAGTGTCAGTTTGAGTCATGAAGTACTGGTTTACAGGACTTGTCTTTTTCCTTTAAGTTTTGCTACACATCCCCTTAAATAACTACTTGCTGCAAATAAATCCCAGCCCCAGTGGACTTTTGTTATCGATTTTTTAAAGGACGGGAATTTCATCACAGACTTTCAATATATTCAGCTTCAGAATGCAGTCAGAGAACAGAACGATGAACCACAGTCCTGAATGCAAATTGGCATTGTAATAAAAACAGAAGAGAGCCGTGAAAAAAACTGAACCTCTGAACCCTTTGTCTCTATTCAGTCATTCCACACCCCAAGAGCAGCATAACATTTGAGGAAGACTTTTACCTACCTCCTCTTCCTCTTTCATATGAGGAAGGAAATCCCTGGTAAAGGCTTCCAATCTCTCCTTCAGCTGTTTAGCATAGTTTAGCTGTTCATATTCATTCTGAGAAGAAAGCAAAGATTTAACTGATATCTAATCTTGTCCATTCATTCAAAGGTTGAACTGTTAAATAAACCAGAGTTCCAAAGTAAAACCCACTATGTCTTGCCCATGCATGCAGCACGTTTATGTCATGGTAAGAATGCGTTCACTTACAAAGGTTTGTGACAAGCTGACACTCTTGATCGGCCTGTTACTAGGCAGAACAAAGTACTCTCCTCATGCCCGATTCCAATTTATTTTGTTATCTGATAAGAATTAACTTGTCTAATCACATTTTTACTTTGGAGCAAAGACTGAAGTCTGCCAATCTACAGCCTCACCCGAAGTTCAAAGTAGTAACAGACTAATCTAAGCATCTGCGTGTTTTGCATAAGAATTATTCTAGGATACAGCAGTTCCACTTCATCTTTTAACTGCATACATTTTACATTAGTTATTCTACAATTCTAGCTTCCAAATTATAAACAAAATTTAGTCAGACATGCTCTACAGAGATTTACTTTGCAAATGGAAAAAACTCTTAAATAAAGATGTAACTGACTTTTAAATGTTGAAGTTAGACCAGCATCATCTATCCATTTGTTCGCTTGTTCTCTGTGCCAGTAAAAAGGATCCAGTTCTGAAGTCTGCCCAGTAATTGCAACATACTGAAGTTCCTCATAGCTCTTACAGTAAATGTTGTTTTTCTTTTCAAACTTCTACATCAAGAAAACTTGACTATTACAGAAAAAAGCTTTAGCCATCAGTTTTAAATTAAGCTAACCACTCTTAAAAAAAGTTAAACAGTTAACACATCTAAAGGAATCTATAGAAATCTGATTTTCCACACTTAAGTCAAGTAACAGAGTAACAGTAGCATCCTATCAGAGAAGGTATAACGCAAAGGCTGCACCTTCCTTCATTTTCCAATTCATGAATGGAAACCATTTAAGACAAACATTACGGTTTGATATGCACAGGGAAAAAGTTATCTGCATGTCAAAACCTTCCTTAGATAGTAAAATGGAATCAGCCAGCCACATATTTAGTATTTTTCTTACTGAAAATACGGACTATGCACACTAGAAACATGATATGGGATGAAAAATTATTCTGGAGATTATAGTTCTTAGACTGCAAGAAGGGGGAGTTGTTGGTTATCCCAGAGGAAAGGCATGGGAGAATTCAAGCAGGAATCTACTGGAGAAGAATTCAACAACTTTAAGTCATAAAAAAGCCAGCTGGAGAAATAACATTCAGAGTTTCTTGAGGACTGGAACATTAACAGCATTACTGAGCAACAGATTACTGGAAGGAGTATATGACTCACTAACAGAATAAAACAATGCCTTTTTTTTTTTTAAGTCTGGTAATCATCTCCATTTGTGACAATAATATGCTATGCGCCACAAGAAAAGAGACTCAGGGTTTCTTAACAAATTAATAAATAAATGTATTGTTTCTATAGTCAGACTCCATTTTGACCAATTATCAGTCTCTGTATTTGAAACTTCCATGTTCTCCCTCCAAAACACCTCCAACTATGCAGTGATAGACTTCTATCACAAAATGCACATCTGAAAAAAATATTTACTACAAATGCAGTAACTGTGATGAATGGCAAAATAATTTGTGCTTCGGACTGGAAAGTTTTCACTACTGCAGCAAGAAACCACAAATGTATCTTCTTTGTCCTTAGTTTATTTGTAGAGAGTGTCAAGAAAAGTTGAGGCAAACTAATAAGTAAATCACAGCATTTTTTCCTTAGAACACAAGTCCTTCTTATAGTCTACTTACCTTTACATTCTTTAACCCTTTCTCAAAGAGGCTAAGCATCTCTGAGAGTTTGTTGTCTGAGTGCACATTGTACACTGTCCGGCTACGTTGCTGAAGTAAACCAATGATACACTCATTTTCAATCTGCTCATGCATTTTAAATTCCTTGAATGTGGCATAAAGAGATTGCAGCAGAGCCCGGAAGTCATTGTTATTGGAGAAGTTAGTCTTGGAAAGCTAGAAGAAAGAAAAGCTCATTAAAAAAAAAAACCACAATGAAAATCATGTCAAAGTCAAGTCAAATCCTTAGAACAGGTATTATAACCCCTGTTATTCATTGCTCCCATTACTTACAACATAAAAGCTGAAAACGTTCAATTTTGTAAAGAAAACTGGCAAAAATAAAAACTGAATTTGCAATTTGAGCAACTCACTTCAAAGACATCAAAAATTAAAGTAAGGAACACTTTTCATTCCAATCTTCAAGAGCAACAGATAAAAATCAGAAATTCAAGCGCATAGATAGGAATACACAAACTAGTCTTCTATTTTAATAGAAACTTTCCCATAATTTATCCCTTTGATGTATTAAAACAAATTAACGCAATTTCTTCCAGAAGTAAGCAGAATTAATATTGGCACTCAGATACTACAGATTAACAAATATTTATATAACCCTATTAACATGACTATTGAAATCATTCACAGAATTCATAATTACTTTAACCTTCATGACTGACTCGTCACTTGATTTTTATTTAACAGGAACTGATGCAAATTCTATATAAACCCCTCAAACTTGTTTTAAAACTTTCAAAAACTCATTATGCGTGGTCATTTCATTTATGTTCCCTCTTACAGTTCATTTAAACAGTAAGCCATTCACACTCGAATTCCCTTAACTCCTCAAAATAAGTTAAGAGTTTTACAACAATGTTGTGCTTTGTGAATGACGTTTAAGTAAACTAAGGACTGAATTGCACAATTTGTTATTTCCAGTGGCAACTATGTAACTGCATTTCCCATCACAGGCTCTGAAGAGAAAAAGAAAAGTGAAGCTATAAATTAGAGAAATATCACAAGGAACTAAGGATAACTACAGAAGTTTAATAAAGCATAATATATTCAATAATACACATTGTGGAAAAAAAAGCATGTTATATTTAATCACACAAATTATGAAGGTAACCATCTTATTCCACGTGAATGAACAGGGCTTAAGAAAACAGGAAAGTAGAATGATAAATTTTAAAGGAAGATCATCCTTGAGCAAACAACGCAGTGTGAGCATTAGCTTTAAGAAGTCAGTACAATCAAAGGATCACAAACCAATCTTGTGAAATCTTGAGATAAACAAATGTAGAAAGATTTCCTGGTAGATATCAATGCAATCTCCCCAGCATGGCAGGCAACTGGAAGACTTTGCCACTTTCCCAGATCTACGTTTTAGTCCTTACTAAGAAGTCATTGTCACAGACCCCTGAGCCCACCTTTAGGGACATGTTATCCACAAGTGACTCTGAGTCCCCCCAAGTGAATACAACCTATACTAGCTGTTGGAAAAGGTTTCCAATGAACCAAGAACCAACAAATGAAGACAGCGCAAATCCCAGGTAACACAGTAGTGCCATTTTTACATGTATACAGTTTTAAAACTGTTGTTTTCCCTTAGTGAATGTAGAAAAATAATAGTTTTTCCATTCTTCTGTTTTATTCCACTTGCAGCTTCCAGAATTGTAGCCTTCAGCCATATACAAGAGCAAGCAGTTTAAAAATAGAAATACTTTAATTCAGAAAACAAGCCACTGGAGTATTCAGAAACATTTTAGTTTATAAAGATTCTAGAACCTAAGAAGTTTACTAGAAATGGTAATCGGAGACTTCTATGTTCATACAAAATACCTAAATCAAAAATAATCATAAACAGATATTTAAAACTTCTATTGTTCAAAAAAAAAAAACCCAAAACCAAATGCACTTATTCATTCTGACATTGCATTGCCACTTCCTGGCAACCACTAGCAATGCAACCGAAACACGCTGGACATCTGCCAAGCACTTATGCAACTCCAGCTCAGCTGCACCTCCTGTACCTTACACGGTGTACGTATGAGCAAAATGACTGTTGTTATGGGGAAAAAAAAAGAACACATTCACTTAGCCTCAGCACAGACAGATAATACGGCAAAGTTATGGGGGGGGGGAGAAAATACAAACCTTTACCTTTTAGACCAACTACTGACTGATTGGTCAGAAAAAAAATCATGTTATTTGTAATCCACTGTGTTAGGATTTGAATCATGCATTGTTATGTACATATCACAAACGGGAAAAGATTTTTGCTCCGAAGACCATTTCTATCCTACGCTAAGCTCAGGGAACTCAGTGTACAGAGCAGTGGTACTAGATGAAACTACAAACTAGACTTTCTACACTGAAAAGCAGAAGTCTGAACAAGCACAAGAGATGGCTGCAGAAATACCTCTTCAGGATAGCCTCCTCACCTCCAGCCATTTGCGATTCAGACTTGATTAATGGTGAAGTTTGGTTTCTAATGTAACATTTCTCTTGATTAAATCTCAAAATCATTAATTCCACCTGTAAAGATCTACAATACATGAAATCAGTCCCCCAAAAAAACTATTTTCCCCAAGAAACCCACTTGCTCTAAACCGCTTGGCATTTTGATTGATGCAAAAATATAAACAAGGCTGCTGAAGTGTGTAACAGTATGGTTAGACAAAACTATTGCATTTTACTGTTGGCTTAAAAAAAAAAAAGAAACACAACAAACCACCACAAAACAAGTTCCGATACAAAAATAGCATCTTCTCATGTGCCTCACCCAAAATTTTTCCAGGACTCAAACTTCTATTGAACCTACATATTATCACCCACAAATATGGAATAAATAAAGAATCCCTTCGTGCATCCCATTTTAGGAGTGCTTTTATAAATGTATTGTTATAGAAGCCATTGTAACATGAAATGCTTGCATATTCACCTCTGCTACTGAGGCTTCCAGCAGATATCCAAGAGATTAGGAACTATGAAGTGGATATTGAAGTTTAATGACTGTACTTGAATCAGGTACATTAAAAAGGTCAGATGAAGCTGAGGAAAACTGGCTTTTCAGAAGACAGGTAGCCTAGCAACAAAGTCACTCGGTCAGATCTTTAATTTCATTACCAGGACTGATGAAGTCTTATGATGGCGGACCAAGACTATTAACAGACTGCAGCTGCTACACTTAGAGGTCCGCCTTCCACCAGCTCTACACAAGGAAAACTAGTGCAGTTTAGTAGTGCAAGAAGAAAACCACCACCCCCCAAACCTCAGACAGAGAATCCCAAGAGAAGGGCAAGGGGGAAGAAACAGCTTGTATTAAGGATATTTGCTGAATGGTCAAAAATATAAAATGCAGTACCCATGTGATCCCTGAGCAGGGAATTGCATTGCAAATTCTGTCTGAAACACTTCAGAGACCTTTGGCTCATGCAGGTATACCCTAGAAGTGGTCAGGAGCTGTTAAACTCAGTATTAACTTTATTTATTAAACCCCCCCCAAAAAATAACCACCGATACATCACTTTTATCTCATGTAAACTGGGGCAGGCACATCAATAATCCAAGGGCCACGGTGGTGCCAGCAACGAAGTAAAGTATGAGGTCACAAAATGAATGAAATCTATTCCAAGTAACAGCATGAGAATAGGATGGTCATACTAACCTAAGACTGCTGTTCTCCTCTAAAATTCTTCACACTTAACTGGTCAATTTAGGGGTTTTGCAGTATACAGTACTTAAAAATCAAGATGGAAATAGGAAATGGAAATACTGCTTTCAACCCTGATAAAAAAAATAAAATCAATGTGTAAACTAGTATTAGGATTAATAAGAAGTAGATCTTAGCAGTTTTCTGCCACTGATTCAAGATTCGGTAATTCCATCCCTCTTTTGCAAGAAAAAATAGTAATGCTGAATTAAGAAATCACTCCATGGACATCTTTTTTTAAACCTCAAATTACACCATTAAAGAACAGCTATGCTTGAAAAATCTTTGCAGCTCAATCATATACCAGTTTTAGTACACCATATACCAGCTCCACTGGACTGCAACAGAGCCATTAATGTGTTCAAGATGAATGTACAGAGATGCAACAGACAAACAACCTTCCTTACTGTAAGCTATTATTTCATTTTTGTGCTTCAAGAACAAGATGACAATACTGGCAAGATTAACAGTAATTGCTATTTATACAGTGCTTCATGTTCACGACGCTCAACGGAAGGTAATTCCACATTCAACTCTTGTATCTCCTTTGTGGCTTTAGTGCCTTCATTAAAAAACTGAAACTTTCTGCCAGATAAGACAGATATTTCTATCCAAAATTTTGTGAATAAATAAGAAATCTCAATACTGCTAATCAAATCGCCAAATAAAACACAGCATTACTTGGATTCTGGAAGCATTTTACATATGTGACAATATGGAAAAATGTCTTCCTAGAAGAAAATTAATTTTCCAGAAATGTTAGCTTACGGTGAGTAAACCGAAACAGTTATTTCATAGTATCTATGCCAAAAATACATTTAATGAGTGGAAAGGGTTTGCTTCTTCCTTAAAAAACATCCAAGAATACTATTAACTGGCAAGGAGAAAGTAGCAAACAGGAATAAAGAAAAAGTAGACTGCTCTTATCAGACTAGCACAGCAGTAAACAAAGTTTATGCTGTGTTGTAACTTCCCCAGTTACAAGTATCTCTTTACTCCCAATTACGAGCTGGAAAACAACAAAATTAGAGGAAAAAGAAGAGGAAAGTGAAAAGTGATTTTTCCATTCTGCCCAAAGATTTCACAAACTTCAAATGGAATAATTACTCAAGGTTAAAGAAATTAAAAGTGGCTATAAATTCACAAACTGCTTTATTTCAAATTAAGGGTTTCCCCCCCATCAGCCCCTGTAACTTCGGAGCAACCGCCTACCCTAGAAGTTCAGTCTGGAATCTAAAAAAACTGAAGACCATTTTTCCTCCTTTTCATGTATCATCACAAGTTACATTTTCAACAGGTCATACCTATGTATTCTGCCTTTCATGTGTACACACTGTGCTTATTAAGACCTATACATGCATCTGATCATCCATGTAGGTGAAATAAAGATACCGTATTCCTGATGATCAATGCTGACTACATTTCCACCACTAGTTAACTCAACAGATTTAAAACTCATTAAAAACAACAAACAGTAAAAATCTTTTTCACTATGGAACTGGCAGACCACTTGGATGAAAAAAAAAAACAAACAACACTTTTAGAATAGAATAGCACCAGCTGAAAAAAAAAAAAAGGAAAGCAACATGGCATTACTAGTCACCTACAACTTTGCACTCTTACATTTTTAGATATTATCACTTCACATATGCAGTAGCACTAAAAGTCAAAGGAAAGGAACTTGAACTCTGCAGCGAGTTTATCTCAATTTTATGAGCAAGAAAATGGAAGGACAAAGACCGTAACAAGGTGTGCCTGTGTCAATAGCAAGAGCATGTGGTTTCACGTTATACTTAATCTGCTGTAAATTAGGAGGTGGGGATGGAGAAGGAAACATGCAGAAGCGGCAGCCCTGCCTCTACTGCCAGCTGTACATTCCTACCGCCTTCCTGGAATACACTAGGAATTATGCAGCTGCAAGATGTCTGGTGTACTGATCCACAAAGAAGTTGTGCCTTTTTAGTGGGTTCATTTTTCACCTGGTCACTGCACTAGTCTTACAGACAACCTGCACTGACACGCAGATACACGCCACATCTTACTTTGGAATCTACAAGAAGCTCAGTTTATACTGTACCCAAGGAAGAACTATAGTTTCGAGACAGCCTAGCAAAAAGGATGACTGTCCTGTCAGTGTCATCTGCTCCTTGGCTTATCTTATGTAGAAGTATACGAGGTGAAGAGTAAGAGAATTACTTCATGCTCCAGCTGTTTGGATATATGAAGCCGTAACGCAGAGGAGTAATACAGATTTTCTACACCCTGTGTGCTCTTCTTGGCTGTGGATCAACCCAAAATAATAGCAATTAGTAAGGCAGGCAGGACAGGACCTGGCAGAACTCAACAAGAAATACAAAACTTTCAAATGCCCACCTGTCTCATCTTGTCTACATAACTCTGCCCTCTATGTTATCTTGTCAGTTGTTTTGCAGCTTAACTAAAATCTTGAAATAGCCTTTCAAAACAAACACTGTATTAACTCAAAGATTAAAGCAGGCAAAATTATTTTGTTTTTCAAAGAGCACAGGCAACAGGGCAGGTAAAATCTTGTACACTCTACATTTTTAAAGGCTAAAGTCAAGCTGATAAACCCCAAGCGTAAGAGCACAGTGGAGTTGCAAACAAAATGCTGTATTTTCATTTTTACTTGTGTCTTTCATAGCACTCTGAACTACATACATGTCAATTTAGTCTAACGAACACCTGTAGATCAGTTTTTGAATCATGAAGGGCTTTTCACAGAGACATAAATCACAGCACGGGACTGAGTGCACCAAGACTTCCAGTGATGCAATTGCTACTAGTGTCAGGCCCCCCGTGGGGACCATAACAGGAAGCACAGCTCAGGAAGCACTGGAAGCATCAGCTGAGCCACCTCGCTACGTGGCTTCTACAAGTAGAAGTCTACCAGGGATGAAGGGACACAGGCTGTCACCAGGTCTGCAGAGATGAACCCAACAAAACATTACAGAAAAATCTAGTAAGGGTATGAAACACAACGGCTTCAAATGAAAGCAAGATGAACATTTGTAATGATGCTGTTATGTAGGTATCTGTGTCACAGCATTTCTTATATTCAATCTATATACTGTAGAGGACTTCTTGTTTTACATTCTCACACAGATAGGTTCCTGCTAAGACCTGGCCTTTTGGCCTCCTGTCAGGAGATATCTGAAGTCTCAAGAGTGAAATAACAGCAGCCTCAAGGCTCCTCTCCACTCTCCCACTGCAGTAACTCACAAACTACAAACACAGTAAAAATGCCTTTGCCCTTCTGCACCAGTCTCACTGCTATTTCCTAAGACAGTCGAAGGTGGGCATTGGAATAATTCACCACCCCAGCTTAATTCATCTTGGGCACTAACTGCAGAAACAAATAAAATGCCAGGTCTCTCAACAATTACGACTTACATTCCATTTAATCAGTTAAAGCATATCCTATGATAGCTGCATTAACCATGTAGGAACACTGATACATGCTAAATCAGTTTCTGGGGGGTTTTTTTGTGGCACTGAGTAGGAGAGAATAAATTTTTGTTGCTTAAAGCAGAGAAGGGCAAAGGTGGGTTATTACTGCTCTCCAGAGCAGGCTGGGAGAGAGGACAAAAGATCAGAGCAACATGCGAAAAGTGAACAGAAAACTTTTTTTCCCTACAATTGAAGGGAAAAAATAGGTGAGAAGCAATTACTTGGAAAAAATTCTGCTATCGTCTCTGGCATAAGAAAATGCCCTCCAGCTTTTCCTTATGAGGGAAAAAAGAGAGACAAAAGAGCAAAGCACCTGATGGGTAAGAAAAAAAATACATGTTTTGCTAGACAATAAAGAAATGGAGAGACAGTTTGAGGTGGCAACAAGAGCTAACAGCATCCTGGAAAAAGGAGCTAAATTGCTATGCAGATCTGAAGAGCCTCACAAACTCCAAACGTGTTTTAGCACTGTTGTCCCTCATTTCAGACCTCCTTTGGTGCTTTACTTTGCATTTGCTTTAAAACGAAGGTATTTAAACCACACTGTCACATCCAGATTCATCTTCAAAATATTCTTCTGCATGAAAAATTAACTCAAAGCTGTTATCTTACAACAGGTATAGCAAGAAGCTACTGAACTATTCAGCATCCAGAAGCTAAGATGGACAGACACCTGGTAGAGTCTCTGATGAAATAGTCAGAGGTATGGACAGCAAACTGCTCACCTGTCTCTGGATGCTAATGAGGAGGATTAATTTCCTTCCGTCTTCTGCCTGTAGTCATAGTGTAGCCCATCATTTGCAGACTTATTAGCACTAAGCATCCTAAGCAGCTGTTTATTCATTCTAAGCATAGGTGAAAGCAAGTGCTCAATGCTACAGAATGTCAATTGGTAATAACCAAGTACTATCAATTTCTCACATGCATATTTGAAGCAGCAGTGGAAAATGAATGGTAACGTACCAAAATACTGAAAATGGAGTTCAAAAGCAGAACAAAAGCTTTACCAACATTTGTTGATTAAAAACAGAAATAGACATAGTCATGGAACAATCATTTTCTGTTCTCAAGGACAGCAAACGAAAAATACATAACTTTTAAATAGAAAGTCAGAATGCTGATAATTTGTCTAACTTTTCGGATTTTGGTCCCCCTTGCTGCCACAAAAAGTGTAATCATAACGTGGTCATCTAATTCCCTGACTGGTGCTTTACAATGTCAATTCAACTTAATTCAGTAGTATTTTTCACTTCTAAAATTGTTCATCTGCAATATCCTTATTGTAAGAACATCACAAATTTAACATATGAAAACAATTCATTCTCTTCAGCAAAGGCCAAAGCTTGCAAGGAAGAGAACTAACTGAAGCACAATAGAAGGCTATTGACATAGACACAAAGGTTACAGAGAAATGCAAGTTATCAAAAGAAACCATTATTAAAAAAATAAAGAGGTACTTTTCAGCTGCAGAACACAGAACAGCACTGAGACTTCAAACAAGGAGGCCAGAGGACACAGAAAACCAGCAAAAAAGTCTATATATACTTAGATAAAAGAAGGGGTACTTTAAGTCAACTATTTAACAGGAAAGGCAGAGATGAGAACAGCAAAATTAAATGTCTTCTTTACTCAAGTCTACATAAGGAAGTTAATTAGGAAAAATATTTATGGCAATTAATTTTTAACAAGGAGTCAGAAGTATAGTCTAGAAAAGAAAAATACTAGTTAAATATTTATACAAGTTCAATGCATTCAAGTCAGCAGAACATGACAAAATTGATCCAAGTTTCCTGGAAGAACTGTCCAAAGTAATTACTGAACCATGAGAGACAACTGCAGACATCTTTTGAGAAAAGGTACAATCACAGAAGAAAGACTGAAGTCAGGCAAACAGAAGAAGGATCTTAGATGTCCACATATCCAAAAATCACACACCCAAAGGTTTCACAGTTTAGCTGAGCTATTAAAGCAGCTGTTTACTTTTGCAATGGTTAGTCCTGTCCCCTCTTCCCATACTGTCAACCTGGTTCTGGAGCTCGTTTGACCTCTTAGTGAGCCAGTTTTTCTGAATCACCTTCCACTTCAGTGCACTAGATGAACTAGCTGCTCATCAAGGGGCCAGAGGATATCATCAACAATTAACCCTTCCAGCAGTTGTTAGGTCCACTCAGTCTCATGCTAGTTTTGAGAGGCAGACAGAAAGACATGAAAACAAGTTCATCAGCCACTGATTACTGCATTACAGCGTTTAGAGCATGACTATTTTTCCTATTCCTTTTCCTAAAGAAGCTTAAATTTGCTGGGTAATTCTACAACACAAAGATTTGAAAACATACTCTTCAGCTGCAGTAACTAACTTCACAGACAACATGAAGTTTGAAAACCCATACAGCAATACCAGCTGTCCTGTCCCTGGGGAAGACTCAGCCAAAATACAGTTGCGGTGTGTATCTAGACCAGAGTCTGCTACTTGAGCAACCTTACCTTGAAGCTAATGAAGTAACAACCGTCCAGCATAGATTTGTTTAGAAAAAAGAATCTTGATTTCCTCTTGAGAAGATAACCAAAGTACTTAAGAGGAAAGCGATACATGTTACAGATCACGATTTCTCTAAGATTTTTGATACTGTTTTGTTTTACAGCAAACTAATACAGTCTACAGGAAACCTCAGGGAAGCTCAAGCACTTGTAGACAGTGCTCTCAAGCTGTAACTACCCACGTTTCTAGACAAACCACAATCGTATTTTCAATACATGATGAGTTGAAATCTGTGCTGCCTCATGACTGATATAATACTTTCAGCCACAGCTGGGAAAGCAGGAAAGCTGTTAGTACATGAGTGGAGCATCCTTGGGTGCAAGACATGCAAGATCGTAATGCAACAACAGAAACAGCCTCTACTGGACACTGACATGTTGACTTGCACAAGTACATAATTCTACAAACAGGACAGGAATCTAACAACAAATACGAAAGGAAACTTGAGCATCAGTCCTTAGAGAAGCACGGGATTACAGAGAAGCACAAAGCGAGCATGCTGCTGTTAAAAAAAAGAAAAAGACCTTGCAGAGTAACACATCTGCTCTACTCAACACCAGCAGTGTCCTGTTTTGCACAACACATTTCAGGAAAACTTAGACATAATTAGGCTGAGGTTTCACAGCAGCTTAAGCCAATCTAGTTGCTGGCTGTCATGGTTCCACCCTCTGCCTCACATTGGCTTCAATAGTCATTTGACCAGTGCTTGCTGGCAGCACTACATCAGCAGAAAAACCACTCTGCTTCAGAAAAAAAAAATATGTTTTCTGCCAGCTTAGGGCCTCTGTGAGTCACTTCAAGTGCTGTTGGGAGCAAGAAAGGCAGGCAGTTGTAACAGCGGCAGTCAGATAGCTTAAATTGTTACAGAACAGCAGCTCATTTCTGACAAAAGCAACAAGTACACTGAGGTACAGAAAGCGTGACCCATATGGTGAAGAACAATGAATCCGTTTGCTCAGGCCAGAAAACAGATAACTAAGATGGAGGACACGGCTACAATTTGCAAATGGGCGCACGATCTTCTGAAAATGAAGAACGGTTCACTGGAGATAGAAAAACAGAATCTGCTCTATGTGGCAAGGATGACGTCAGGCATTAGAAAAAGCATTTTAACTATAAAGACTGTCTGCTGTAGCACTCCTCTACCTACAGGGGGGTACATCCTCTGAGGACCTAAAGAATCTACTAATCATCAGAGTAGGCAATAGATTTGATAACTTTGTGGGTTTCCTTACAAAACAGAACTTTAGTTATTCTTGTTATCCGAGTCCAGGGCACTGTGCACAACACAGGCAAAAGTGCCATTTAAGAATGCAGCAAACATCTAGTGAGATCTCTGCTAGCAACAGTTAAAAAACAACTAGGATCCTAATACACCAAATATCTTAAATGTCTGTTCTGTCTCACATCACGTCCTGGAAGAACAAAATAAACGGTGTATCTCTGTCCTAAAGGAAGAACCTACATACTTTACCCATCAGTAACATTACAGTTGTTCCCCTGAAAAACAAAGCACAGATGCAACTATTTCACCCTCGCTAATATTTGGTGGAATTTAGTAAATTCAGCCACTAACAGACAGTGGCTATAACACAGTGTGTGCAGGGAACATGTGGAACAGCAGGTAACATGTAATTCACAAAATGAAAGACCCCTCAAAGACAAACTAAACTGATAAAGAGCATGGCTTCTCAGATTATAATTGCCATGTAAGCAGAACTACAATCTTATCTAATTACAGCATCTCGATCACACAAGAAGGAAAGTCAAACACATTTCAGAGTTTTTTCTGATGCAAAGCTAGCATTACTCTAATACAAAGGTCATAGGCCAGGCACAACCTCCAACTTTGAAACAGGGTTAAAGGATGCAAGATTGAATACTTCAAGAAAAGCACCATTCATTCATGCTTGCAGTTCTTTGAAAGAACAAGGAAGCAAGCAAACTCCTGTACAATCTCTCATTTTTTAAAAAGTTTTTTGTTCATTGCAAACTGGGTAGTTTTAATCAAATTTGCCAATATTTAGGAAAGTGAACCATTCCTGCCCATGCAGTTTTACTTTTATCAAGTTATGGTAAATTTGGTCAAAACTTTGTGGGAGGATCAATAAAAGTGACAGAAATGCCTCTCCAGGAACAAAATCCGAATTACTACAATACCTGGAGGTTCAAAGAATTCCTGTTCAGATGCTGTCAACAATACGCTAACACTGCTGCTGGGGGAGAAGATTTCCAGATGTTTGTTTCCCTTCATGTAAAATGCACTCCATTAAGATATCTGAAGTTCTCATGCCACCACAGAAGAAAAATAAAGTTAACTGCAAACGCACTCACAGATAAAAGGCAAAGTGAAATTACACAAGGTCTTACATTCTCGCTCCCTTCCAGGCCCTCCGCTCAGCCAGTTCAGCTGGCTAACCTAACAAAAAACAATGCACATTTTCTTCACCTGATTAGCAAACTGCACAGGCTCACACAGAGGGGTCTGGTGAGCCCCAGAGCTGTACAAGGTGGCATGTGGAAAACAGGGGAAGGAAGCGAGAATTCCCCCATCCTGTTGGCAGCAGTAAGCTATTATGCTGTCTCTCATGTAACTTCACCCTCCTTTTAAGTGTCTGTTAGCCAATCTGCTTCTCCAAACAGCCATTTATGCCCAGAGACGGGAGGCATAAATGGCTGTTTGGAGAATACTTCTTTCAGTATGAGTGCTGGCTTTGAAGTATTTGCCTGAAACCCTTCTCAAAGCTGCTGCAGCAAAGTTTCAGGTGACGCATCAGCCTCGATTACTAACTACTCTGATGCAAGAATAAAAAACACTTTCGTCCACAAGTAAAATTACATATAGTTAAAATTAAAAAAGAAAAGAACCCGGCCTGGGGTATCGTTAAGCGACTCACCCATTAAACGCTGCGCACAAAAACGCAACCAGAGCCGTTTGCGGACTCTTAGCGAGCACTACGCGCGGCACCAGCGCCAGGCAAGGCACCAATTAACAAAAACTGTTACTTAACAAACCAACGCCGGGGCTTGCTGCCTGCCTCCCCGCCGCCCCCTCAGCCCTACGGCCCCTCCGGGGCAGCCCCTCGCCCTGACGGGGGTGGCTGCTCCGCCGCGGCCCGGCCCGGCTGCTCCCAACCCCCAGCGGGCCGGAGGGAAGGCGGCGGGAAGGCGCGGCCCCCGCCAGAGAGCGCCGCTCCTCCGGGATGAGGAGAGCGGTACACCCCGCCGGGAGGCGAGGGGAAGCCCCGGACCGGGCCTGAACGGACCCGAGGGGGGGCGTGGGGCGCGGCGGGAAGGGCCGAGGAGCCCCGCGGCAGCCGTGAGGAGAAGTTGCCGGCGGGGCCGGGGCGCTGACAGCTGCGCACTGCCGTAATCCTCCCTCCCCCGCCCGCTCCCGCCTGAGGGCGGCGGGGCAAAGGCCGCCCCCCTCCGCTACCTTGTCGCAGTAGAGCCCCACGAGCTGCTTCATCCGCCAGTGCGGAGCCGAGAAGACGTCCACCTCCTCGGGGAAAGGAGCCATGTTCTCCCCATAGAGCCCTGCCGCTAACGGCGGCGCTA
>VXBO01014897.1:142393-186214 GCA_013400135.1 Rhinoptilus africanus | reverse complement strand
GCGGCCCCGCCGCCCCGCGTGACCACGGCCGCCCCGCGCACGCGCAGTTCGCCCCGCGCCGAGGGGGCGGTGGAGGGGGCGATGGCGGCTCGGTGGGACCCGGACGCCGGAGGGGAGGCCTGCCAAATGCCGGGGGGAAGGCCTGCCAGATGCCGGAGGGGAGGCCTGCAAAATGCCGGGGGGTCACGGGGAGAGGCTTGACCGGGCGCAGGGGGGCTCCTGGGCTGGGCCGCAGGCGCGGCCGCCGTCCCGTGGTGGCGGGTCTGGTTCCCAGCAGGCCACAAAGATGCTGAGGGGGCTGGAGCACCTCTCCTGTGAGGAGAGGCTGAGAGAGCTGGGGCTGTTCAGCCTGGAGAGGAGAAGGCTCCGGGGAGACCCTGCTGCGGCCCTCCAGTACCTGAAGGGGGCCTACAGGAGAGATGGGGAGGGACTTTTTACAAGGGCATGTAGGGATAGGACGAATGGTAAAGGCTTCAAAGTGAGAGAGGGTAGGTTTAGATCAGACATCAGGAATAAGTTCTTTACTGTGAGGGTGGTGAGATACTGGAACAAGTTGCCCAGGGAAGCTGTGGATGCCCCATCCCTGGAAGTGTTCAAGGCCAGGCTGGATGGGGCTTTGAGCAACCTGGTCTAGTGGGAGGTGTCCCTGCCCATGGCAGGGGGTTGGAACTAGATGGTCTTTTAAGGACCTTTACAACCCAACCCATTCTGTGATTCTCTGAAGATGAGTGATATGTCCGAAATGGGGCTGTGGCGGAGAATCTCTGCTCAACTTTTTTGCAGCATTTGTGCCAAAGAAACAAATACTGCGTTTGTTTAACATCCAAGACAAAAGAAGCAAGATCATCAGCCTTTGATACTCATCTGCCCATGAGGCATTTCAGAAAGAGTAGGAACGCTTAGCAGAACTGAGACTGCGCATCAGTTTAACGAAAGGTGTCACTGTCAGACAACATGGCAACGCGCAGTAAAACACTTGACCAGCATGGCAACGTGTAGTAAATGTCCCAAAATTGCATTGTCAGGTATATAATAAATGCAGTAGACCTTCCTGACTGAAAACTACCACTGTATAAAATCGTATGTTGCAGATATCTAGTAGATTAAAAAGCTGGCTAGATTGTAGATGTAAGCAGTTAATTGTAAACAGATTGAAATATTTCAAGGAAAGGCACACATAATGGTTTTAGTCCAGTATTCCTCAATGTACTAATGCTTGGGAATAAAATGAAAAACTTTTGCCCATAGTAGACAGTGAGTTAACAAGAGACAAGGTGATGAGGGTTATCTAGATCACACTGTGCAAAATAATCTTTTTATCTCTTTATCTAAGGAAATGAGGCTTAAGCATTTGCGGTATTGGGCGTTTCCTTTTCCATTCATCCTTTCCACCTCCAAGGACTTCTGAACATGCTGGCCTACTTAGTCATATTTGCAAATATGAACGAATCTGAGAAGGTTAAATTGGTACAACTTTGGGGAAAAAAGAAGCAGTTAGACATGAGAGAAGAAAAGGAAGGCAAAGCACAGGTGTTGCGCAGCTGGCCAGCCAGCACGTGGTTGCATTTACTGCTTGCCAGGCAAGCACTGCTCTGGGTTTGGGCTTGTGCGTTTCTTGAATAGAGACTGTGTCATGGCATACCAGGGTGACCTAGGGTTACTGCTCTAGGTAGAATTACGCACCGAAGACACAAACCCTCAAGAAACGATGTGTGGTGAAGATTGTTGCTTTCAGAGGAGCTTGTTAATACGAGCAGTTCCAAGGTCATACTTCCAGACATAAAACATGAAGTCATACCGAACTGGGGTTATTCTGCCAACAATTCATGCCTGAGTAATAGGTGAATAATGTTCCCACCTGTTATACCTTCCTTTTGCTGAAAGGTACCACTCCCATCTGGTAGAAATAACAAGAGAGAACACGTCCCTTCCTCATCTTCCAGGGCTTCAGAACATAAACGTAAGCTGAATTTCATGTTTGTTTGAGTTATTATTCAGTTGGTGAATTAGAGTATCTCCAGAACAGATACGCTGCCAATTTTGCTGACTCTGCTTCATGGGCAGTGACCTCTTCTAGGAGAGAGGGGCAGAGAGCAAGGGACAGTGATCTGCATCCAGCATGAATTGCCAGGTCTTGGCAGGCAAGGTGGATGGCCAGTTTGTGGTGGTGAAGTACAACACTACAAGAGAAAGTGCCTGATAATGGGATTGAAGTATTGAATTTTTCATGGACAAGTTTAAGGGGAGACTTGGTCATTTTCTACAAGAATTTACATGGAGAGAAGATTTCTGAGGGTAGACTCTTCATTAATGTAGCAGAAAAAGACATCATGAGATCCAATGACTGGAAGCTAAAGGTAGACAAGTTCAGCCCAGAGCTAAGGTTTGAATCTCAAGGATATCAAACCATTGGAACAATTTCCACAGAGGTGCGTCATTTTAGCTATCACATGAAGTATTTAAATCAAAACTGAGAACATATATTAAAAATGTCTGTGCTGAGTTGGATCAGAGGCCCTTCTGGCCCAATGATGTGTTTCTAGAAGTGGCCAGTGAGGAAAGGGAGCTCGATAGGTGATGAGATGGGGGTCCCAGCAGTTGTTGGACTCATTTCCATTCCCTCTGGGATGTTCTGACAGGCCACCTCTTTTTGCAGAACACCAGTGAGCAGCACTCACGTCTGCTTCCCAAAGCTGATGAGTCCTAACCTGGGGTGTCCTTGGAGAAAATACATTTCAAAACTGGGTATCTGTCTTTATTTCTTTTTAACTTACACTTTGTTTTTTAAGCAGAAGTTTTATTCTTGATGCAAAGGTCAGTGACAATTTCTGCCCTGTTCTATATAGAAGATCATGTCAGTGATGCCTCTGGTTTCTGTTAGCCCTGAAACTACTGAGCAAAATTTGGTTGCAGCAAAGTTGATAATAAAAACTCATTAACTCCCATGGATTATTGCACTTTCTAATTCTGAACCCAAAGCAGTGACTTGAAACCGTTTGATTAACATGCTGGTGCCCTATCAGCATGGGCATGTTTCAGAGAGGTTATTAAGAGAAATAGGGAAAAAAGCAAGAGAGAAATAACTGAAGTACAGCATTTGTGGTGTCTCCACCATATCAAGTACAACATTGCACATCCCTTTCTGGTTAAATCTGGCTTCCCCGAAGACTCTGCTGCAGGAAACAAACCAACTGGTTATCTTTATCTTATTTACAGTAGAAATCCATCATCAGCAACTTACTCGATAATTAACAAGGTTTTGCCTTCAGGAAAATCCATCAGCTGAGTACCAGTGCTTCAGTATAAGCATGACACCATATAAATAAGTAATGAAGATGTATATATTGACTAAGGCATGGAGAGTGTTTAATAGAAAAAGAACGCATGTTCCTCAGAAATGTGAGTCCATAGACAAATTACTCTAAGGTTGAAAAATTTTTATTTTTTTTTTAAAGGGAAAAAAGTAGTGTGTCTGTATTTGCAGCAGTGTATACCACAGAATATTTACACTGAAGATTAGATTAACTGATGCCATTTGATGGTCTAACAAAGTACTTAAGGAAAAAAAGCTGGAGGGAGAATGAGAGTAAACAGAAGTTGAAGACATTTCTTCAGTGCACAGGAACTATTTCTTAATCCTTTTTGTTCTCGTTATGATTGATTCCTGCCTGCAAGGCGGTTTTGTTCATGAGGAAGACTTTAAAACGTGTGTCATCATACTAAAACGTCACTGTCAGTATCCAGTGGAGAGATGGAAAAAGAACTGAGTGGTGTTACCCCTATGTGTGATACAAGATCACATGAGAATTTGTGTATTTATGCAGTCATTGCTTTACTGCATATTTCCTTTTTTTTTTCCTCGGTATGCATTCCAGCAGGTTTTTTCAGCCATTAGAGAAATATGTGCAAAAAGTATAGCCCTTTTAAAAAGAAAAGAAACTAGTTTAAAACATGTTTCTTACAAGCTGTTGTGATGTTTTAGGAAGGTGTGGCAGTATTAAGCGAACCTAAGGCATCGAAAATACGGAAGTGGTAAGGGTTTTTTCCTCCCTTTGCTGAAATATGTTGTAATTCTTTCCAGTTATCACCAGGTGGCAATATCATGGCCTTAAAAGTCTATTTTTACTGAGGTGGGGAACAGTTAGCCATGAGGAAGTGATGTATCCCTGTGCTGCAATCATTCAGGAAACAGATTAGAGTCCCCAGCAAGGTTCACATTTCCGTCTAACTTCGTCTTTTGCGTACAGAGCTATAGCCAGTATTGAAATTATTAGATGTTGAGTCTACAGGTTTCTATTTAAATTGTATCATTTAACTCTCCTTTTTTTGTTGTTTTTGTGGGTTTTTTTAAGAACTTAGGTTGTCAAGAATTCATGATGAAGAGCCTTCTTTTGTCTCTCTCACTTGTCTCTGTTCTGTTTATGAACAGCTTCTCAGAAGNGTTTCCAAAGTACCAAATCTCAGTGCTCCTGGAAAGACCAGCTTTACTATGCATGCCTTGTATGTCAGGTCGCCTAAGAGGGAAAGCACCACACTGTATTGCTGTCCTGTGGTATTGAAAGAGACTGTTTAGCTCATCCGCCTGAAAAATCAATTAGTAATCAACTGCTGAAGTATGATTACCCATGACCTTTCATTGTCTGTATTAATTACAGAACTGGAGATAAATCACACGCTTTGCTAAAATGACTGCTTTTTCTGTCGTCCTTACATTGTTTGGGCTTNCCTTTTTTTTTTCCTCGGTATGCATTCCAGCAGGTTTTTTCAGCCATTAGAGAAATATGTGCAAAAAGTATAGCCCTTTTAAAACGAAAAGAAACTAGTTTAAAACATGTTTCTTACAAGCTGTTGTGATGTTTTAGGAAGGTGTGGCAGTATTAAGCGAACCTAAGGCATCGAAAATACGGAAGTGGTAAGGGTTTTTTCCTCCCTTTGCTGAAATATGTTGTAATTCTTTCCAGTTATCACCAGGTGGCAATATCATGGCCTTAAAAGTCTATTTTTACTGAGGTGGGGAACAGTTAGCCATGAGGAAGTGATGTATCCCTGTGCTGCAATCATTCAGGAAACAGATTAGAGTCCCCAGCAAGGTTCACATTTCCGTCTAACTTCGTCTTTTGCGTACAGAGCTATAGCCAGTATTGAAATTATTAGATGTTGAGTCTACAGGTTTCTATTTAAATTGTATCATTTAACTCTCCTTTTTTTGTTGTTTTTGTGGGTTTTTTTAAGAACTTAGGTTGTCAAGAATTCATGATGAAGAGCCTTCTTTTGTCTCTCTCACTTGTCTCTGTTCTGTTTATGAACAGCTTCTCAGAAGCGCAGGGAAGAAAATGGAAAGGTGAAGGTACAACGCAAAACCTGGAAAGCATTGCCATCGGAAGGTGCCATGACTATATTAGAATTGTGAATCCTGCTGTTGGGTAAGTTTTTGCTTGTTTATGGATTAGTTTTTTATGTTCTGTACAAAATGATTATTAATCAGAAGCTTGATGTTTTGCTCCTAGCCAGGAAAGTAGTGATCCTGTTGAAGCCAACATGCTTGTAGCTGTCTGAAAACAAAAAAATGAACTTTGACGGATGTCATGTTAATAAAAGTAGTATAATTAAGGCAAGATTTGNAAAAAAAAAAAAAAAGAAGGACAGTCTCCTGGGGTTCAGACTTTTATTCTGCCACTAACATTTTTCGTCATAATTTGAAGAGGTATTTGCAAAGGGAGCTTGGCTGGGTTTCTGCAGAACTGAATTGTGGTCTTAAACAGGGCTAGATTATGTTGCGTAATATCAGCAAATATCACCTCCTTCCCCCAGCCTCCCATTTTCAGTTCCTGCTGCAAAATAGGAACATACAGGACTGAAAACAGGTTTGTGGCTTTTAACAAAGGCAAAACAAGATGTTTCTTCCTAGTAACATTCTTAACTTCTCAGAAGCATTTTGGTTCATGAAAAAAAAAAAAAATCCTAATGCCAGTAACACAGTACTAAAATTTCAGCTGAACAATTCAAGTTTGGCAAATTTATAAAGATATCACAGTGGAAGGTGCCAGTAAACTTTAACACACCTACAGTATAATATATAGTATAAGCTATGAAAACTTTCGTCATTTAAGAGTTGTGTTGGTATATGAAATCTGGTCTTGCAGTATGTAGAGTTCCTGTTGGAGTTAACAGCTGTCCCTTCATTTATGTCTGAAGCAGGACATGACTGGTAGTACAGAATAGACTAAAAGATTGTTACTATGGAAATGTTAACTTTATTGTTACCTGATTTTGGATTTTAGAAATGTAAATACAATATTCTCGAAAGTGTTTCTATGTGCCTCATGTTTATGACAGTTTTATGGTCTAGTTAATCCCTGTGATATTTTCACAATATAATTTTAAAATTGAGAAGTCTGAATACATTCATCAAAGTGTTCTTTCTCAGAATAGCACGGTCATTAGGACTGCTTTCCTGAATCAAGACACAAAATGGCATTATAAAAAGAAGAACTGCATGATTAATTTCATATTATTATGTTTTTTCTCTTTCCCTTAGCTCTATAAGCAAATAGTGTAATCTAAACCAAATGGAAATTTCATATTGCACAGGTGCAAAACAGATACTCTAATTATTTATAACCCTTTCTGTTCATTGTCTGTTTCTTAATTGCCCCTAGGCTAGCTTTTACAGAGGCATGGCCACCTGGATAGGTTTTGCTTCTGAATTTACGTGCAAATAGAATAATTTTTTTAAAATACTTCACTAACCGAAAAGAAGCTATCAAAGCCTGTCTTCCCCCTGCAACATAGTTAAAGCAAAGGTGTTTGTAGAAACATAAAACTTTCCCTTACATTAAAACAGAGCATGCAAAATGTCAGTTAGAAAATGCATTTTACAAAATGTTATGGTCATGCAGAAGTCAAGGTTTTGAATGAAAATCATATTTGAAATTTTTTAATAGGAGTATGCTGTATAACACAAATGTCCCTGTAGTGCATTTCCCCTGTATTTCTTTATTTGTAGTATATAATGGAAGTTTTGAAAACATATTTTTTTAACTGACTAGTATGAAATAAATCTAATATGACTTAATAGTGTCTATTAAGATTGGAACAAATCATCCTGAACTACAGTCCTTCCCCACCCTGTAGTTTCAAAAAGTATTTTTGCCAGCTAAGAAATTTTGAGTAACAGAGCAGAATAATCCGTTTGATTTACAAGATGTTCAAACCTGGGTGAGAAGACATGAAGAAAAAAAATGCAATATGTGAATTAACCAGAAAATTACTGCTGGATTCAACTGTCAAGAAAGATATTAGGAGTTCAGTTGATCATAATTTACAAGTACTAGCATGAATAAGTGAGTGCTTAGAGTAGGCAGCTCTTAAGCAGAAAGAGAGATAAGTATATGCAGTTGTCAGAAGCTAAAATTTAACAGCTTGAAATCAGAAATAAGGTGCAAATCCTTTTATCAAGTCAGGCTGTTTAGACATTGGAACTACTGTATCACTGAAGATTTTCAGATCAAGATCCCATATTTGCTTATGAAATATTGGGGGGTTTTTTTAATACCGTTGTTGGAAGCATGACTAGAGATTTTATAAGAGAATCTATGTTCTGTTTCCTGCATGGGAGCTATGTAGCTCATCACAAGGGGTCCTTTAACTTTAAAGGATCTGCGACATTGATCATCACAAAGCAGCTCCTTAAAGAATGTCATGAGGAGAAGCGCCAGCAGAAACCCTAATGTCTGTGGGTGACATTAAATGAGCAAACCACTCTAATGGCAAAGTCTGGTTTACTTATCGGGACTATTGTTGTTCAAGCTACAGCTTTGCGATTACAGCTGTGCTGCGCGTTAGGAATGCTGTGTGCACATAAAATACATTATTCTGTTCTGCAGAGTGTTCCCGGCATAGACATTGTCACACAGTATGTTGGGAAGGTACTGTGGGAAAGTGGTGAAAGCAGCAATGCCCTTTTTAATTACTCCAGGCAGGCTCAGAGTTGTGACAGATGAGATCCTGCAAACCCAGAGAGATAAGACACTTCCATCCCTGGATCGCCTGTCCTGCCCTTCCGCAGGAGATTATTGTCCCCAGGGCAGAGCTGGCAGAAGGGAACCGTTGAAGTGCAGAGCCTAGCATTTTATTTCAGGCCTCTCTTCACAAACAGTTTAAATGTTGAATCCTAACAGTGTTCCTGTAGGATTCACGGTCACTGCACAATGACAGTATGTATCCCACAGTCACAGTACTCATTCCAGCAAGGTAAAGCTGCATAATCCTAGGGCATATATACAGAAGGCATTTCTCTGTCAAAACCATTATTCTACCATTGAAACTTTTTAGTAACTCCTCCTGCAGTTGAATATGACGTTATAAGAGTAGATTTCTATTTCAGTAGCTTTGCACATTTAGCTATGCTTTAATTGTAGTGGCCTTTTGAATATGGAAGATTTCAGTGTGTTTTCTTTAGTTATTTCTACAGTGCTGGGTAGCAAGCTCACTGCATAAACAGTGCCTTCCAAGATTTTTGTTGAATTACTACGTATTTCTAATTCTACACTGTAAATCCTAATATTTTCCTTGCTTTCCTTCCTAATCTGCTGCTGCTAGGAGTCGGGAAAGGACAAGGTCTATATGCTCTTCCTGAGTTGCAAGTTTTCTACCACCCTGACTTCAGTTTTCTATCTTAAACTTGTGGGGAGGTTAATTTGGGAATCTGAAGAAGTTGAGAACAAATTACTTTCTTGCAGTGCTCTGAAAAAAACAATTCTGCTATTTGTTTGTCTCAATTATTAGTGAGAAGAATTGTTCAGAGATATGGGAAGCATTTAAAAATGCATTTATTAACAAGGATCCTTGCAGCGTTCTACCTAAGGACTATGAATTATTCATCAACCTGTCATTGCACACAATTCCACCTAACAAGGTAATGATTACTAATGTTATGTTAAGAGTCCTGTGACATCCAGCAGATTTTCCACGACACAGTTCAAAATTGACCAAGAGTCATTCTGTGGATGACTCATGATTCATTATTTTTGGCCTGTCTGTAGTCTATGAACGAGGCTCAGGCTTGATGGCATTTTTCAGCGTGTTTGGCTGAATTTATTTTATGCAGTAACATCTCAGCAACTTCCCTGTTTTCATACCGAAGATCTCCCATTTTTCTTGCTATGTTGTGAGCTCTGTTGTAGTTGCTGAACTTCCACTTCTACTTTTCCTCAAGTTAGGTGCTCTGCCTGCAAAAACTGTGCCTGCTGTGATCTTTTGCTTCCGTTCCTCACAACCAAGTCTCAGGGCAATAACATGTTAAACATCAACATGTTAAACAAGCATAAGCAGAAATGAGAAAAGATGCCGTTGTATGTTAGAAAACAGTAAGGGTTTGAGATGCCAGCAATTGCAGACAACTGTGAAAATGCAGACACCACAGCTCTTCATGCCATCGTATCCCATCAGAATGTGTGCTTTGGCCTTCTCTAAAAGCTTGTGCTTAAAAGCAGTTTTTTTTCTGGCACAATTATTCCTTATCTTTAAATGACACAAACTAAACCAATAAATACTCCTGTCATCATCACTTAATTCATGGCAGAGTTTTGCAAACACAGAAATAATAGCTAAACGTGATTTTTTTGACACCATAAGCCAACATAGCAGTGTGAGGGAATTTTGGTAAGATATATCTGGCTTCCCTTTTTTCTCCCTTTCCCTGAATCTATCTGCTGAGGAAAGCAAAGCTAGGCCTAACCTTATTTAATATAGGTCTATCTCCATTCCCATCATGGTATGAATGCCCTCAAGCCTGTAGTGATCAGAATTTACACGACTGTAAAAAAAAAAAAAAACTTCGTTCCTCTAAAGAGATAGCTAACATTTATGGTTATTAGCTTTATTTTGAAAGAAATACCAAAACATGTTTTAAACTGTTTTCAACACCCCATAATCTCATTGTGTTCACACCCAAGTGATGGTCGTTTCTTCTCTGGTTTTTTTTCTCCTTTTTTTATATAGTCTCTCTTCTGGGAAAATAATCAGCTGCTAGTCAATACCTTTGCTGGGAGAGGCCGTCGCTACATGTCTCTGGGTGATACTCTGTTTGGCTTCTTTGCAGATTTTCTGAACTGGTGTGGGCAGGCTGACAGTGCTGGTAAGACGATGAGTGCTATATTAAACATCTGTCTGTAAAACCATAATGGAGACCGACTGCTGTGTTCTGGAGGAGCTAATTTTGCTCTCACCCCATGAAAAATGAGGAATAGCTTCACTGTCTCATTCTCTCCTGTTTTGTGTGAATATTTAACGTTGCAGTCAGGGGAACACACAGTGAAATCTAAACAGTGCTGCACGGGAGATAAACCTCCTTCACAGTCCTCTGAATGAGGAGCTCTCTGCATGCTAGGTATAGAGTTAGTCATTTCAGACAAATTATTGAATCCACAGAATGTCACTGTTTGTGTAAACTGCAAAGGATCGAAAATCATACGAAAAAAATACAGCTTTCAGTGTTATGTCAAACCATCTGGTATGTTCAGTGAGTAATGCGCAAATATATTTAATTGCTTTCTAAGGTCACTTTTTATGGCCATTATCATCTCTCTAATAGCACAACTCACGTGCCTTCCTACAGGACTGGACTATGAATCCTGCCCTACCACACAGGAATGCGAAAACAATGCGGTGGAATCTTTCTGGAGGATGGCCTCAATCACTGTAAGTAGTGCATGACTTCGAACGTTTGTGAGTGTGTCCTGGGTGGTTCAGGAAAACATGGCTGGATTAAAACAGATTTAAGTCTGTAACTGTGCTAGATTATTTCCTCTGATACAAATACACTTTTTTAGCCTGTAAATAGTGTCTTAGCAAGAGGAACCTAACTTTCACCTCAGCTAGATAATGTGTTAAAATTCTGTGTTAACTTTGTTAATATATATTAAGCATATACTAAGTATAATAATCACAGTAGTTGTCTACTGAATACAGGTCCTAAGTGATATTTGACAGCCTGGGTGGAAACCCTTTATTCCTAGATCAAGCCCAACACAGAGTGCCAGAATGCTTTCTTCCTATGCTGAAGTAACTATTTATAGGTGCAAGAAAATAGTTTGAGAAGATGCATTGAATTAATGCATTGGCTATTTAGTTCTTGTCCTCTCTGCTGCAGTGACCTGCTAGGGTGCTAGTTTCATATTATTTTCAGAATTCTGATATTATTGTTGGTGAAATTCTTTCCTTGGTCATTTTTGCTTGCAATACAATACCCAGTCGTATGACAAGTGTGTAAGATGAGTTCTGAAAAAAGTTATAATTGTTATGTATTGCAGTATGCACAGCAGAGTTCTGGGGTGATACATGTCTTGTTGAATGGTTCTTCTGTCGGAGGAGCTTATCCAGACCCAGGGTAAGAAAACTGACTTATTTATGTGTACAAGGTCTGATGCCTGCAAAAAAAAGGTCAACCAGTTGTTTGGGTCTTCTGCTGCACAAAGCATGGCTGAAAGAGCCTGTTACATCAAAGTCTGCTGAGTTGTGGAGACAACTGCTAATTCCTGTAGGAATGAACATGAAATGGATGGAAACAATCCTTTTGACTCCTGCATTTTACAAACTGCTGTGGCAAGCGGGATAAACGTTCTTTGAAAGCAGCCTTCAAGTCAGCCAACATACTGTGGCAAAATTTGTACGTCTTAAAAAAGATTAGTGTTACAAAATTTCTGTTCAGGGACACCTCCAAGGAGAGGACATCACAGGGAGCATAGCCTCTGTCAGGTCTAGGAGAAAACGTTGTAAGTTGTCTAGTAAAAGTGCTTGGTCCTGCTATTTCTCCATGGCCAAGAGAGGAGGTATCTTGAGATCCATCGTGGTTTAAGAAAGCAAAAAAGATCACTGAGAAGGATAATAGCAAGTATTAGCTTCCTCTTCTCCTTACTCCCTTGTATATTAAGGGCAGATATATTTTCCCTGATTTATAGGTGTACCACTATGCAGAAGTTCATCTAAGCAGTTCATCTAATTTTCATCTATAATGAAAATTTATTGTAAAAATACACCCTTAAGAACTTTTACTGAATATGTGGCTGTAGCGACTGCCTACCTTTGATGAAAAATACATCTTTCTTCACCTCAGCAACTGTCCTGTCCAAGGCAGATCAAAAAAAGTCTTTAAAAACCCCACAGAACAGATCCTACTCCTGTATGCTCTCTGAGGACTAAAATTAAACATTGAAAAGTTAATTTTATCTCCAGATAAGAGAGAAACAAGAACCATCTGTTCCAAAACCCATGCTACCTACTTAACTCCACCCCCGAAAAGGTCCATCTCTGTACACAGCTTTCAGCTAATCGAGAAGATGTATATGGTCTCCTTAGGTTGGTCAGGTGGTCAGCTGGGATCAAGTCTTATGCAGATGATAATACCTGTCAGCAGGTCAATGCCCAGAATCCTGTATAGAGTCCTTATTTCAGAAACAGATTCCTTATTTCAGAAACCTATTACACATAAATTAATTTTTTCCACCAATTCCCTGGGTTACCTGCCTGGTGGTATTGCAACCAGTGAAATCTCCACAACTGGAACACAGCCTGACATGAAAAAAAAACAAAGCCAGTTACTCCATCTGTTTTCTTTGCTGTGTATCTTCTGTCCCATGTATAACTGAATTCATTTAAGTGATTTTGTTTGAAAGAGGCTTAGAGTTGAATAATTAATAGCAGAAGGTAATCTGAAAGATCTACCTGTCTTCCTAAGCATCTTGTGTCTGTTTTCAGGCATTTCAAAGCCACTTCCAAAGTTTATCCTGCGTTACAGTATGTACACTTAAATCATCATTAAGTCACCTGTTACCATTTCAGTTAAGGTTTATTTCTCACTTCACTGCAAAATAACTTTGCTCATCCACAAAGTATGAATTTAGCTGGCAGACTTCTTTAATAATATTAGTCCTTTCAAAAATTGGTTTACTGAAGCCAATTGTACATTGTTTTTCCACAGTTTCTGACTCCTCTAGTTAAAGATTTATTCATCTCTTGGAGAAAGCTGCATTTTTACTGGCAATAACATGTGTGAATGGGCAAATAAGTTAAAAAAAATGGGAGTCTTTATTTTTGGTTGTCTTTTCACTATGTCTTTAAGACAGGCTTGGACACCTTGGACAGACAGGCAAACCTGCTGGTGCTGCTACCGGTCTCTGGTTAGCCACCGCTAAACAGAGTTGACCAGAGAGGGCAACTCTTGGTATCCACCTCCTTATGTTCCACTTCTTCAGAAGTTTAAATTAACTTGCTAACTTCATGAACGGGTCTCGGCTGGCTGCCAACAGAGCTTCCACGCTAGAGCACCAGTAGTTTGCCTTCAGGCACCAGGAGGATAGAGCGGTGGTCACATTGACATCACTGGTCTCATCCAGGAGGTGACAACTAACAGTCCCTTCTAGTCTGGAGGGGGTCTCGGAGCATTTAAAGTGGATAAGAGAAACTGCAGCCCAGATGCAGACATTTAAGAAGACTCATTATAGGCAAATTAGAGCATACACCTAGGCTCAGGCTTGGACCAAGCATTCAGTGGAGACAGAGCCCTTACAAGCTTTCTGAGGGGAAAAAAAATGGAATTAAAAGGCTGGAAGTTATTACAGTACATCTTGCTGGAAGGGTTAGAAATCTGTGGCTTTGAAAAGCCTGCATCTCACGAAAAATTAAAATCAGAGTGGTGAGACACTGGCACACGTTTCCTAGGGAGGCTGTGGATGCCCCATCCCTGGAAGTGTTCAAGGCCAGGCTGGATGGGGCTTTGAGCAACTTGGTCTAGTGGGAGGTGTCCCTGCCCAGGGCAGGAGGGGCTGGAACTACATGGTCTTTAAGGTCCCTTCCAACCCAAACCATGCTAGGATTCTATGATTTAGTTGCCATTTTATGATTTTGTTTTAATTGTTATTTAAGTACTTGACAAAGTGAATTTACACAAAGCAATAAAGTGGAAGATTCCCTAGACGAAGGATGGACACGTCTAGAAGTTTCTCCTTTATGGTCTTATGTATCCTAGACAAATACTTCATTTTACTGTTGCTGTGATTTTGTAACTAAAAATATATTTGTCTTGAGGGTGTTGTTATTTTATTATTTAGAACAAAATTGTTTTGTATCTAAAAGCAATAACTACAAGAATGACTTTTTTCTTTTTTACTAAGTATCAAATGCTTTTTGGTTTGCTTTTGCATTTCACTTAATTTTGGTTCACCTCTAAGTTGTAACTTTTTTTCAGCTGAACCCCTCTAAGATGAAGAATATGAAAACAAAACTTCTGATTAAATGCTTTTGACCTTTGAGGCCAATCAGAATGTGAATCAGTTTTTTTCTTCTTTGTGTTGAGTCTGATTGTAATCAGAAGATATAAATGTAAAATTGAGTAACGCCATATCCCACAGAAGGATCAGAGTCTTGATTAATGCAAAGGGGAAAAAGATTTTTTTTTCATGTTTTTTATAGTTCTAAAAATTTGTTTCTTTAATCAGTTTTTTTGCAGATTATGAAATACCTAATTTCCAGAAAGACAAAATCTCAAAAATTGTCATCTGGGTTGTAGATGATATTGATGGAGCAGATACGTAAGTTATGCCTTCAAAAAAACTTAACTAGTCCTTTTTGGACCTGTCTTTAAAACTGCATCTTATCTTTCAGTTTGATTATGCTTGCGTAGCAATTAAACTAAAAATATTTTAGATGCTTTCACTAACACAGAAGGCAAACACTGCCATTCCCGAAGAGCATAGAAACACCAGAATTAGACAAAATGTGAAATCTAATATTAAGTCTGGAGTCCACTCTTAGTTAGAGAGAGGCACGTGTGTATCTCACATCTTAAGTGAAGATATAGCACATACGGTTTCACTAAGAAAAGCATCAGTCTGAGTTTTAGATTAAATGCTGACATGAAATATTTCTTTTGCCTTGCCATATGCATTCTTTTCATTTTCACCTATCATTTTAACTGATTGAAAATTAGTAGAAGCAGAGAAATACCACCAGGGGGCTCATCTTCTCTCAGTACTTAAAATCAAGCTAATAATAAAAAGTAGGCTTTAAAATCGTTTAATTTTGCTGTTAATTTAATTAAAAAAACCCCAATAAACAATACAAAACAGATTAGTCCAAACAGAATAGCCTGTTGGTAGATAGCCAAAGACCAAGTGGCAATTTTCAGCAGAAACATAATGGAAAATGGACTGTGAAGTTAAAAAAATGAAATCATTAGGCCAGAAATTAGGCCTGGTTTGGGACTGATTAAAGGAAGGATTAAATAGGCTATTCATTATAGCATTTGTGGGGGTCCCTACAAATGTACATAGATGAGTCAGGGGTAGAGGAGCAGAGGAAGTCAGGTTTATCCCGACTGCAGGGTCCCTGCAGTTTAATATAACCTGGTGGCACTTCCTTGGTCTTAAAACTGCCATGTCTGAAAAGGTCCAGAGAAATGGTCTCAGATGTCACTATATCCACCACTGGTGACTGCATCCCAGATGTCATCTGCATTCTTAGGAGCATGAGGCTTCTGTTCTTGCTACTTGACACTTTTTAGTTGCATCCATTCATTTTGTGTCATTTCTATTTCACATCTCATCTCTTTCCTGTCTCCTTTTGCTTATCTTTCATTCAATTTTGGCATGGCCAATCCAGACCACATATTTTACTGTAGTGCTATGGAGTCTATGAAGCATAGTTCAGATTTGCATTTCTCAGCCTTTCTCTTTAAATCAAAGAATCATACCCTTTTGAAAAAAAACCCCATACAGCTCACCTTTGCAAAAGTCAGCCTTAAGACAATGAAAAATTAAGAAAAACACTGGATGTTAATTTATCTTTCCATTTGGGCTTGTCTGGGTGCATGGGAATATTTGTGTATTTTTATTAATTGCTTTTGCAATGATTTTGTTCGTCCCTATATGATTTCTTTAGAATCATGAGTGTTTACTGACCAATGAGTAAGTAGCACTGACCTTAATACTTGATGTTGGTGCAACTTTTAGAGGTCTCAGTAGGTTCTAAACTTTCTTTTGCTAAGTGGACCACAAATTAAAAAATCAGTGCCAGACACATAAACTGCATTTAGGACTGTTTCTGTTTTTTTTTTTCTCTGTCCTTGTGTTTTTCTGTTGTTCTGTATTCAAGGAAGAGGACAAGCTTCTATCAACAGGAATAATTCTAATTAATTATAACCAACTTACTCTGTAAAGCCAGCTAGCATCAACTTTAGTGCTACCTAAATAGCTGCCAAAGGATATTACAAATGAAACACTTTTTACAAAATTATTTAGCTCTTTTTCTGTTTGTCTAGTGAAATATTAAAAGTGGGAATATTGGTTAGTAGAATCTGCAAATGCTACACTGGCTGAAGCCAATCTTCCAGTCTCTGCAAACTGACTATAAAATATTAAATGACTGTAAGAAAATGAATCATTATAAATGGCAATGTACACCAGTTTTCCATAGGTGTTAAGGAATATAAAAGAGGCGAAGTAATGGGTATTTACTTTACTAATTCCATCAAGTTCAGTGAAAGGAAATTACATAATAAAAGACTTGCAATAATACTAAAATCCTTTCTCACAGAGATTCCTGTGGAACTCATACTGTAAAGATATTAGAAAACAGGCTGAAAACCCTTGGTTATGATGTCACCTGCACTGACAATTACAAGTAAGTGAAGATCGTTCATTAATATGCTGTATTTGCAGAAGCACCAAGTGTATTTTAAATTATTTCTTACCTTCTAATACTTAAGTGCCATCAATGTTCTGTCTTCAGTGGGGGACTGATTCGTTGAAGGGGTGATGTCACATTTTTCAGCCTTAGCATTTTTCAGCCATGAATTAAACAAAACACTACACCGTATTGTATAATTAAGTGAAACACTGTACTTACCCAATGTCAGATGCAGAAGATGGCCTGTGAAGCATTCCACTTCACTGTAAAATCTTTATTTGGATTGAAAAATCTGAACAACAGTTAAAAAAACTGTTGAGTGTTTGCAGAATTACTAGTTATTCACAGTAGTATTCACAGCTCTAGTTATTTACAGTAGATTTTAAGATAAATATAATTGAAGGGAAGCTTTAGACGCAATAATACTGTTAGAGTTTGTTTTACTTTTTCATTTGTTTTCCTAAGTTTTCTGCCTCAAAGATGCTAAATAAAACTATATCTTCCACAGGCCTGTAATGTTCTTACTTTGCCTGGATTTCCCTGATGATTCTAAGTGTACCCTTTCATCGTAAGTAAAAGAAGTTCAATCCATCCACAGTGTCATTACAAACAAATGAACAATGCAGAAGTCAACAGTTTGACAGATTCCACCTCTATCGTCTATTATGTATCACCTATACACAATATACAGTATTCTTGAATTTATTACTTACTGTGTATTGAGTATTTCTATCTACAGATTGTGCATAATTGTCTGTGAGCACCTGCTATTCAAAATTAGGTGTTAATCAGTTCTAATAGATCACACAATCATTCTGTATATCACTGGTGGTGTGAAGGAAGTTTGTAAATATCAGTGTTCTGATGCAAAATCTATTACAAATTTGAAATTGCTTTCATTAATATTCTTCCTTGAATAATGAAATTGTAGGTCAAATGGAAACAGTTCTAAAGGACACTTCTCCAGCTACTGGAACTTTTGCTTCCAAATTTTGAGGAAGTTTCTTTTTAATCTTCCATTTTGTGTACACACCCAGTTTCTATATTTTAACATACATACCTTGGGCCAGTAGCTTATCTGCAGAGAATACAGATTACTTTCAAGATACAACTTTCTTAATTAGCAAGCATCACTCCCATTAGTTTTAATAGTTTCCTTTCCTATCCATATTTTTCTTTATTATGTAAAGAGGATTAGATTAATTTGTGATGCATTTCAGTGAATTTACAGTAAAGATGACTGTTTTCAATTGTGGCTAAGTTTCTTAACCTATAAGATGTTGCAGGTATAGGTATACATAATGTACTTGAACATCTGAATGTGAAAACTTCCTCACAGTTTGGAAAGTTGCAGGATGCATAAAAGTTGTTCTCTAGTTAGATTATTTTTATGCATAATCCTCACATTTGGCCACATCCTCTCTCCCACTGTCTTTTCTGCCATAATTCAAGCACCTGAAAATACTTTGTATGTTAATACCTATCTAATGCTGCAATGATAACTTCTGCTATGAAAAACCTGATTTGCCAGTGTGGCAGCAGAGAGGTGCGACTCCTGCTTGCCTGCCTTGCAGTGTGTGGCAGTAGTGCTTCGTGTAGTGTAGAAAAGGAGGCGTATATCGCTTTCTGTAGCATATGTTCAGTTTTTAATATACCCTTAGAGAGAAAGCGAGTATTCTTTTTTTGTGCTGGTCACTGAAAGCTTTTACTCATCTTGTGATGTGACAACATTTATTCTTACCTCCAAATTATATCCCAGCACCAACCTATAAATGTGTGATGAAAACAGTGGCATTGTAGATGCATCCTGGGCACCTGGAGTGCTGTGTCCAGCTCTGGAGCCCTCAGCACAAGAAGGACATGGACCTGTTGGAGTGGGTCCAGAGGAGGGCCATGAAGATGATCCGAGGGCTGGAGCACCTCTGCTGTGCGGACAGTCTGAGAGAGTTGGGGTTGTTCAGCCTGGAGAAGAGAAGGCTCCGGGGAGACCTTACAGCAGCCTTCCAGTACCTGAAGGGGCCTATGAGAAAGCCGGGGAGGGGCTGTTTGCAAGGGCATGTGACAACAGGACGAGGGGCAATGGCTTTAATCTAGAACAGGGTAGGTTTAGATTAGACATTAGGAGAAAGTTCTTTACAATGAGGGTGGTGAGACACTGGAACAGGTTGCCCAGAGAGGTGGTGGAGGCCCCATCCCTGGAGAAAGTCAAGGCCAGGCATGATGAGGCTCTTGAGCAACCTGATCTAGTTGAAGATGTCCCTGCTCACTGCAGGGGGGTTGGACTGGATGACTTTTAAAGGTCCCCTCCAACCCAATGCATTCTATGATTCTATGAAAATCACAGCTGTGAACATGGTGACAATTTTAACAAACTAGAAGAAAAAGCACTTTACAGGACTTTAAAACATATAATACTGTGGACTCAGAAGATTTTTCTCTTCTCCCAGGATTTAAACAATTTCCCTCAAAGTTTTGTGATGTGGGTACATTCCTCAGCTGAGGAAATGTGGATGAAAAGGCTTTTGGAAACCATTAATGACTTTTTTTTTCACCTAAGGGATGAGCATACCAGTTCTCCGCTATTACCACATAGCGCTTGCAGTATGTAAGCAGGGGAGCAGCCACCCCTTCCTTTCCATCTATGTCGGTACTTGAATTAACATGATCACTAGTGTATTCTAAGCGCCAGTTTCATCCTTTCCTGGGGTAACTCCTAAGCAAGTCAGCTGTTATCATCCTTCTTTGGAAATGTTTCCTTGTGTCTTTCTGTTTCTTCCTGAGACTTCTATTCCTTCCTGTTTGCATGGCAATGTAATAGCCTTGATTCACTTCTCATCTGTGTTATGCCTAATCAAGACAGAGCTTCCCAATCGGGATGCTAACTATCATTGCCTCTCCCTGAAATTTAAGTGGCTAAAAACACTTTAAGCCAATGAATACTTACACTCTTCCACAAATTACTTACTTCTGTGCAATAAATAACATCTCCATTGAAATCAGCTGCCCCTGCAGAAAGAGCCTTAAGCGGATGTATATAAATTATCTGATGATTATCTTCTAGATCTGTTTTCTCTGTGGATGGATCCCCAGTCTTTGATGGTCAATTAACTGACATGGGAAGAGTTTGGTCAGTAGTGGTGTCACTGTTAAGAACATGTCTCTGTTAAGAAAAGGCTTCCTTTGCGTAGTGTGTGCTCAGTGTACACACATTACATTTTCATGCTTCCATAAAAAATAGCAAAGACTAGGCATGCAGGCTCCATGGCATCCCCTTTTGCAGTGGCTATTTGCTGTTACGGCAGATAGTTGGCTTCTCAGCCTCCAGAGAATAACGTCCCGAGCCCAGAAACATCAGAGTTGTGCAAGTGACTTGTTTGTCACCACGGCTCCCATTACATCAGCGTACCAAAGGAGAGGCTGTGTCAGGGTAGCAGAGGGATGGCTTGAATGTGCTGAAATGTGCTTGGGGCTGATGGGGGTAGTCACAGTGCCCCTTAACAGACTGGAACTCTCGTCCTGCTATGTCAAAATTTAGACTTCGGTTCGTTGAAACCCTGATGTTTGACGAAAGCTTGTAAGTAAAAAAATACCCACTAGATGGCACACATGGCTTACAAACGTAAGCAGAAAGAAAGCCTGGTGCAACCTATTAGTAGTGGTATTCATTACTTGCATTACTGCAATGTCAGGGAGACTTAGAAATGGATATGGATACTGTTGTATGAAGTGCTGTAAAAATATAGACCTCTAGGAACACTGCGGACTAGAAAAGCTCTATACGATCGCAAGAATAAGGCCAGAGACAGTAAATGGATGCGGAGGGACAAGGAGGCTCAGGTATTAAGGTAGAACGGAGTTCCCAGGGTTTAGCACGCAGATATCCTTTTCATAAAATCATGACAGCCAAAGGGAATCTGGTGGCCAGCTCTTACAAAGAAACTTCTAGCTTAGCATTTGGACTACAAACTTCATCCCTGGCAACAAACCCCTGATATTTAAAAGAATCCTAACTCAGCTCTGTGCTGTGAACATCCTGTTTGTTTTCTTTTCTTTAGATCTGCATCAGCAGCACAAAGAGGACCTATATCTTCAAACAGAGGAGGCAGCTGGAACAAGCTCATGTTTGTTTCTTTTGTAGGCTTTTTGTTCAGATTTGCTTTAGTGTACTAAGTTAATCAACTGAATCCATATCCTCCGTTTGCCTGAGCTGGCTATAGATTTGGCTTTAATTAATTTCTAACTGCAATTTCACCCTAGTTCCGGGACTGGCAAACCTGCATATTAAAACACTGCATATTTCTATCTAGATACTGACTACTTTTAATATCAAAAAATATTCTGCTGCTTTTAGGAAGCCTCACCCTTCATTTCCTTTTCTTGAATAGAAGAAATCTATTGCTCTTTCCCTTTATCCTTATTCTCCAGAATTAAACTAAGACTAATACTTCCTGGTCACATATTTCAGAAAGAAAAGTGAAACTATGCCTGTCATATGTCTCCCACACAACTTACTTGTTTGTAAAAACAATCCTAGCATTTGGCCATGGAAACTAAGTGTCTGATTTTCATGTATTGGGAAGGGGAAATACAAATTCAGATAAGAGGGTCCTTAGTTTGCTTACTCGGTAGAGTGGAAAAATTAAACTCATTTTCATAAGGGGTCCAGTACTTGGGCCCAACTACCCTGAAACTATCATAGAGAGAGGTTCTGGCTTGCATACTTGCATAGAGTATTTTACCACATACTATCGATTGCTTCATCATCCGCACAGCTGTTCTTCACCTGGCTGTTTCCTGGCCAGTGGGTAGCCAAAAGTCAGGAATAGCGGGTCTAGAAAGCTCCATGGGTTTCCCAGCATGATGTGATTTATGGCATATCAAATTCAGACAAGAACCTGCCAAGTCAGACATCTGCCTGCTTGCAGTGAACTCGGTTAGCATGCTTCGGAATATACTGAGGAGACAGCGGATGCCATCTTGAAGATCTCTTGGGTTACTTCTGTGAATTATCTAAGTGTTCCAGCTAGGTGCTCCTCTAAACCACCAAGACATCCAGCTACGAAGATGATATGTAAATCTTTGGAAAAAAATAGTTGTTCTTATAGAAAATAAGTAGAATTTTGCTGCACTTTCTCTGTTAGCTTCTGTATTATTTATTTTATTTGTGTTTGCATTAGCTGGTGGGCAGGAAACTGGAATAGGATGTTCCTGTTACCTCAGCGCATCTGATTTTGGACTCCATAGTAGATTTACATCCTTTCAGTCCCTAGTACAACTATATCATGTTGTATGTTTGAAAGATAAAATAACTAAAATATGTTGGTGTTGCTTATTTGTCTGGCTTCCATTCCTGTAATAATCTTTAATTTGGTTTTAATGCAAATCCCTTTACACACATAGTTGTGTATGCCTGTGTCACAGCTGGGTTTAGGCTCCAGATTGAAGGATTCTTATGTCCATTTCAGACACTTACAAAAGTACTGAAATCAGAAGTTAAAGACCTTTTAGAATTTGGGCTGTATTACACCTCAAAATGTTTCCTTACTTATGCTAAAACATCAGTCCTTTCATTACTTCCTTCAACATCCTCCTCATTTTTATTGCTTGTTTGATGCTGTCCTTAGCAGCTGCCAGAATAATAAGAGAGGGATCTGTTTGTAACGCAGACGCAGCTCAGATAACTAAACCCAATTTTGATCAGTCTTCTATTTGTCCACAGCAGATGACATCATGCCACATTTTGGACCACAGGCTGTGGAGTGCATATGAGGCTCGCAGATAGGTGTCCCATCCATTGTTTGGTCGAGTGTCGTCCTACCCATTGACCTGTATATTATAGTGTGTCCGGGATTCAGAGAATAGCTTAATACCGTTAACAAGCCATATGCCTCTTAGGCAACTTCCGTCCAACAAGCCAAGTGTTCCAGTTGGAAAACTTTTGCTTTCCAGCCTATGAGAACTTTCCAGCCACTGGATGCAATCCACTCTAGCAGCGCAGGCAGTGCTGGCCATTGCGTATGATACCAAACACACTGTAGGAAGTGCTAAATAATTCTGTTTTGAAAAAGCAGTAAAATACAAAGTAGGATAGATACGAGACAAATAATTTGAGGTTATTTACTGCATAACCTTATATAAAGAACAACACACTCAGAAACCTCTTGCGGTGTTTTCATATTTCTAATGTTCTTTTTCCATTCTTTCAACTCAGTAGCAAAGGCAACAGGGTTTTTTTCCAATATCCTTTGAAGAAAGTATCTCAAACTAGCTTGAAAGCCTTGGGAAGATATGTAAAGATTTTTAGCTAACCGACTAGTATAGCTGGGAATAAAAAGAAGGCAAAGTTTTAGATATATAGGCTTCCTGAGATCTTAAAGGCAGCAAATTTCAAGCTGAGTGTGGATCAGTTGTTCTGAGTTTAGTATAATGGTTTTAATCTGTGCAAAAGAGCAGTGTGACTGGCATCTTGGAAGCAGAGGGGCAGAAGTGTCAGCAAAGCGAGAAACAGTAAGGTCATTTGTTACTCGTGGAGGGAGGGGGAGACGTGAACAAAAAGTTGTGAGCAAGAGAATTCCTTATATCTCTTTTTTTAATTTATTTCTGTGTCTACTAAGTGTGTGAATAGGGCTATTTACACATATATTTTACACTTAGTGGTGAGAATCAGCTAGGTACGCCTGTGCTCTTGTCTTGAACACTCAGTAAATGCTCTGGTTAGCAATGTCTCGTGTAACAGCTGTGGCAAGTTTGGAGAAATCACCATATCTAAAAGGCATCTGCCCTTCTACCTAAACTCATGCAAGCCTCCTAATGTTCAGCAGGGTGCTTCAAATACGAATTCAGAATATTTCATACCTTTGTACTTGTCCTAGCAGCACTGCAAAAACAGCTGTCTGCAGACCTGAATTCAAGAGGGAAAATGTTTAATAAGAAAACATTTTGTACGTCACTTCATTTTGAATCCAGTTGGATGCCACAATCCTGTGTAGATCTGTTAATATCCAACACTCATGGCGACTGAAAGCATCGTGTAGAGGAGCATTACAAGGTGCTTGGCATTTCTACACACCGACCTGTGGAAGCCACTGACGCTAAGGTAGTATTTCCTGCCTTTGCCCGTTTTGTGGATCACTTAAGAACTCAGTTATGTCACACTTTTCATTCCTATATAGAAATAAATATAATCCCTCCTTCTGCTAACCTACATTTTTTTTTTTTCCTGCTGCATGTGTTCTGGTCATTGTCTCTGACAAAAGGCGAACTCTAATGCATAATAATTCATTTTTTCAGCATGTATGTGCATGCACACATATAGATCTGCTCATACCTGCTCTGTCTACTTTTAAATGCAAACTCTCGAGTGCTCTGAAGTAAGAAGTTATGAGAATAAAGCAAGGACAACTTGTTCACCTATCTGTTCTTTTTATAAAGCTGGTGTTTATTTTTGTCATGTTGGCCTTGATGTGATATTCATCTGACACGACTGTGTTTCCGATCAGCAATCTCGGATGTAGTGAAACTTGAACTGAAACCTCAGTAAGCTGTGTAATACTTATTGTTTGAAGAAAGCCAACTTTCTCAATAGTTTTCCTTTCAATTGGATGAGCTAGAAATAATTCTGCTGTGTTCTGCTTCAACAATAGAGAGTGTAAAGTGCTTTTAGCAGAGCCAAGAACTTTGGTTTAAAATAGCTCAGTATGGAGAGGCACGGCGTCTTAATTTAGGCAAATGTTAGGGTGGCTCAAGCACTTTAGAAGTGTTTTTCTGATTTTCAGGTTTTTCCTAATTCCAGCTTCTGCCCAGTCTAAATTTACTCGTAAATTTATTTACTTATTTAAGAGGTGAAGAATATAATCTGCCAGATTTTATTTATAATCTGCAGGCATTTCATTTCCTCCAGTTCCCTGTGAATTAAAAAAGGCAAGCTCAGAGGAGGCCCTGATTCCCTTACTACAGCAGCACGGTTTGAGTGCGGGCTGGCAGGGAGAGGAGCGCAGGGAACTGGAGCCTGGGTCATGGCACATACGTACCCTCACACCGTGCCAGGGTGTCCACCCTGCCCGGGCAGCCCCTCTTCACCCACCTTCTCCTCTCTTTCCTGCCACTTCCAGCAAAGGCCAACCTGATCTCAGTGCAGATGAGTTACTTCGTATTTTTGGCAGGGTGTGTGAGTGGAAGATTGTGATGTTGGAAGTTGTATGGAAGGAAAATGAAGGAGGAAATTACATTTAATAATACCCATTGCCTCTAAGTAATAGGCACTGGCATAAACTAACTAGTCCTTGACTTGTGACCATTTGAGTAGGAATACCTCTGCGCTATGGAAGCAGTAAGTGTGGTTAAGTTCCCAAAGTGCAGGCAGAGGGGATGCTCAAAAACTGTGTATCTGGAGTAACTCAAGTTATACCATTAGTTACAATAATTAAGAAAGAAATAATATTTTTTTCATCCAGTAACTGTGTTTGCCTGGTCATCTCTTAGTGATTACACCTGATACAGTGTGATATCAGGTGCTAATGAGTGTTTGGATAAATAATTGGTAAGGAACATCAGGTATTGCAGGCATAGGATGATACATCAAGAATTTCACAAACACTGGATCACCAAACTGCAGGAGGACTCTTTTTTTTTCCCATTTGCAACAGGTAAAGTCAAGTAAATGACAGGCATTCTATATGGTATGCTAAGTCAGGGTACCGGTCTGGAAAAGCTTCTAGACCACACTGTACCATTTTGAAGAGCAGCAAGTGAAGAGCAAATTAACAGAAATAAGTATTCCATCAAAATCTTGTGATCTCAACTCCCAACTGTATGACATACTGGCCCGTGTCACGCTTCATTCTTACTCCTCCTTTTGTTTTAATGAAAGATGACAGAAAATCCAGCATTGGCATTTCCACGAAGCAGAATGAATGCTCTGGGCTTTCACCCTGAATTTTCTGTCACCAGTGCCCATTAGTGTGGGGTAAATATAAAAAGAGCTGCTGGAATAATATGAAAAAGAAGTGATGACAAGCAAAATATATGTTATATATCATGCAAAAAGAAGAACAGTAAGAATAACAAATAAACTAGGAAGCCACAGCATCAAATCCTGGACAAATATTTATACATGTGTATACAAAACCATATTTTACATAGCTGGCAAGCAGGAAAGATCTTGATTTTCAAGTTTCTTGGGTTTTGACCTTTGAACCATCACATGGAGCCTTTCCAAGTGTCAGATCTACCCCCTACAGCTCTTGTAGGAGAGTTTTTGCAATTTACACACTCCTGTGCTTGCAGAGCATACTTCTGTACCAACTTTGTTTCCTTGGCTGCCTCAGTGGGATGGGAGCCTGCTGGGTATTTCCTTCAGAATGTGTGAGCAGCATAATAATTGGTATTGTCCAGAAAACAAGCACTCGATTTCATGACAGTCGGGGAGGTTACTGCATTTGCTTTTCCTCTGCACTAAAACTAAACATTGAAAAAAGTTTTGCACAAAAAAAGTACAGCAACCTCATCAGAAATCACAGTAAGGTCCCTCACTGCTGGATCATAGCTTTGGTATAGCTCTCACTTTCTTGGAAACTCTTCTATTGCAGCTGTTCCCTTTTGTATAAACTAAACATGTCTTGAATTAAGAAATATTTTCTTCATAGCCTGATTCGTATTGAATGCATGATTTGTTAAATGTGGGTGCCCTGCTCAGCATGTCAGTGCTTTAAACGCTATACCTTTGAATATGGGTTTGGTTTTTTAAATTTTTCTAGGACATCACTTTGTGACATGTCTAAATAGGCATATGAAAAAAAGGTGAAGGTGATACAGAAGAATGAAGCAATCCGTTTCCTCAGACTGTTGTGGAGCTACTCCACAGCTTGTGTCCCCACTCCACCCCCTTCCCCACCGGCAGTGTGTTCGTACGTAGGGGATCTCTCAGCACATGGCCTTGCTCCGTGAGAAAATCAATGCACAAACCCTGGCTATGTCTTTGTTTTGTTACAAACCCACCACTTCGACTGACAAAGAAGTTGGGAACTGCAATATGCAAAAAAAAAAAAAGCAGCACTTGTGACAGCAGGAAATCCTTCAGGCAGCAGCAAAGCTTTGGAAGCACCTGCAGAAGCACCGGGCTCTCCAGGTGAAGGGGAGGGAGCAGATGGCCTGACACTCAAGAGAGCCAGCCAAGGGAAACAAGCACAGAAATGGGAGGAAGAAGCTCGGTCCAAAGAGGGAGAATGTTTGGGACCCTTTGGGATATCTGTTTGCAATAAACAAAGAAAAAAAAATCAGTCATTAGCATCCATTAGCCTGTCCGGCACTGAGCAGCACAGCCAGTGCTGTCATGGCTCCAACTGGCTCCAAGCGAGCTCGCACAGCAGCGAGTGGAGACCCAAGTGCTAATCGGACAGGCTCGGGCAAAGGAACTGGGCTGTGCACGGCTGTGTGGAGAGTGATGAAGGAATAGCCGTTCCAAATCACCCCTTCCCTCGACATGAGCTTTAAAAGCATATCCCATCATAATGCTATTCATTTGTAAGGCAGTCAAAACTGCAGTACAGTTTAAAACATCTGAGCTGAAGGACAGATGTCACCACTTCTGAGAAAGCTCAGGATACACCTATATTCCTGTCAGTGTATCTCACCAGATACTTGATCCTACCGAAATAACCTGACTGTCCATAAATCACGTCCTAGAAACAAGCAGCTTAAAATCTAGTCCTTCCAGTGCCATTTCAGCAGAGCACAACCCTAATAGAAAAAGCCGGCCACTAATTTAGGGATCTTAAGCTCTGTTGAGGGCCCTGAAAATCTCTTGTCCCTTATGCTATCTCTGTAGCCTGCTGGGAAGCAATAACTTGTAGAAGATTGGAGCTAGTTTTCTATGCGGTGTTTGGTAGGAGTTTCCTGATCAGAAAGGTTTTCAGAAAAATTAACATAAATACAAAGGCTAAAAAAGCCTTTCAAAACATGCCTGAATCATTACTTAAATAAGAACTTCACAGGAAGATAGGCAAATAGGAATAATTATCCATACAAAGAAAAACAAACCTTATCTATGCAGGCAACCAGAAAAGTTTGGAAAGCTAATTTACTAATCAGGAAAATTTACTCCTTACTGATAAAAGATTTCTTCTCCGTACTAAAGCATGAAGTTTGATGAGAAGAAAAGACAATTGGTTTTCTTTATTTCTCCAGTTGTGATCTCCCATTTGAAAGTAAGGACATTTAGAAAGACAAGAGCAGGGTGAGACAGAGATTGTGTTCTAGGACTCAAGGGAACTGAACAGTCCACAACCATTTCTGCTTTAGCAAATCCCTAATGGAAATCATTTGGGAAAAAAAAAAAAAATTGAATCTGACACAGCCATGCTGGAGCTATTTACCACAGCTTCCCTTAATCTCACCTCTTTCTTCCAAAAATACTCATGTAATAAGAAGAATTTTTAAAAATCTTTTTGAAGTGACTGGTGGATGGGTGTCAGAAGCCTTGTTGTGAAAGCCTGGGCGTCACGACTCTTCATGAGACACTTCTGCATGCTATAGCAACAAATCTTCCAAAAGAAGATCCATAAAGTTATTCAGAAAGGATAGTTTCTTCTGATATCTAGAGGGCATTGTAGAGAAGATGGAGCTATACTCTTTTTTTCAGATGTGCACAGTGAAAGTACTAGGGGCAATGGTCAAAAAGTGCAGCAAGTGAAATTCTAATTAAACATTAAAAAAAAAAAACCCCAAACATGGGAGTGGCAGCCCAGAGAAGTTTTGGATTCTCCATCCATGCAGGTTTACAAAACTCCACTGGAGAACACCCTGAGCAACTTTATCTAACCTTGAAGTTAGCCATGATTTGAGTGAGTGATGGGACTGGATAACCTGCAGAGGTCTCTTCCAACCTACATTGTTCAATGATACTGTGAGTTTTCCAAGAACGGCTATTACTAAATATTTTCTTTCTGGAAGGGCCTGTCATGCATAGTACTGTCCCCTTTTTTATTTCATAATGCTAATGGGTGACTGGAAAGACAGCTTTATTTTTATAACATCATTAGCTGTCCATAGAGTTTTAGCAGTCAGTCGTACTAGGTGCATTTATTTTAAAACCTGATGGCTGAGACAGTCTATCAAGGACACTTAAAATTCAAATTTAGGCAGCACAAATAATATTCCATAGTGCATTGCATTCACAGTCAACCTTAAGATGCCTGGAGATTTGCTCTTATAAATAATTGATTTCAGCTATTGTCTTCAAGGAAAGATTAGCTAGATTTCCATCTGTCTTCAATTCCCTAAATCCCAATATCTTTGGAAGCCTGTCTGATACAGTTCTTTAGTTCACTAGAAAACATGGAGATCTGTCTGCATTCTGGAAATCATTATCACATTATAGAGTCATGTAGGTTGGAAGGCAACTCTCAAAGACGAGTAACTTTGCAGTGACGTAAGCCAGCTTGTCCTTACTACCCTCAGATGCATCTCGTCTGGATTGAGGGACTTGTATTCAACCAGTGTGCTTAAATGATCCATAACTCAATCTTCCTCTACTATGGGTAGCAGTTTTCTCCCCAGCGCTCCTACCTGGGCACTGTAGGCACAAAGACCCTCGGAGTCCTGAGAACAGACTGTGCCAGTGAGGAATAAGTCAAAGAAAGCTTTGAGTCACCTCTGCTTTTTCAGTGTCCTGTGAGACTAGGTCACCTACCCCACTGAGCAGCTGCCTCAGGTTTTCCTTGGTGTTTGTTCTGCTGTGGATGTGCCTGCGGACGCCATTCTTAGTGCCCTTCCACACTTCACCAGTTTTAACTTCATTGCAGGTTGGGCCTTCTCAAGTGCCTTCCTGCATGTCTGTCACACACACAAAGCCAGCCAGGACTCTCCTGGTCCCATAGCTGACTCCCACCCCATGCCTTTAGAGACACCCGGGCGCTCCCACAGCCAGAGCTGGCCCTTAGAGACCCACTCACCCCCGGCTCCCAGCTCACGTCACCTGCTCACCCACTCGTCCGGCTTGATCTCCACTGGTGCTCAGTGTCACTCACACACCCACACCACTCCAGTCACTGGCACCAGGGACACATCAGCCATCCAGCCCGTGGCCTGACCTGTTGCTGCACTCAACCCCCTGTGCACACACTGAACAGCGAGCCCTCACCCAGGGAAGGGCTGGAAAGGACTTGACGAAGAAGACAGGACAGGCTGCCCTGGTCAGGCACAGGGCATGGCCAGGCAAATGGATTGACCAACCAGCTTTTTTACGCGGAACTGGCCCTTTTTATTCTTGTACCCCTCTATTTTGCCACTCTTGTTCCTCCCAAATCACCTAAACACCTCCCTTGCCCCACCTTTTCTTCCCCCTCCTCTAAACATCCCGTAATAAGTTCTGTGTGATCATGAACTGCTTTTCCCCTGCATCCCGCGATATATCCCGCTCCTAGGCAGCAAGCTCCTTAGTCCAAAAGGTGATCTAGAGAGCTGCTCTCAATGCTCATGGTGATGGGTGTCACGGCTGGATGTTGGAGCTAAGGCTCTGCTGGAACAGCCCTGGAGGGACCTGGACAAAGTTCCTCAGGACTCCTTAGTTTGGATTCTTGCCTGCCTTTGTGACCCTGTGCTCCTCTGGCCTTGTGTCTCTCAGAGCTCCTTTATGGGTGTTCAGATGAGCTTTATCACATAACCTAACAGCCTAGGCAATGTTTCCACATTCCTCACAGACAGTCCATCCTTGCTTCCACTCTCCCTAACACTTTCTTCCAACATTTACGCTGGATCAGGACTTCCTGGTTTGTCCAAGCTGGCTTCCTTCCACAGCTTTGATTTTCTGCACATCAGGACGGGCTATTCTCGTGCTTTGAGGAGATTGTCCTTGAATCAACTCCCTCTCCTGGGCTCCTTTGATGTTCAGTGTCCCCTGAGATCACACCTACCATGTCTCTGGAAAAGCCACAATCATTCAATCATATATTTCTGTCACACCAAACTGAGTGCATCTACAGCTCCATACCTGTTTTCCTTCATAAGGCCATTTTTCAACATTTCCTAAGCAGTAATTTCTGACTAATTGTCTGTTCTGATCATAAAATTCCCCATGCTGCTGATTGATTAGCATCTAGAAATGGGTCACTGGCTCCACGGGTCTTGAGAAAACTACTGCTAGATCAATTCATCCCCAATAAGACACAGAAAAGTACCACTCCTCTACTGCACCAGGTCACTGAAAGACCAGTCAGTGCTGGTGCCCAGGGCCAGAGCATTGGGCTGATCTGTCCTGGGAGGTGGATTTTGAGTAGACAAAGACAAACCATGGGGCTGAGGCATGGAGCTGCAGAAGATGGCAAGAGATCTGGGGGTGTGGAAAGGGGATCTCCCTGCGCAACCCGAGCGTGCCCACTGGGCACTCTCCCGTGTCCTTCTAAGCTTACTCACAACTGCAGATCTGATAGGTGACAGGCAGATGGACCGGGCCATCCAGTGACTCACAGAGGAATGAAATAGCTTTGTGCTGGTGGCCTTCAGATATACTCCACCCTGCCCTTCAGCAACAACCAAAACACAGCATTGTATTTGAGAAACAGGAGGCAAAAGGGTGGAGGGAGGAAGGAACAACTCGGGTGAGCCTGTGCAAGTGCAGGAATGTTTTGTCTTGAATAAAGACTTCTCATTTTAGAAGTCGCTTTGTCCTCTGCTGCTGTGCTGGCTCCTTCTGGCTCTACAGTTCAAAACCAGTGCATCAGCCTCGGGATGCAGTGCAGCATTAAGCCCTTCATACATACACACATGCTGCTTCACATTAATCACACAGAGAGGAGAAACACCATCATATTAGTTGGATTTCATCTGTATTGGTTTTTTCTTTCTTTCTTTCCTTATACCCTCAACTTCCCGTACAAGATTTGACACGAGAAGCAGCCACACCACATGTAGTGTAGGGTAATAAAAAGGTCACTGACAAAACTACAAGGCACGGCGGTGACATTTGGTCCTCCCACGCACTCCTCATGTGTGAGAACGCATAGGAAAAAACCAGTACATTCCGGTCGAGAGAGCTAAATGCGTTATGGAGAGGAGACAGGCATCGCGCTTGTCAGCACGTGCTGATCGAGCACTCTCCTTTCCCCACCTAAACCCCTCAGCAGCGCCTGAAACAAAAGGAATAACTTCCACATGGGAACACAGGCTGCTTACAAGTGATACAGATGAAAGAGATGGAAAGCCCCAGCAGCCCGCAGTGGGCAAACTGCAAATAATGCCTCATGGGTGGCATTTTACAGGATAATTTCCTGCACTCCGGGTCCAGCAGCTTGAGCCTGTTGCCCTGCAGTCTGGTGGCCCTGCTCTCTCCTGCGGCACTTCCAGAGGAGGGCCTGTGTTTGAAGCAGCCCGGATGACTTTGTAGTTTCAAATCCATATGCTGTAAAGGGGGGGCCTAACCCCAAAATATGCCATCAGCAGGGAGCGATGTGCATACACCCACAGCTAGATGCAGCCATAACAATGGTGGGACATGGCATGTCTCCTACTCAAGTGACAACGTGTGCAGCAGCAGGTAATGGCAATGGTCCCTCCACATATCTCTCCTCCTTCCTAGGGTAGGGCACCACTGATCATGATATCCTTACTTACAGCAAAACTAAGATTAAAGTGGCCATATTAAAAACACCCAGAGAGCGTAAAGTCACTTTTAGGAGGAATATAGGTTTCTGGGTTTAAGAAAGAAATTTCACACCAATTTCAACCCTGTAATTCAAGGATGCCTAAGATCTAATGGTGTTTACATTTGGACTGAAAAGTCCTGGGTGCTTAAACATGGGTGTATTAACAAATTCAGAAGTGCCCATTAGTGACTCAGAGGCAGATAGCAATTAAGGCATTACCGATTTCACCAACAAATTAGTTCAGGGGCACCTCCTCACACAGAGTTTGGTAGCAATGAATCAATACACCCCCACACACACGCACAGAGCATTTTTACTTTCGAGGACTGTTAATTTCTCTACGATTTTTCAGGATAGTTAGAAGAAGAGTCCAGGACTGAAATCTTACAGATTTGAAAAGCTGCAAGTGTCTAAAATAAAACAGTGAAAATGCAGATACATGCATCTGTAAACTCAGTTTTACATCTACATTAGTGATTGCTTCAGTGAACTGCTCAGACATAGGTCAGGCACAAACTAAATCACCATTCAAAGGAGACAGCGATTTGATGGAATAGACCAAAGTTATAAGACAAAGGCAACGAACCCTCAGCTTTCCTTGCTTGGTGGAAGCAAAGTCCATCTCTGCACTTGCCTCACGATTTGGCGCAGGGCAGCGTTGTTGCTGGATGGCAGCAGAGCACTGCACTCTGTGCACAAACTGCACAGGGAAGCCAGAAATCAACTTGTAAACTTTCAAACAGCTTCTGTATGCAACGAGGCAGAGAGAAAAAAGCATGGGAAATCCTTTCAAAGAACTGAGAAAATGCTGAAGGTATTAAAAAAAAAAAATTTAAAAGATGATGAGACGTTGCATTATCAGATGAGCTGACAAAGGTCTGAAAGCTAATTACCTAGTCAGCTACGTTTTATATTGCATCTGCAGTAAGCAATGTCATTTATTTACCACAACACAACGCTTTGCATCATTGCTGTTGCATAGTCCTTTGCACCCTTCTAAGTGGGAAGATAATTTATCTTGAGGCTGGTCTACAAGTGAAAGGAGGCCTATGCAATCGCTTGGCTTCCTCCATCTGTCAGACTTTTCCCTCCCAAACCCCTGTGAATTGATTAGCCAATTTCAACCAAAATCTAGTGGACTGGGCTGCAGAACTGTTGTTCTGGTTATCTCTGTGAATGGAAGCCACACTGTCCTGTTCTGAGAAGATTAGCCCTCCCTAATATCTGATACTCAGACTTTAATATATGATGAAATCTTTTGTCATCAGAAGTAATCTTAAAGAATTTACAGGAGAAGAAAATGCAATCAGAGTAGAAATTTGTGTTAAGTAACAACAAAGCGAGGAAGACAATGCCACCGTGCTGAAGAAGACAACTGAGCAAGAGCAACCAGCTGAGAAAAAAAGATTTGGGGTTGGGATGGGAATGCTGGTGCTCAGACTATCTCCAGACAGCTTTTCTGGGAAATAGGAGCATAATGCGGTCCCTGTTCCCAGCAGTGGAAGTGGCCTTGCAGAAGACACAAATGGGATGTTCTTCATGTCCTTTAGACAGTGCAGGCTCAGAGTTAAGGCACCGATGTCCATCTGCCGGTCTCTTTGCCTGCCTATGGCTGTAGGGTAGGTGCGATGGGGGCTGCCACCAGGAAAACAGAGCAACTTACGGGTTGCCCCGTGTCCTGCAAGTGCTCGTGCACTTGGCCCGGAGCATGGCTCACTTGGAAAGCTCACGTCGTGGCAGGCAGAGGAGCTGACAGAAAGGAGAGCTGAGCCGGATACCCAGACACCCAGTTACAAATGCATTTTTTGCAGTGGCTGGTGTGTGCGGTTGGATGGCATAAAGCTCTTCACAGCTGTCACTTTGTACTAGCTGCTTTCCTTATCCCAGCCCTTTTATCGTGTTATTTTCAGTGTTCATCTCAAACCTTCTCTCAATGTTGTGACAGCGTTTACTCTGTGAAATTGGGAAGCAATGAGAAGGTGAGAGTCATTGCTATTCCAACAAAAGCCAGAAAAGACATAAAATGTCTTTAATTGTTGTAACAGCTTCTGCTCTTTTCAGTTCAAATTCTCTCGTTCATAAATTCTGCTGACAAGTGACAGCCGGTAATTCCAGGTGTCCACAGGACTGGGGGTGATTAGTGGCACTGTGAATACTGTGGTATTATTGTGATCCAATGCATTACGTTAAAACGAGGCTTCAGAGTCCTAATCTGTCTGTGTAGCGTTTGAAGCAGCCTTTTTTTTCTATCATGTGGACAAATTCACTGCTAGTATAACCGAGCTCACTCCCGTTCACGGCAGGAGCGTTGTTTCCATTTCTATGGGAGGGCTGGGCACACGGCACACCTGGGAGAGAAATAGAGGCCAAAGAGGCATGTCCAAAACACAGCCCAAGCGGACAATCATAAAATATTTCTAACAAGAAAGAAACATTGCCAGTGTTTCCTAGAAGCACTGAAAAGATGCACAACATATAGTTTCTTACCTGTGTTTACAGGGCACTGTTGTTTTGGGCAGGTTCAGTCCCAACTGCTGCACACCACCTTTCACCAGAAATTTATGCCATGAAGGATTCCTTGTGTCCTCTGCCATGTTTTGGGTGATGGGACTATCTACATTTGATGGATAGTAAGAAAGAAAAGGATAAATCAAACTTTTTCGTGATCAGGCCTTGGGGGTGGCTGGGGGGTGGTTTGTTGACCCTTCCTGCCTCATAAATACCACCCGCAGAACTTGCAGGTAGCGGTGGGAGCTGGCTGCTTTTGCCTTCCTCCTAGCAGGCTGAAAAATGATAAATGATACATAATACAGGTCCATTCTTACAGAAGTCCCCTGCTGCAACACATGGCATCACAGCAAAGGCTGGCAATCACGTGCCTGAAGTATTTCTGTCTTCTGATCTTTTACACCCACTTTCTAATCACCCTGCCCAGAGATTAAGTGTGAACACTGGCAGAAGAGCGGACACACCTTGATGAGACCAGGATTCATTTAGATTTACTATCTTGGAAATTCATGTGGCTCAGGGGGGCTCCAAAAGTTGGCTATCGGTTAATGTGACACGGTGCTTTAAAAAAATGTCATTTTCCTTATAGAAGGAAAAATAACCACAAGCAAACCAGTTCAAGAAGGATACAGATCCATGAGGCCTCCCTGAAATCTCAGGGGAAACCCTAAGTTTGCATTTTGTTAGGGTCCTGTTGAGGGTACTGAATTCCTGTGGACTAAAGTCAGTCAGCTTAAGATCAGCTGCTTGGGAAAACTGCTTAGGAAAGGAGTGAAATCCAGCTCACTCCACAGACCTAAGGGAATGCAAGACCCTTTTAAAACACTCTGCTTTTCACCTCCCTTTGTCCTTCCTCATTTTGCTTTCTCTTCTGTGCTCCCCTCCCGCCGTCCTGTCCAGGGAATACTGTTTCATCCCATCTTCGCTAAGGCACCATTATCATCTTTCTTACACCTCTCATGGAAAACCTCTTGGGCCAAAACATTTGTGAGGAGTGAGTTCATGTTCACATTCACCCTGGGAAAGAAACTACCACCTTCCGAACCACTGGAGGTATGTGCTTTTACTGGCATTTCTGCTGCCCCCTCCACTCTGCTTGTCCTATTTATTCATCCTGAATCCATCATCCATTCATCCATTCATCCTTGGCTGCCAAGGCTTGCCAAAAGGAGGCTTGACATTTCCTTGTCTTTGACATTCCTTACGTAGTTCAAAGTGTTATAAAATCAGCAGCGAGGACACCTTCCAGAGCCACCAATTCTGCACTCACCTTATTTATTTATTCTTGATGATTCAATGTCATATCTGAACAGAAGAAAAGAGTTTTCACACTGAAAAATAGGTTTTTTAAAAACTTTTAAACTTTTTAATTAACTATTCCATTATTCCACTCTAAAAGTGACTCTTAGACTTAGCTAACATCTGTTTCTTCAATACCCAGTGCAGGCAGAGATTGCAGTTTTACTGCATAAACTGCTCAGGGTAACTAGTTGGGGTTTTTTCCAACACGGTATTCGCTTAGTTAATGAAACTAAAGAGCAGCAAGTTGAAAACACATGCAAACAAAGATTAAGGGGGAAATAAACAAAATTCAGTAATCTCTCTTGTGTATAATAAAAGATCACAAAACAGCTGCGATACCTTGCCTTCATTTTTACAGGATGATGAAAACAGGGAACAAATAAAGAACAGTCATCTGAGATTGACAAGGCAGAACCCACATGCTTGCTGAAAGGATTGTGAGGAAAAACTTCCTTTATGAGCTAACTCTTACTGAATTGTCTCCTACAGAGCTTCCTGCGCTTTTTGCAGAAACCCGCGATGGGGACCACCGAGGGGACACAAGCAGTGTCATGAAGAGAGAACACCATTCTCTCTCTTACGAAGAGACAACACTGTTAGGAAGAGATAGAAATTAGAATATTTCAGTTGGAAGGGACCTACAGCGGTCAGCTGGTCCAACTGCCTGAGCACTTCAGGGCTGACAGCCTGATGCGCCACTCCAAAAGCGAGGCTTCAGTTCAGAGCAAAACCATCCCAAAGCTTGCATCATTTCTTGGAAAACAGGATCTGAAAAATTCAGATTATGAAGGCTTTGGTCGGAGCACAACATTCCTCAGGTCTTTCAGAATTGCCTTGTCCTAACTGAGGTGTGTCACAAATGCTCTTTTTTGTAGCCAACCTGTTAAAGACAGATGCTTGGTAAGCAACTATTAACAATTTATTAATAATTTTTAGTTAACACAATTCTGACATTCCATAGCTTCTTTTGTTTAGATCTTGAGATTTGAGTCTGATTTTGTGTTGACTTTTGGCTAGGGATAGCCCTGTTTGGAGAGGACAATGAGGAACTAACTTCNAGGATCTGAAAAATTCAGATTATGTGCTTAAAATACTGCCTAGCAGTGAAGGCTTTGGTCGGAACACAACATTCCTCAGGTCTTTCAGAACTGCCTTGTCCTAACTGAGGTGTGTCACAAATGCTCTTTTTTGTAGCCAACCTGTTAAAGACAGATGCTTGGTAAGCAACTATTAACAATTTATTAATAATTTTTAGTTAACACAATTCTGACATTCCATAGCTTCTTTTGTTTAGATCTTGAGATTTGAGTCTGATTTTGTGTTGACTTTTGGCTAGGGATAGCCCTGTTTGGAGAGGACAATGAGGAACTAACTTCCCTCTTGCAGAGAACACTTAATGGTAGGTGATTTCATGCAGCCTCAGTCACCCACAATTTACATGCTAGTCTTAGAAATTCACACAACTACTACAAGCCTATCTGCAAGGGAGAGAAATAAAATACCCCGTTGTGTGTTGACAACTTGAACAGTATTTTGATGACTACTGCTAAGTTCATAATTGCATTTGATAAAGCTGGATTCAACACCTATCATTTAAAAATAAAGTAATTTAGAGAAAACCGAGTGGGATCATTTGGATTCAGCTCTTGCTCACACATTAGCCAGAGCATGTTGCTGCAATGGGCTCATTATCTGAACAAAGGCTTCAGGAGTTTTATAGGTGATTTCCTGAAATTCACTTTTGTGAGTTATCCCTGCTGAAACTTCGCAAAGTTGAACTCGGGGAGGTGATGGCAAAGCGAGAAGCAGAAGCTCTCATCTCCCCGTGCGCAGCCCCGAAAAGCCATTGTTTGGCTTTAAAAACGACTGGATTGGCCGGAGCCCGCTGGGAAGTGGGCGGTGGGAAGCTCCTGCTCTTATTTTCCCTTTTGCGCCGGGAGAGCAGCTGCTGCTGCTCCTCACTGTGTCCCTGCAGGATGCCTTTCCAGCAGGGTTCTGCCCGGACGCGGCAGCGCACCGTCCTGCTGGTGGGGATCGTGGTCCTGCTGGTCGTCCTCGTCCTCGCCGTCGTGCTGGCCTCTGTCCTGACTCACGGAAAGCCAGAGGTCAGCCCCAAAATGATGAAGTGGAAGGACAGAGGGACCACTAAGAATCTGCAAGAAGTCATCCTGGGCAGATGCTACAGCTACGTCATGGCGCGGTACCCTGAGCTGGGGTGAGTAGCGGGTCCGGTGGAGCATCAGGTGTGCGCGGTGAATGGAAGGGAGCTTCCTCACACCTCCACCCGGCCCTGTCCGCCAGGTTTGCAGTGGCAGAGAGAAATCAGGGGGGTAAGACCCCCGTCCTGTAGCAAAACATACAAATTCAGACAGCAACTGTTGGTGCCCCAGTGGTGGCTTTTTAAAGAATCCACCTGCAGAGCCATTATCAGTACTGCTAATGATAGGTCAAAATGTAATCATAAATGGATTTTGCAACTTCCTTAAAGCCAGCTAAAATCAAAGCTGGATTCTAACAGGTCTGAGTGTGTGGAGGTGAAGGAATTTGCTGTAAAGCCAATTTGCCAAAAATCCTGTAACCTGGGACACTGCATTCATGTAACCGAAACTACACTGCAGGGAGGAAAAGAGGACAATTCCACACAGATTTATAGGATGGACAGACATGTTAGAAAAGCATTGAGAAATATCTTGGGGCTATGCAAAACAGATGCTTTTAGCATGTGGGCAAGACTTTGTGATGAGCACATCTTGCAGGGAGGGGTGCCGATGGCCCGCAGGGCCAGCACGGCAGTCCCAGGCAAACCTTCCCCCAGTGGTGGTCCCTGCTCCCCCGGCAGCCCACCGCTTCGCTGCTGCAGAAGTTCCCTGGCCACAGGGCTGCAATAGCATGTTAGGGCTGAGAACTGATTTTCTGATCCCTGGTCCCGTTGGGAAAAGCAGAGTACAATATAAGGAGTGTCCCGGTTCCCCCTGCGGGTACTGGGGACACCCAGCTCCACAGGACAGGATCCAGGGCAGTGAGGGACTCTCAGCAGGGACCCATCCATCACTCCTGTGGCAGAAGCCACCCTATTTTGTGTCCTCAGGAAGCCTCTGTCAGACATTTCCACCACCTCACGGCTGAGCACCATGGGGCTGCCCCGCACCTCGGCCAGGTGACGGAACCATCCTGGTCTTTGTCTTCAAAAACACAATTGCCACCTCTCGTTCTCATGACATTGAGCTGATGAGAGCAAAGCTGTATGTAGTTTGCTTGCATTTGGATTTCTCTCGGCCTGAGATGTTCGGTGCTCTATGAAAGAGCTGATTTGCAGCATTTGAAGGGAGATGAGCACGTGGAAAATCATGGCCTGAGCGTGCAGAGAGTTTACGCTTTATCTTTAACACCCTAAGTGGGTTTAGTGAGGGGAAAGGGGATTCTCTTACAAATAAAATTTAAAAGCTCCTGAAGCTTTTGCAAAATCGTGCACATGTTTCTAAAAGCACACATTAATTTATTAATGAAGTGTACACTCAATATTTAAATCTGATGTTATTTTGAAGCCTCATAGCCTCTATTACTCATGCTTGTTTTGTTCAAATTGGGGTGCTAAAGATGTAAAAACCACTTTTTTCTGTGAATATGTGTCCAGCCAATTTCACATATGTTTTCATTCACAACATGGTCCAAATCTGACCTGGGAATATATTTTTTAAGCACTTCTTTCAAGGACACTTTTTAAAAAAGCACGAACTCGTGATTGTAAGTTTTCTAAAAGGTTGTTTTTACACGGCATAACATAGTGTGCTGTTCTTAATCCAACAGTGTTTAATAGCTTCATGGCTGTGAGCTCGCTTTCCTTCAGATGAAATGACTTCTGTAGGACCCTTTTATGTTTTATGTTATTCAAGAAACATTGTGAAATTTATCCAAGGCATAGCACACCGAAAAAGGAAAAATATGCTCATTTCCCTGAAATGTTCAGGATGTTCCTGAACAGAGAATTAAACCTAGGTGCTTTTCTGGGAAACCAACCTGAGATTCCTCATTTCTGATGCTGCTGAGCTCGGTGGGGTTTGTCGTGTAACCACCCGCTTCTGTCGCTGGCGCTTTCTGATAAAGAAGCGGGTGCATTTAGGACACAACAGAGAGCCCCGTATCTTTCATCCCGTGCTCTTTCATCATTAGTGTAGGTCTTGGATCTTGCATCGCGTGAGATCTCTGATGCACGTAATCAAAAGAAAAGGAGTAGGAAGGGGGAACTGCAGAAACTCAGGCAGGCTTATGAGCTGAGCAAGCTGTGTCCTATACTTAGCTAGGACTTTTGTTGCCACTACTCCCACAATGGGAACCTTGCTGCCTTGGTTGGAAATCTTCTCATATCCTCATAAATTTGTCCATAGTCTGTTCTTGACCTTTTAATCTTAGACCAACATGCGCATTTGTTTAAAAAGTTCTGCTTTTAGTAAACTCATGGACATATCCTCATATTTTTACTTTATTATGTTAGAGCCACTAAGTTCCATCTTTGACAATATTTTCTGGGTTGTTTTTTTTTTTTTAATAGCAAACTATTAATTGCAGGAGTTAGTGAGTGTGACCGTTTACTACATTTTGGAGTGCCATATTTCAAATTGGAATAGCTGGCAGGATTTGGGAAAAAGGGGGATTGTTGACGTATGAATATGGACTTTATGATGTTTCCAGGTACCACAGATGGATTTAACAGGGGCCACAAGCCTATAGCCTCCATTTAGCTCTGCTCTGGCAACTGTGTGCTATAAATCATATGGGAAGGCCGCGGACGTGCTGATGTACACCTTCACCCTCACGGCTGCTTTAACCCGAGAGGATACCTCCGTATGCTCTCCCCCGTCTTCCCAGAGCCCTTACACAGCCAGCCCACTCTGGTCACGCTCCCATCTCTCCCGATACGAACTGTGGACTGAACCCAAGCCCTGTCAGGCCACTGGAGAGAGACTTCTGCTGTCTGCAGTGGAGTTTTGTAAGCACCCTCATGCAAACTGATTTTATGCTGTTGGTTCGCTTATTCTCCAAAAGCATCAAAATGTTCAATCGCTGTATGGAACTTGCTCGCTAAAGAGCAGTTCTCAGGTGCCGTACACAGCAGCTGCTGGCAATAATTCTGTTTAGCTGCCGGTGTGCAACACAATCTGCGGTTTTATTTCTGCTGCTGGCTGGATGTCTCTTATCATTTGTACACATATAGTTTCCTCAGTTAGTCTTCCTGCCTAGAGCTATCGTCGTGCCAAAGTTGAGGAGAAACAAGCAGGGAACACCAAATGCTTCAAATAATGTGCTTTCAATATTAGCTCCATTTTTAGGAAAAAAATGTGGATGGTGTAGCATCAGGCTTTAGGGGTTTCATTCCCTGCACACATCACTAGATACACACATTAAAGAGTAGCATTTCATTTTCGCTTCCCTGGAAAATACTGGCTGCTGCCAGAAGACAGAGCTAAAGCAACAGCTTGTCACAGCTCAATAGTCTGTTTTTTACACACACACACACGCACGCACACCCCAACACTAACAAAGAGCTGCAAACTCTGCTTTCACTGGTCTTGCAAAAATCCCCTTCTCATCAACCATGGCCACTGGTATGTATTGTAGTTTTGTCTGAATAAAGGTCAAAGGCACTTTGGGCTGGAGGAAGGATTTGACCTCAAATTACTTCGTCTCCTCTTTCCCAAGACTACGGACTCCCTCTTGTGGCTAACGAAACACTCCCAATTCTCATACTCCGGCTCCCATGCCGTGCAAATTTAAGTTTAGGAGAGTTTACCCCTGGTGTAAAGAGAGGAGGGCAGTGGGACGGGGTGCTCAGAGCCACACGCTCAGCAGGTTGTGCAGGGCCAGGTCAGTGCCGGCTCTTTCCGAAAAGCAACGCCGGGCAAGAGCAGCTGTGGCCACCCCGTAACTTACCCATCGCCCGGAGGATGTTGTTCATGATGGTTTTGCACCTTGATGCCAGCTGGCGGAGGACAGGTAGTAACAGATGTAGCCTGAAAGTGGTTGATGCCATGTTAATGGGTTTAGCTTTCCTCTTCACCGTGGCTGAATTGGCAGGCTGAGGTCAGATACGATCAGCACTTTGTGACCTGGGGAGGGAGGGGAAAGGACACAGTATCTAAAAGGTCATAGATGCCCAAAACACAAACATTGCTTTTTTTTTTTTTTTTTTTTCCAATCATCTTACATTTGCAGCTCAAGAGGTTTTTCATTCCCAAATAATGACTACTCCCCTCTCAGACCCGCAGCCACTTCTTGGTCTCTAATTCACCCAGGCTAAGCCAAGTTTGCAAGGACCTACTATGTAAAAAAAGGCTGAAGACAAGCCAGCTTACTTTCTGTCTCACCTCTGCCAGGGAGAGAGCACCAAGGGCACAGACAGGGAGCCACTGGAGTAACATATGTGACTCTCCAGGCCCAGCAGGGCAAAAACCCAGTGATAAAGATGTACAATGTTGACCTTCAATAAATATTTCATGCAGTGTTGTGTGGACTTGCAGAATAGATTTCCCCCTTAAATTCAATTGCACCAACTATATATTTAGTGTTTTATATTTATTTTTATAGTTTTTTATAGTTTTATAGTGTTTTATAGTTTTTAGGTTTTATATTTAGTGGCAAATGCCTGTTATAACAAATTTTAACAGTCTGTAGTTCCATTAAATTTAGTAAAAGTTGGTGCATGCTCAGGAGAGCTTTGTCCCGTGATCATGAATGCATTTTGTCTTTCCACTCCTTTGCAGCCTGTGGAGATGGAGATTTGTGTTGTCCAAAAGAACATATGAAACATGATTTTGTGTGAGATACTATTGCACATGCAGCATAATTTCTTCCAGAAAGAAATCTGGGGTTTATCGTTGTATGCTTAGTTTTGCATTTTGCCTTCATGCTTTTCTAGCCATTTTAAATTTAATTTCCTTGTATTTGTTCACTGATTATTAACACTTTCACATCAACCATAGCACTAAACAACAGCCATGATTTGATTCAGTGTCACAAAACCCTTAGCTTTATTTTTTATAACCCTAACGTTATACTGAAACATCAGATTTTTGGTTTTGTTTCTCATAAGAGAAACATCTACTGAATCCCAGTCTTCTGAAGAGTATGGTGTTACCACCAAATCATAATGGAATTATAAAGGAATTTTTACACCATCTCTTGAGGTTCCAGAGTAAACAAATGGCTTTATTTGCACTATCTGTCTCTGTAAAAAGCCATGGGGGCCAGGTGGACAAACTGAGTATGAGCCACCGGTGTGCCCTTGCGGCAAAGGCCAATGGTATCTTGGGCTGCACAAGGAATAGTGTTGGCAACAGGTGGAGGGAGGTGATCCTTCCTCTCTTCTTGACACTGGTGAAACACATTTGAAATGCTGGGTCCAGTTCTGGGCTCTCCAATACAAGGGAGTCATGGACATACTTGGAACACATCCAATGAAGGGCCACAAAGGTGATTGAAATGTCTGACATACAGAAAGAGGCTGGGAGAGCTGAGACTGTCCAGCCTGGAGAAGAGAAAGCTCAGGAGTATCTTATCAGTGTATATAAATACCTTTTTGGGGGAGTAAAGAAGAGGTTTTCTCAGTGGTATCCATATGCAGGACAAGAGGCAATGGGCACTGATTAAAATACAGGAAATTCCATTTAAACATAAGAAAAACTCATGTTTTTTT
>VXBO01014897.1:91131-141475 GCA_013400135.1 Rhinoptilus africanus | reverse complement strand
TGCTTTTTTTTTTTTTTTTTTTTCCAATCATCTTACATTTGCAGCTCAAGAGGTTTTTCATTCCCAAATAATGACTACTCCCCTCTCAGACCCGCAGCCACTTCTTGGTCTCTAATTCACCCAGGCTAAGCCAAGTTTGCAAGGACCTACTATGTAAAAAAAGGCTGAAGACAAGCCAGCTTACTTTCTGTCTCACCTCTGCCAGGGAGAGAGCACCAAGGGCACAGACAGGGAGCCACTGGAGTAACATATGTGACTCTCCAGGCCCAGCAGGGCAAAAACCCAGTGATAAAGATGTACAATGTTGACCTTCAATAAATATTTCATGCAGTGTTGTGTGGACTTGCAGAATAGATTTCCCCCTTAAATTCAATTGCACCAACTAATTTTGGTTTTATATTTAGTGGCAAATGCCTGTTATAACAAATTTTAACAGTCTGTAGTTCCATTAAATTTAGTAAAAGTTGGTGCATGCTCAGGAGAGCTTTGTCCCGTGATCATGAATGCATTTTGTCTTTCCACTCCTTTGCAGCCTGTGGAGATGGAGATTTGTGTTGTCCAAAATAACATATGAAACATGATTTTGTGTGAGATACTATTGCACATGCAGCATAATTTCTTCCAGAAAGAAATCTGGGGTTTATCGTTGTATGCTTAGTTTTGCATTTTGCCTTCATGCTTTTCTAGCCATTTTAAATTTAATTTCCTTGTATTTGTTCACTGATTATTAACACTTTCACATCAACCATAGCACTAAACAACAGCCATGATTTGATTCAGTGTCACAAAACCCTTAGCTTTATTTTTTATAACCCTGACATTATACTGAAACTTATCAGATTTTTGGTTTTGTTTCTCATAAGAGAAACATCTACTGAATCCCAGTCTTCTGAAGAGTATGGTGTTACCACCAAATCATAATGGAATTATAAAGGAATTTTTACACCATCTCTTGAGGTTCCAGAGTAAACAAATGGCTTTATTTGCACTATCTGTCTCTGTAAAAAGCCATGGGGGCCAGGTGGACAAACTGAGTATGAGCCACCGGTGTGCCCTTGCGGCAAAGGCCAATGGTATCTTGGGCTGCACAAGGAATAGTGTTGGCAACAGGTGGAGGGAGGTGATCCTTCCTCTCTTCTTGACACTGGTGAAACACATTTGAAATGCTGGGTCCAGTTCTGGGCTCTCCAATACAAGGGAGTCATGGACATAAATGGAACACATCCAATGAAGGGCCACAAAGGTGATTGAAATGTCTGACATACAGAAAGAGGCTGGGAGAGCTGAGACTGTCCAGCCTGGAGAAGAGAAAGCTCAGGAGTATCTTATCAGTGTATATAAATACCTTTTTGGGGGAGTAAAGAAGAGGTTTTCTCAGTGGTATCCATATGCAGGACAAGAGGCAATGGGCACTGATTAAAATACAGGAAATTCCATTTAAACATAAGAAAAACTCATGTTTTTTTTAGTATGAGGGTGATCAAAGACTGGAACAGGTTGCCTGAAGAGGTTGTGGTCGCTCCGTCCTTGGAGATATACAAAACCTGACTGGATGTGGCCCTGAGCAGCCTGCTCTGAGCCAGGGGCTGGAATAGATAATACCCAGAGGTGTCTTTCTGTTCTTCTGTTTCCTAGAAAATACTTGTATGCTTGCAAGAGGTCCATGGGGTAACTAGGTAACTGGGTAGCTAGGACAAATGGTGATGCAGAAACTTTTTGGCTTATCTGTAGTGGCAATGGTGTTGGCATCTGTTCCTACTTTTGGTTTGTTTCTTGGTATTAAGATAGGCGCTGTGTCACTTGGGCATTTTAATAAGCACACACTGTTTATTAAAATGCCCAAGTCAAAACATTTGTTACAATGCTTCAGTGTACACTTTTAGTATTTCCCTCCCTATTTCATGTGCAATGACTTTAATACCTTTTCTGTGTTAGCCTTTGATATAGGAAACATGCATAGTTCTAGTTCCCATTTCTTCTGCCTTTTGGTATTTATGACAAGATCTTTCACAATTATTTCTCCCTACCTAACTTGTATATGAGTAACTTAGACCATTCTTGTAAGTTCTTGTTAACTAAGATAGAATCATTATGAACGTTAACAATTGTTTGAGTCTTACTCAGAGGTACACTTCCACTGAAATATGTAGTACTGAGCTTTAACAAGGAACTGAAATATAACATTTAGTAGTCACAAACACTTATTAGCACTTTAGGATGTAGAGGCAGGGCTACTGGTTCTAGAGTTGGTCCTTCAAATGAGTCCTCATGCTGTTTAAGGCAGGTTTCCGTAACTATTCTGGGCTATAAGATAGGGTTTACTGTCACCTCTTTCTAGAAGCAGTTCATTGGAAAGAAATAATATTCTCTTTAGCAAGAGGTAAGTTCATATGTCGGTGGGTAGCTATCATTTATTTGTTCTTGAGATAATTAATCACCAACACATTTATTTCTGCTTTTCTGGAGTATAAACAGCAGTGCTAGACAGCGAAAGGCCATCCAGTTCTGTGCAAAGCTCATACTCAGTTCTGTGCAGAAAAGGTACCCTCCCAGGCTGTAACTTCCCTGACAACAGCAACCCAAAGTCTGAGAATGTCTGCAAATTCAAGGGGGAGATGCCAAAAGATGCATTATCTTTTCTCCATGGCCAACATCAATGTACTTCTGAGGTACAGAAATGCTGTTGAGATCTGAATTTCTCTCTCCCTTTGGCAGCCATATGTCAACTTGTCTGTCTGTTGTCTATACTGAGTTACAATCACATAAAAATTGTTCTTAAATTACTATATATTTCTCATATACTCAAACTTCTTACATTTATTTAATAGCAATTAGATATTTAATAGTTCTTACTGCAAGATTATCTGGGGTTTCAAATACTTTTTCACATTTGTGTTAGCCTATGCATACTGCATCACGATTACCCCACCATCATATATTAAAACCTCCTTGCAGTGAAAGCCTCCTTTGGTTTTAATCCCAGATACCAGAGAGAATATAATTCTGTCTGTAATGGCCTTTTACATGTTAATTGGAAGTATTTGTTGATGAAATACTGTTCAATGCAACTTTATGCAGCTATGTAGTCATGCTCAGTCAGTTAGCCGCCTGTTCATTGACTTCTCTCTTGTTTATTGATTTTACAGAATTGGCTATACCGAACCATGGCTGGTGGCTGTCTAAATTGTAGTACCACCCTAGGGCCGAAGTTATTAAATGTTTGGAGGGGCCAATCTAAGAGCTTGTTTTTGCTGAAAGGGAGAATCCTGTTCCCTCCCATCTCTCCCTGCTTCAGTTCTTGTGTAACATCTGTAGAGATGTCAGGGCTCAGAGGTGGCTCGCCGGTGGCATTGCTCAGCTGTCATTGCAGAGGTATGGTGAAAACTCCAGAAATGTTTAACATCCCAGAGCACCATGGGGAAATATCACTTCAATTATTCACAGGGATAGGAGGAATAGATCCTTTTTCCCTCTATGGTGTAGTGAAAATCTCCCTCAAGTGTCCAAGGGTAAAAAGAGATGCACTCTATCTGCCCAGGAGATGACACCAAAATAAGGTATTAGCAAGGAGCTCACTCACAGTCGTACTAAATCTCTCGTCTGTTCCCTTGTCCTTGTCCTGCTGACACCTGACACCCTTAAAGCAGGAACTTTTCCTGACTTACTGCATTTATGCCACATACTAGCAGTTCTAGTTCTATAATGTACTGCAAATTCATGTTATGGGGAAAAAAAAAAAAAAAGCTGCAGCTGCATTAAGCCATTGAGTGTTTCCCTGCAACAACATACTTTTATTTAGGCCATTCTTCTGGAAGTGTTTTTCCAAGTTTAATATTAAAAATAAAGTAATACTGAAAATACACTTCTAATCAAGGGGTAAAATGCCAGCTTAAATGTCTTCCCTTTATATCGGTTGAAGACATGGCTCTCACTTGGAAGGTCAAACTGTAGAGCAACTGTGACCCTCTGTCCAAATGCAGCCCAGGTGAGACCGCTGCCCTTCGAGAGGCTGCGTCCCACTTACAGAGCATCGCTGAAAACACCATCTGCTTCAGCAGCTTGGGTTTTCACCTGGGAAAGCTGAAATCCAGCCAGCAAAAAAATCTGCTTATGTAGATGAACTCTTCACCAGTTTATAGCTGCCACCTCTTGGCTCAACCCTTCCCGCAAGGGTGATAAGGCTTACTGTTTTCCTGGAGCACCGATTCACAACTCACATAAAATACTCCGGGAGCTATAAACCAAAGCCACAAGTTCAACAACCCTTGCAGCCCTCTCATTCCTGAAAAAGGTGAAGGACCAGTGTGACAAAGAGTTATCATTTGTTCCAGGTCATTCCTCATACACGAACATTTGCACCCAGGGGAAACCTCACCTTGTAGTTCTTTTTCAAGACCTCCAGACTCCTCACCTCTGCTACAGGGAATTTAATTGCTACAGGCAACCTTTCCAGCAGTCATCTTTCTCTGAGGCAGAGATCTCTGTCCCTGTCAGTTCCTGTGATGCTTTCCTTACTGGCTTTTGAACTATTTAATTAACAGAGAGCAGTACTTACAAAATCAAGCTTCCAAAAAAATCAGGTATGTCATTCTCTTATTGAAAAAGAGTCAGTCACCATAAATGTTATGGTGGCAGACACTTTGCAATAATTAAACTAAGTGGGTAGTGCGAGCCTAGTGCTCATGGAAGAAGCTGAGACTGACAGCTCTTCCATGATTTTTTTTTCCTTCATCCTTTCACTTGGTAATTTTCCCCCTCTCTATTATCCTAATGCTAAAAGCAGCAGACAGTAGCCTCTTCAAATCCCCATCAATGACAGTACATTGGCTGACCTCTCCTAATTCACGTTGCTGTGATTTTTATCACAAAGATACCTGACGGGATATTTTAGATGCTTGAATAACAGGACCGAAGCTGCACGTACCCATTTTCTGACTCAGTGGTCTGGAGATGGGTCGGGCCATCAGCCGGCATGAAGAACCGCACGCCTTTGGGGCTGACCTCAGCTGCTGCTCCCGAGAAGTCCCTGCTCCCGCGTGATGGCAGTGTTCTCCTTGGGTTCCTCTCCCCATCCCCAGCTCACGTTGACTGCAGACAAGTCCAGCTCCAACTGCCTGGGCTGGGCTTGGCAGCGGCTCCAGAAAAACTGCTTCAAAGCAGCACTGAGACACGGCCAGGCTGGAAGAAGGGAAGGAACAGCAGAAGGAAACCCAGACATATTTAGGGTGAAAGGCAGCAAAAGGAATCAAGGTTGCAGAGGGCTTCCCCTCAGCACAGGCACAAGGTTATTGTTCATTACATATTTTTATCACAACATAAAGGCATGGCTACTCATAAGCTCACATGAAAAAATAGATTGAATACAGAATCACAGAATCATAGGGTTGGAAGGGACCTCTGGAGATCATCTAGTCCAACCCCCCTGCCAGAGCAGGGCCACCTTAGAGCAGGTTACACAGGAACACGTCCAGGCGGGTTTTGAATGTCTCCAGAGACGGAGACTCCACCACCTCCCTGGGCAGCCTGTGCCAGTGCTCTGCCACCCTCAAGGGAAAGAAGTTCCTCCTCATGTTTAGGTGGAACTTCCTATGCTCAAGTTTGTGCCCATTACCTCTTGTCCTGTCACTGGGCACCACTGAAAAGAGCCTGGCCCCATCCTCCTGACACCCACCCTTCAAGTATTTATAGGCATTGATAAGGTCCCCCCTCAGTTGTCTTTTTTCTAGACTGAAGAGACCCAAATCCCTCTGTCTTTCTTCATACGGATGTATAAATTGCACTGCTGTTTACAGCCATCAGAGTTTACCTAAATCAGGCAGATAAACTGATACCCAGGCAAAGATGGGTCTGTTAGAGGCAGAAACATTTAGATCCTTTGATATTTAGGTCCTTTGATATACATCCTCCTTCTGAGACTTGGGTCTTTTACAGGTGAAGAGGATGCCTTAGATTCCCAGCAGAGTCTGAATTGGCCTTATGCTTTTAAGAACCCTTGTTATAACCACAAACTTCTCACAGACTTTTTAAAGAGACAGATTTCTGAGTGCATAGGTGCATATCTGCGTTACTGTTTTGGCTAATGGTGGTAGCAAATGTGAAGGATTTTCTTATATAAATTGCAACTGCTGGTGAGGTTGGATCCCTGCAAAGGCCAGTTACATAGAGGGCTCTGAGGACTGTTTCAGGCTCTAACTTTAGAGCTCCACTGCAGACCCACAATTAGAATCTCAGTGTGGCATTGTCATGTTTTAGCAAGAAAACCTGAGACCTTGGAAAAGGCAGTATTGACTGCAGGGGAGACCATGTCTCAGCAGGGAAGCGTCTCTGCCTGGTGGAGTGGTTGGAACAAGATGGGCAGAGTTGACTGAGCTCTCCAGAACAAAGCCTGGAAATCCTTTTTGCTTGCAAAGTTAAAATGGGTGCCATACTTGAAACACCTCTGCAATTTCTGAGTAAAAAACTAGAGGCACCACAGCCCAAGGAAATGCTACCCTTCTTAAGATGTTTTTAACATCCAACGTGATGAACTGAAAGCAAGACATTGTTCATGGTATAACTGAAATCACCAGGGATGAAGCTTATTCTTGATATTACACCAATTAAATCAATTTCAACTGAGGAGGAATTTGCTCATGTTCAGTTAAAGAAAAAAAAATTACAAAGTAAAGAAAAGAAACATCTATATTAGTAGCGATTTCCCAGGCAGTTCAATGCCATCCCATTCCTTTAAGTGAAAGGATACTCTTTCAAGGTTAGCCAGACCAGTGTACTGATAGGCAAGAGATAATGATGCAGAAGCTGTCCATTTTTCTAATATGCACATTAAAATTTGGCTGCTGGGATAGCTGCTAATGGAAATATTCTTGGCCCCGGCTTCCGTTTGATGAATTAATGCGATATTCATAAAAAAGGTAAATGGATAGAAATACTCAAAATCATTGGCAAATGCAACTTCTACCCAAATGTTTGGATTTAATAAAGAAATGTAGTTGTAATGGTTCTTTGCATCCCAGCCCTTATTCGATGCTATACCGTATGCAGGTTATAGTCTCTGTCTCCAGAAGGTCGTAAGGCAAGTTCTACAATCCTCACCTTCCAGAGAAAGGGTGGCAGGTTCAGTTCCCGTCCTTACAGCAGCTTTCACGGTGTTCCTTCTAGTCTGTTAGTTATTATTTCACATCTAACAGTGTTTCCCAAACTCCATTCATTAAAAAAAAAAAAAAGGATTTGAGGGATCTGGGTCTGTTTAGGCTGGAGAAGACTGAGAGGGGATCTCATCAATGCTTATAAATATCTAAAGGGTGGGTGTCAAGAGGATGGGGCCAGATTCTTTTCAGTGGTGCCCAGCAACCGAACAAGGGGCAACCAGTACAAACTGGAATACAGGAAATTTCATCTCAACATAAGGAAAAACTTCTTTACTTCAAGGATAACAGAGCACTGGAACAGGCTGCCCAGGGAGGTTGTGGAATCTCCATCTTAAAAACCCACTTGCACACGATCCTGTCCAACCTGTTCTAGGGGAACCTGCTCTGGCAGGGGGTTGGACTAGATGATCTCCAAAGGTCCCTTCCAACCCCTGCCTTTCTGTCATTCTGTGACTTCTGTGTCTGAATTAGATAAATTTAATTAACTGGTAGACTGGGGATCTCTTTCTCTTCCTCCCTTCTGTAAACAAGCAAAGAAAACAAAATAAGCCTATTCTGTGACTGAGAACTTACAATGAGAAATCTGGAGCAGCCTTAAGCAGACAGTTTCTTTCTCCGGCATTTTTTGGTAAGGCATATGTGCTTGTTTCAACCTGAAATTGTTCTTGCTGGAATTTTTAACATACCATGAGCCCGCAAACCTCTCATAGTTTTCAGAAGGCCCAGAGCTATAGCAGATCTCTGCCATTACTTCAGCCCAGTATGAGTTAAATGCTGCACACCAAACAAATACTTTCTTGCTGTGCTGGAAAAATGGACATATGAAATTTTATTAATAGTGTCTACCTCAACAGTGAGGCTGTAAAGAGCGGCAGATCTTCCTGGAGCTGGGATTAACAAGTCCTGAAGTTTTCTCACTGCTTGTTTTTTCATGTATCAACCAAACTCCCAGTTCTATGTGACTGTTAATCTCTCTGAGATGTGAAGGAAAAACCTGTATTTCATATCGGAGAAATAGCTTTCCAATGGCAAATCAATGCATTGTTTTTCTTCAGTTGTAAAAATACACATGCTGATAGGTGAGGATAGCGAAAATTAAATATTGTTTAGCTTTTGTATGTATTTTTTTACATTGAAGATCAGTTTTCTGATTTCTAAAACAACGCTGAAATTGCTTCTATAAAAGCCCATCTTCCTACCTGATGATTCTTCCATGTGGTACAACTGAAAGTACCACAGCAATTACCAGCTGTAGAAGATCTTCCCCCATTTGAGGGCTAGGCCTTACCACTTCTATCACATTAAACATACAGTTCTGCTCAGCTCTTACAGGACTGTGGATAAAGAGTCTTCTCTCAGATAGAAGTGACATCCATGCACGTCATCAAGTGCTGAGCTTGGTATCTTGAAATGCTTTGAATTTGTGACTCAGCAAGATCTCTTGGCAGGATCGTGAATCACCTGGATGGCTTTTGCTTCGTGCTTCTCGTGGCCACGACTTGGGTCCTGCAGCAGAAATGCTTTGTACTGTAACTATCACTTAGCTCTGCTTTGGGAATAAAACCTGAGGTTTTCTTATGATTCCTTGAAAAACGTTTTGTCTTCCTAGAGCAAGTTTAAAAACTTTGCAATATGAAAGGATAAATGACCAGGTAACCTGTGGGTGTTAACACTGTTATCTATTACAGATTTCAGGAGTAGCTTAAAAAATTTTAAAAAAAGGATTCCTGCTAGGAGGAAAAATCATTTGACAGGTTAGAAACTGTGAGCCATATAAATGTCTTTGAGATGTACCTGTGCTTACAGCCAAGCCCTACAAATTCTCTTTATGGTACCGTTGACTGCCCAAAGCAATGGGGACAGCTGCTTATTCTCTAATGTCACCTCTTACAGAGTGGGAGTCCTCTCTCTTGGGTGAGTCAGTGTGCTCGTGTTGTAATCCTATATCGCAGCGAGATGTATTTACAACTTCCCGTCCCCTAAATGAAGTACCAAAGTTGCGAGGATGGTCTCTATGGATTACTTAAACAGTTTGCAGCCAGAGAGAAGCTCCTTCAGGAGAAAATTTAATACACTGAAGTTAAATTCTGCTAAGTAAAATACGAGAATACCCCCTGACATGACAGTGCAACAGCAAAGCAATGACTGTGCTCCCTAGAGCATCTGCAGTTTGGCTTCTTATTTCTACAGTGACTGTAACTGAAAGCCCATTTAGACCTCTGCATAAAAGGCAATAGCCTAGTAAAAAAATCGTCATTGTTTTTAGCCTTTACTTACCTGGAGGTAAATTTGGTTCACATAAACAAGAGGTGTGGTCCCTAAGACAGCTGCGGCTGCCCCTGTAACAGCCTGGCGTGGTAAGGAATGAAATTCGGCATATGGCCAGAACTGCCCCGGTTGGCCATACAGCTGGAGACCCTCCAGCCTTGCCCCTGTCCCCAGGCTCTGTCTGTGTTTCAGACAGCACCATACAGTGGCAACACCCGAGCTAGTTTTAAACCAGCAAGGTCAGGCTGCGGGATATCTGCATCCAAATAGAGTTCTGCAGTGTCATGCACTTGGCTGCCCCAAGAAGGAGAGGTGAGGACATCTCCACCATAGACCTTTCACAGGGGCGGACTGGGCATGGAAACCTGCTGTAGTAACCACGTTGGTGGTATGACCTCCCAATAACCAATATCATATATAATGCTAAGTTAGATTTGTTTCTACATAAATAAAGGCAGACGGGAAGGAAGCCCAGGGACATCCTGCCATGGATTGCCTGGTCCTTCCCAGTATGATGCTGGCCCAAGCCCCTCTAGTGTGTCTGATGGAGGCATTCCCTCTGGTACGTAGGGCCGCCAGGTGCTCTCACTTTCTTCTGGATACAGATAGACAAGAGCCTGGCCTTCTCTTTGTGTGATGTTTATTATCTGTAAGGCTGTGCCCAGACTGTGAGGAAATGGCCAGGAGCTGACAAGTGGTTCTGGGTCCTGGGGTTTAGACATGGCCCATATAACACAAACAGGTCAACTCTCTGCGTTCCCGTTTGCCCCTCTGCTGCTCAAATGGGCACTCAGTAGAAACTGTGATGAAGTTCAGTAGTAGGAATGAGATCACACAACTGTAGGGAAGGTTAACTTGAAAATGTTTGGAAATCTTCAATGATTTTAATCATTTTCTTAATCCCTTTAGGACTATTTTTGAGACTAATCAAATTCCACATCCTTCATGTTAACCATGTACCAACTGGTAACAAAGCCTGCAGCTGTGTCTGTCACAATACTGATAGATCAGTGCTATTTTTATAGTGCTCTAAAGGCATTTGTTTCTTCAGACAAGACAAAGTCCATTCTTCAAAAGGCTTTTAGTGGGAACACACTGGGACATGACTGCAAACAGTGAAGAAAGAAGGGGTGAGTCAAAGACAGTCAGAACAGCTTCATTCAGACACGCAGACAGGAGGATAATGTAGTCAGTGACTTAGTTTACATAAAAACAGGGAAGAGAAGGATGCAAAATTACTGTCACTGCTGTAAGGAGAGGGGCAGGTTTTCCACATGGGCTTGAAACTACAGGAGTGTGAAGAGGAAGGGAACTGCACCCATAGGGGACGGCCTCGAAGACACATACTAGACAGGCAATAATTATGAATTATCTTAATGCATAGTTTTAATTAATTACCTCAAGTACAAGACAGCAAATCACCTGAGCCATCCCAAGCCTTGTTATATGCTGCAGCTTCTGGAAGGGAGCGTGGCACTGCTTCAGGAGAGAGATACGATTGCTTGGCCGCACCGTGCAAGAGATTTCCTCTTGGTAGCGAGAGAGGAGCCCTGCTTCTGGCAGCAGAGAGGTGCTTCATCTCCTAGGTTGACAAAGCAGCATCTTAAGAAACAAGCGTAGGCTGAGGCGATAGGGTTGTGTCGTGGCACGGAGCAGTTCCCTGCCTTGTAAATTTAGTGGAATTCTTCTGACTCATGGCAGTGAGAGCAAAAGGGCCAGAACCTTTAACGTGGTGGAGGATCAGGAGACTGAAAAAAACCAAGCACCTGAATAGGATCTCGGTTATATGTGTGCAAATCAGCTGTGGCTCCAGCAAAGTCAATAGCTGCAAATTAGTGCGTAAGTGAAAGTAACATAAGATCCAACACTGCCAGACCTCTGCTTTTGTTTTAGATTATAGATATTATTTCTATAGGGTTGAATGCTTTGCAGGGAGACACATGGGCATATTTTTGACTCGCTGTACCTGAGGTGGCAGTATCCTTCAGCTATATTTTTAAAATGTGCAAGTTATATGCCGCCACATTTGCTTCTCATGATTTGGTATGAATCAAGAAATTTGAAATCAAGAAATCAAGAAATTTGATCTTCTGGTTATGTGATATCAGCAAAGCTTTTCTTAAGGGAGAAAAACATGTAAAGCATTCCGATAGTGCAATTATCAGTAATTTAAATTGCAGGAGGGAGAGAGCAAAATGTTTTAGAACTTCTTATTCCCCAGTTTATACTCAATTTGCTGAAGATACTCTGCATTTTGTAATGGATAATGTGCGTGAGCACAGTCAGAACTCTTTTAAAATCAAATCCATAGTGGTTTACCATAACAGAAGGAGATCCTTTCACAGTCATAAGTGCTCATAAATACTACTAACTATGTTTTAATCTTTCGGCAGAGATAAAGATTGCCTAAAAATATGGGAGTCATTAAAACATGCGTTCATTTACAAGAATCCCTGTAACATTACGTCAGAAGATTATCAGCCTTTACTGGAGTTAGCGAGTCACCCTATACCCTGTAACAAGGTAAGGGTACTGTGCGTGGTGGGCTGCGTAAGGAGGATTGTTGTGGGACAAGGCGTCTGTGCAGTGCTCTGAGTGATGGATCTCGTCCATAGTGACTGTGAGCGTCTGTAGTTTGACGAGGATGATATTTTGCTCTCGCGCTTACTGCAAAAGTGTTATCACCTTTGGATGTCATCAGCCCTGTTTGTTCTCTGTCGCTGGAAATCATCCCTGTGTAAGGTTTGCCTCAAACCTGAGTACCAGGGTTGTGCTGGTGAAGTGACGGAGATGTCCCTGTTCCCTGAGCATATGGCTCTCTGTAAGGAGCATGCTGCCATGCTGTCAGAGGGACAGAGCTTCCAAAAACCTGCTCTTCCACATGCAGCTCAAAAGCACACAACAAATTAGGTATACATCCTACGAGTACTAGTCAAAACCTTTCTTTCAAAATGCTGTACAGGCCGAAGACATCCATTTCCACAAAAAATATGCACCCAAAAAGAATTTGGAGATGGGAGCGTGGGCTGCAGAAATAAGAGCTGACCTACTAATGTGAACTTGCAGCATTTCAATAAAAACTAAAACTCCCTCGTTATCATGAAAAAGTGTTGCTTTTCTCCAAGAAAATATCCTGACCAGCTCTAGTATAAGTATCACTTATTAGACATTGTACCTTATTTCACAGTCACTGTTCTGGAGCAAGACAAATGACCTCGCTCATCGTTACACAAAATCCGATCAAAATTTCCTTACCTTGGAGGACACCTTGTTGGGTTATATGGCTGATAGGGTTTCATGGTGTGGAGACCCCTCTGCCCCAGGTAACATGTCCTATTTTTTGCAAAACAAATCAGAACACTGGAATTCCAGTTTATACTTTTCCCTTGTAAATCTAGACCTAAACATAGTCCTTTTCACATGTTCTTTTCTTTAAGTTTAAAACCTTAACCGTATTTCTGTCCCATGTTATGGAATCATGAAAGTAATAGTTATTTCTCAGGTTAATTAAAAAACCACAACTTTTTTGGCTCCTATTAAAACAACAGATGGCTTCTTGGACTAATGATCATATCTAGCCCTCTCTATCAAGATTACTTGGTTCCTTCCTGCGACTTTTGTGGGACAAATTGCAAAATAAGAATGCCACTCAAGAAGGTCCTGGCCATAGGCCACTCAAAGTGGCGGGGGCAGTATGTAGGTTACCCTGGGGTTATTGATGACCACGGGTCTCCTAGGTTGGTGCTTAAAGCTAGCAACCTCAAAAATGGGCTGGAATAACTGAAAATGCTGGGCAGAGTTTAATTTTTCGATGCAATCAGACAGCATTGTCAAGAACCAACCTGTTTCTCACATTTAGGGTTGCATGTTTTCCTTTCTCAGTTTTCTGAGACTTATTTGCATACAGGGCCTGCAGCTGCCCCCCTGAAATGTGTGTCAGCGAACAGTAAGACCTTTAAACACATGCAGATTTGTTTTCTTCTTAGAGCCCTTTCCTTTCCTTGCTTTGGCAGGGGGCAAATCTTTTTGCCATCATTAATCAGCTCTGAAAGCTATACTAACATTGCAACAATATTCACTGTAACCTTAGCTATTCTATAAATGTATTTCTTCCCAGGAATCAACTATGAATCTTGTCCAAAACGAAATGAATGTGAGAGCAACCCTACCTCTGTATTCTGGAGAATGGCGTCCAAGATGGTAAGATCTAGAATAAATCTCCCCAAATCTGAGAATGTCAAAAGACACTAAGTTCCTGACACTGCCAAAAATGTGAATTTGCAGATTGGACTTGGAATAGCAAAAGTTCACATGAACTTTAGCCTTAGGTGATAAAAATCGTGGGCTTGGAAATTTATTTTTGTACAATATTTAAGGTCATTGTAGTTCGAGCATTCTGATTTGTGGACAGAGACTGTGTGCCAGTGTCTACAACAACACTTGGCAGGCAGCTGGAGCTTTGCAGATGGTATTTACAGTAATAATAATCACCACCTTAACTAAATCACGGACTGAAATTGCTAAATTAAGTATATTTTAGCATGTGAATGTTGAGAGCAGTGCCTAAATTGGCACAGAAATTTTTCCAAGCAGCTGAGAATCCCCTTGCACCTTCCCGGCATAACCCTGAAGAACACATCCTCCCACAATGGCATCTGGCGAGGTTCCTACCATGCGCCCACCTATACGGACATGCCAACTCCCATCACGTGAAAGAGACCCTGCTAGTCCGAGTTAAGCAGTTAGCCTGGCTTTGTTGAATCAGCACTTTACAGAAAAAAAATGCCAGAAAAAACCCCTGCTCTCCTGTATCAGTTTAATTTTACATGTCTCTCAAGACTTCATCCTTGATATGAGTATTAGTAGATGACTGCCCAGGTGGAAAACAAGCATTCCTGTATTATTCAACCCTCAGGTACGTAACAAAAAGTCTACTCGCTGTAACAAAAAAAAATTGGTTTGTGGGTATAATAATGTATATAAGTTTCCTAAGCTCAAAACAGTTTTGATGTTTTTATTAATCCCCTCAGTTCCAGAGACTGGGAGGAATTAACCACCATATAGAGTCAAAGTGGCTCATCTACAGGCTTTCTAGTCCTGATAAATTTAAATTCTCCTAAAACTCTTGTCTATTGCATTGGAAAGTTACACATAATGAAACTGTCCTGCAACTTCACAGCTCTTGAGAGCTGAGTTTGAGCCACATTTTCCAGATGTAAGAGGACTTGGAAGATCTGTTAAGTACAGTCACTTGTGGTAAGCTTTTGAAGATTTTTTTGTCTTACCAATGGATTATATAACTAGAGCGGGTACTTTATGTTGTAACCTTAGCAGTCTTTAAATATTTGGACGTGAGTTTTAAAGAATAAAAGAGCAGTGGTTACATGGTCCAGTAATTTAAAAATCAAACCAAACAAAACTCAGTGATGAGTTTTACTAAAACCACTGAGGAGAAAAATCCCAAGACACAAAAGAACACAGAGCGTGAGTCACAAGGTAATGAATAGGCAATCCTCCCCACCTGAGTTAAAGCAGCTGGGGGTTATTCCCAGTTACTGAGGGAGGGAAGAGCTCCATCAGAAAGCTGCAGCTGCTGGGGCTCTGGGAAGTTGTATCCCCCTATGGCAAGTGAAAACGAGAGCAGAGTTGCTATACCACTCCCGTGGACTTCAGACTGCCAGATTATAGCTGGCTAATGCAGCTTTACGACAGTTTTGCCACAGCTTTTAGATGTTTGGGTTCTTTTTGCACTGACATCTTTTGTTAAGGTATTGGCCAGCTCCTCTACTTCTATAAATCAGTCCCGATGACATCAAAGAAGTTACGGTAGTTTATACTAGCCCCTAGCCTGAGGTGGCACTGCATGTAGTGTGGCAGCGTTAACGCCCATTTGATTTGTTCAGTTTGCAGAAGCAGCATGTGGTGTGGTTCAAGTGATGCTCAACGGATCAGTAGAAGCTGGAGCTTTCAGAAGCAGCAGGTATTTACTCAGCACACTACAACCCACGTTTCTGTGGGGCCTGCATGCCGCTGAACATGTCTTTGCCAGTGGGTTCCAGTGCAGAATGGATTTTGGTAAACTCATATAGAAGTCTAAACCATTGGCTATTGAAGAAATGACTCACTTAATATTCACTTAAATCCTTCTGTACTGTGACTGTAATTGAAATCCTTCTGAAGGGATGCATGGGGGTATCCAGTATGCTCTTACTGCACAAAATATCTTCGTTATTACAGTTTATTTATGCACTATACATGAATGACACATTTCTGACTGTTGATAGAACTGACCGGATGGATTTTCCCCCCTTCAGACTGTGCTTCCTTGTGTTACCTGGTTGGAAATGCAGTCTTGCATAATACTGAAAGATCAAGAATATGCTGGTCACGAGGACAGCCACGTTAATTTCCCTTGCACCAAACCAACCAAACCAAACCAAACCAAACCGAACCAGCAGCCAATAAACCAAACAGGACAACAGGCACTAAATACGGAAAAACTTCAGCTTGTTTCAGTCTGCAGACAGTTTCAAAAGTTCTTGTGAAAGTGAAATAAGAATGGGGAGAAAATCTTTTACCACAAGGTAATTAACTAGTCTGTGAGAATCCATTGGCAAGGTAGTGTTATTTCACTAAGAATAATAGCAGCACTAATAAGCACTAGTATTTGGGGAACATACTCTGTACATCTTACTTACATGATTAAGAATGTTTTGCTTTTTCACGTCCCTTTCCTACAGCATCTTTGGAAGTATTGAGATCTTTAACTTAAATCCAGATAAAGTCTCTGCAGTACACATTTGGCTTATGCATGACATCGGGGGACCTCAAAGGTAAGTCACGCTGGTAGAAACGATGAGTGGTGTGTAGAAGGCAGCGGGTGCAACTCAGTTCTGAGAAGTGACTAACAGTGACACCGTCTTAAACTTGCTCATGAAACCTGCTCTACATTCAGTCTCCTAGCTGCTTACTTTACTGGAAAGAATAACATTTTTACTGTTGTTTTCTTTGGTGTTTTTGTAGGTACTGCTGAACAGTTATAGCTAAGACACAATGACATTTTTCTTGCCTTCAAGATGTCCCATGACCTTTAAACTCCTCCCAACCCCACTGAGCTCTACAAGCCCTTAATATGCGGCACTGAAGTCACAGAGCAGGCTACGTGTGCAAGGGTGAAGAGCTGGAAAATAGGCTTTTCCACAGGAATAGAAGGCCTCAGCCTTTCTGAGTGACCTTGTCCATCCTGATCAGATTCCTTTGCAAACCTATCACATTTCAGGCACTGAGTTCTGGGTCAGGAAGGAGAGCGTGATGATGCAGTGCAACTCAGGAATGAGTGTGGAACCAGCAGAGACCCTTGCTCAGACAGCCTCTCTGCCTGACCCAGTGCCAGCTCCAGCGTTCTCTGTGGCACACAGAGACAGCTCGCAGGCATGCATCTACCCCGTGGTCAGCATGTCAGACATATTCTTATGGCCCATAACATAGAGGTTTGCTGAAGAAAAGGACATTGGGCAATATGTACATAAGTTCTCCCCCAAACATTGCAAATATCCCCCCAAATCAGAGGATCCTTTCACCCATGATTTCTCAACATCAGAAAAGTCATTGTGTTCCTCCACAACAGCTTCAACAACCTGATGCCCTGCCAGCCTTCCTGACACATCCTGCTCCTGTGCCAAATTCACAGCAGTTTCCTTTTTATATTCTGCTTGCTTCCAAGGAGAAAGGGAAAGGGCAGCTCCAATATGTATTCCTTTTATCTTCTGATTTGTATCCCATGTTGAACCACTGATAACATCTGGTAAGTCTTGTGAAGAAGGAAGAGCTGGCTCTGCTTCCCACTAATGCCATATGTTAGGAACTGGATTTGCCCTAATCTGTGTCCCATACTCTGAACCAGGAGATAATTTTTATCCTGAGGTAACAAGTCTTTTGCAGTGTCTCTGTTTGTGTCTCAGAGATTTGTCAATCTTCTCGCTATAGCTTTGGGGCCCCTTGGGCTATTTCAGGCAAATTAAGCATAGAGATAAAGATCTCAAAGGTATGACATTGCTACATGTTTCATTAAACTATTAGCTGGATGGAAAAGAAATGTACAAGTTAGGGCTCCTACCAACGGAAAAGCAGTTGAAACAGCCGCTTGTCAAAACAGAGTAGCAGCAGCCACAGACTGAGTCAAACAGGTAGGAGATGCTCATATCCCGCTTCCTCCCGTGTTTTCTATCTGCTTTCTATTGTATGTCCTACCTGAGACTTTGCTGCTGGTTTTCATGGTTGGCCCTTTCTCATCAGAGAGAGGACTTGATCACTTGGTGCTTCCACAGATTTTAATGAGCCTTATATCGTGCTCCTGTGGATGGAGACCACCAGCGGCTCTGGAGCAGTTCTAGAGAACATTGAGCTGTGGATGGAACTGAGTTAATTCCCACAGATACCTTCCTGCACGGAGTTCTTGTGCAAGATAGGCAGTTGAACATCACATAGTTTCTACCAGCAGAGGCCCAACGGTAGCCAAAACTCCACAAACCCAATGGACTTTACGGCACATTATCAAACAAGCTTTTAAAAGTTCTTACCTGAAATAAGGCAAAGTGGCATAGTGAGGAATTTAGCTGAGCTGCTCGTACACACCAGGAACACAAGTAACGAAAGACTTTTCTTTCCAGTGAATCCTGCTCAGGTCATTCCATACAGAGGTTAAAAAGCATTTTAGAGGAGCGAAACTTTACAATCACCTGTGAAGACAATTACAGGTAATTACCTGCTTTTATTGCTGTCACCTTGCTAACATAAAACTAATATTGCATCTCCCTCTTGATTTAATATATGTTTCCTGGTTTAGAGCAGACTAGAGCAGACTTCCCTCTTACTGCCACCACATCCCTTCGATGTGTCTGTGTGCTTCTCAGGGGCTTCCACTTGTGCTGCAGACTTCATGTTGGCTGGATCTGGGGCTTGCTCTCTGCCTGGCATTCCAGGAGGTCACCTCCATTGCACGTGTGCAGTTGCCTTCAGGGAAGGAGGAATCCAGCCTCTCTCAGCAGATTTTACATCTGACCGGGATTTTACCTACAATAATTACAGTCAACAGGCAGCTCTCCTCCCTGCTGCACGCAGATAACACAGAGTGTCAAGGATGTTCCTTACTTCCTTCACTATAGTTTGAACTTACTTTCTGTCCAGCTGCTTTGTCAGAGAGTGAGGCATGAGACATGATAAGTATTATGAATTACTATAATTCCACATTGTCAGGAGATAAAAACAAGAGTCCAGGAAACAGAAGAGCCCAAGTTTCAACTTGCCTGAAATCTCTATCTGCCTGCTGAGGAGATAACGGAAGCCTGAGACCCACTATCCCTCTGTGTGGGTTCAGAGACCTTCACACAGAGCAAAAGTGTTCCTTAGTGACATTAAAAAGGCAACAGATGTTCAATATTACTCATATCTTATCTGTCAGGAACAGCTTTTCAGAGTGAAGGACTCATCCTGGGTTTAGAGCATTTCCAAAGTAAACATTTCTATAAACTACTGAGTTTGTGACATTAATTTTAAATAAGGAAAAGTTGGTCTGCAAAGGAGACAAATGCCTTATCCATTGCTAGGATTTTAATCTTGAAGGCAGAGCAATATATTCCTGTTTAGATATTGCTAAAAATGATTAATGGGTATTCTACACACTCTGAAAAATATTAACACTGGTGTGGTGCATAAATCTGCCAAACGGTGATGCTCGTGTACTTGCTTTCCCTTTGGGCAACTGCAGCCTTTAACCAATACTGCCAGGACCTGTAAGTAAGTACAAATCGTTTCAGCATATGGTGAAATAAGCTAAGGAGCCAGTGAAGAAGGGGAAATATGCAGTAGCTTAAATCCCTCATGGATCAACACAAGCAGAAACCTGTAACGCGTCATGAAGGGTTGTTGACCTGCTCGTTGCTGAGGCTCACAGCTCACTTCTTGAGATAGATGACAAGTGGGGCTTTCTGTCAGAGCTCAACTAACACATCAACTGTGCAGAGCAACGAGGACTATTAGTTTTACTATTTTATATACAGAGCAATAATAAAATAAGCAATTTACACGTTCAGTAAAACTCTCCAGGACTGACCATCTAAGTTAGCTTCACCCCCCTGAAGTCCTTGCAGACAGAACTGTGTGGGTCTGCACCAGCTGAGCATCTGGCTTCTCACGCCACGTAACAATAGATGCTGATCATTGTCTCTTGCTTTTGTCAGGGTCAGTAGTGTCGTCCAGAAGTAACAGAAAAATTTGTTTCACTGGGTGTACTTCTAGCAAAAAATCTAATCGTGTTTGCAATCACTAGCAACAGCCTTACGTTGTAGCAGGAGGGGTTACCCCTGGGTGAGCAAGACGGTGAGCTCCAGCACAGCAGCAGCTCGGTAGCCAGTGCAAGAGATCTTGAGTCTTTTTCATAATTAGTTTTGTTATCACAGCATAGCTGACATGCTGTGAGTTCACATCCTACTTTACTTCATGCTCACTTGCTCTTGTCCTGAACCCCTATAAACGTCAAAGTTATCTTTCTGCAGGAAGATCTGAAGAAAACTGTCCTAAGAAAAGACATCCACTTGATAAGCGCAGGTGTAATGCGCACTTTGACTTTCATGTTGCATTTAGAAACTGTGGAGTTTTATTCTGTTGTACTTGCAAAGCCATTACTGAATATTTGTTTGGTTTTGTGCCTCATCACAGGCCAGTTCAGCTCCTTCAGTGTGTGCATAACCCTGACCACAAGGACTGCAGGCCCTGCACCAACGCCACGGCAACTCCATGAAACACAGTGCTCCGTGCTATCAAAGACTTCCGTTACTTGTGTGTAAAGCTGGAGAACATGTGGCTACGTGGCTTAGAGTGATAAATAGTCGCGTGGTGTGTACAGAGTCCATAAACCCTTGCTGCGATACTAACAGCCAAGGAGCAGGAGATGGCATTTTAGGTGTGAGAACTGTACACACACACACATTCAAACTTACTATTCCAGGGGGATGGGGGGCATGTTCAGTGGTTGAAAGCAGAGGCTTTGCCCTGGTTTCCCTCCTGTACAACTCCCCTTGTGTCCAGGGGGTCAGAGCAGGGATTCCCTGTGCCTGCACAGAGAAGAAAAGGACTTTGCAGCAGAGGCAGAGCTTGCCTGGATCAGGGCTCGGCTTCCTCCCCACTGGAAGGCTGTATGGGAAACGTCCAGAGCTCGCCACCCTCTCCTTGCATCCCAGTGCAGCATCCCCCAGAGGGGAACATTTCCCAAGGGCACATGATATAAATCGTGTTTCTCCCAGGACTGTGGCACTTCTGAGCAGGCAAAGCAAGGGATGAAAGAGGCAGAGCAAGTGTTACCTCTTAATGGGCATCACAGTTAGTGGCTGGTGGGGAAATGGCTGAGCTGAGCCAAGAAAAGACCATAAACTGCTCAGAGGGTCGGCAGCATCTGTATGAACGTGTCGAGTGCGCAGCTGGGGAGATAGAATAGCAAGACTGACTCACACAGCTCCATTAAAATCCTACTGGAAACACCACTGCAGTTCAGATTACATTTAATTCTTAATATAGCAATAAGCATAAGCCTTCCAACTTTCATAAAAGGTCCCTCAGGCCGCAGCTTGTCCATCCACTGGAATAGAGACAAACATCAAAATGTTGCCACAATAAGGAGTTGCTCTTGACCTCCATTTCTGAGGTGAAAGGTGATGCCTTTACACCTTTATAATTCCCAAGCATAGACATGCCATAGTACGCTGAAGAAGCAGGTTTCACTGATCTCCTTTGATTTCCATTTTGCCAGTCTCATATGCATATTAAAGTGCAGTGTTTATAACAAAGTAAAGATCCGAGGCCGGCTTGTGGCCTCCGCCGTAGTGCCTTTGTGCAGTGCCACTGACACCAAGAGAGCAGAGCAGGTTTTGCCACAGATATACTCCTAGGTGTTGCAGTGCCAGCATCATCAGCAATTGCCAATTCGTTAGGCAGACCAAGGTTTCCATGTCTCCACAGGCAGAAGGTTGTAATGCTGTAGGTTTTAGTAGTGACTACCCAGAGTACAAAGCTTCCTGATGGAACTACACAAGCTGGTGTAATTTCAAGCGTTTCCCCATAAACCTTTGCTCTGTAATGCAGAGGCCTGCACTGAGCGTAGCTGGACCACATCCAAGACCTCACCCATAATGTTTACATTAAGCAAAATGTGTTTTTATTTGCACTCTGTTCTGTAAGTGCTTAAATGCATCAAAGGAGACACATAACAATACTTTCAAATAGGTTATTTCTGACTATAGGTCAAGAATTTGCCTTCATGCTCGCTTTTGTACCTCTTTTGTAATATAAAACGTTGGCTGTAAAATCGAGAGCTATAATAAAATTGCTGATGGCAAATGTTGTTAATTCAGTTTCACATTCTACTTAACCTCAGACCAAACACGAAAATAAGCCACTTCCTAAAAATAACTCAGAAATTTGTTCAGTGTATGAAATTCCACATGTACCCACCCAGGAAAGCAGAGAAAGGTCACAGCGTCTGTTCTCCTCAGGCTGTACTCTTCCTGCCTCACTCTCCATCTCGTACAGAGAAGTCATCGTCTTCGTAGGTGGCTGGAAGTGAAACATCCTGTCTTTATCTCGAACACAGTCATGCAGGTACGTATGTTGTTCTCAGCTGTATTAATCAAGAAAGATGACGGTTCTTATCAGTAGTGACATAGTAAAATGTTAAGAAGCAAATCTGTGGTTTTGAAAGCTGAGGTGCACTCTTAACACAGGTGACACCGCTGGAGTAAATGACAGCTTTGTAACACAGGCGGTTGGCATGAACAGTAAAAAGTCTTCATTTTAAAGGTGCACAAAAATTACACACCTTTGCAGGGAAACATGGCAATAAACACTATTAACGTTAGAGAAATTATTGAACTAGCTGTTGCCTAGTTTCATTCTGGCTGGTTATTGTACTGCCAAGAGGGGCTGCAAATTTTGTGGCTCTACTGGAGAGAGGGTGCAGGGCACTCATTTGCTTTTCCCCTCATTAGCACTTGTTGCAAAGGGAGAAGGGTCAGCGCAGGTACTGTGGTTATTGCACACTCTGGGTACGCCTCAGCCCCTTTTCCCAACACCACTCCCAAAGTCCACAGAGCTTGGTGTCATCTTCTATGTCCTGCTGCTGACCCTTAAGGAGGAAGCATTAGATTTGGACCACTTTATTTATTAGTAAAGATGTACTATAGGTGTACATCTGGCCCACTAACACAGAGTCAAGTCTGTGCTACTCGGATTACATGCATAGCGGAACATGATTGAGCTAAATTCCAACAATCAAGGAGAAGCATTTTTATTATAGAATCATAGAATCATATCATCATCATCATCATTATGCATGGTCACACATTTGACACGCCATTCAGACATGTAAAGTTCCAAATCTTATTGCTCTGCTGAAAATTTACAAAGCAGAAAGCTCCTAGATCAATACCAAGTCCCAAATTCACAGAAAACTAAATAAAATGGAAAAAAAAACAAACCCCAACCCTATATGTTAGGGTTTTTTTCCACTACACAGAAGAAAAGTTTTCTTACATAGTTTGAAACATGATGCGTTTTGAAAATATGCTTTCAATCTGATGAAGCAAACCTCTGTCACAGCTTGTTCAAGATAAACGGGCCCCAGGCCCACAGCAAGCACTGTGGAAGAGCACTGCTCAGAAACCCGACAGGAACCTGAGTTATTGTGTGATAAGGTGATATCAACATTAAGCACTCCCAGAAACACACCGCGCTGGGAAAACCACTTCTATGACCCTATTATCACAGTATTGCTGCTCTCCCAGTCTTTGATGTACTTAACCTGACAAGAGCCTGCAATTATTAAACTTATTTTTGAGATTAGGAAGCAAATGAAATACAGAAAGATTTGTTCTCCTTGCTAGCCATTGCTTGGCCTCGTGTGTTTACCATGTATCACAATGTTTGATTTAAAACGTCAGCTTCTCCGAGGGTCAGGAGGCTCAGCATACAAACGACCTGAATTCCACTTAGGTCCGTACACCTCGTGTTTCTTCTTGGCTGCCCTCAGGTAGCTGCCCCCACAGGTCATTTTGGGCTCCCAAATCTCCCTGCGGTCACCCCTCAGTGGCCACTAGCTCTCTCCATTGCTTATGCGTAGGGATGTGGGTGAAATTAATGACTGTGACTACAGGCTTTCATTTAAAATAAAAAGCTTTGTGAGCCTTGAGAAAAATTCAGACACTGGAAACAAAGGTTTAAATACGTGAAGGGCATCAAACCTTACCCTCAGCATCTTTTTTTTTTTTTAATTGCTTCTTTTTTAAGCTATTGCACTGCTTTTTTGGAGCTCAAAATTATTAGTGCAGTGTGTGCAACATAATCTATGGGGAAAAGTCTTGGGGGGGGGGGTGTGATTCTGTTTTTCTGTGTATCTGCAGTGTATGGTGCAGCGGACCTGGGACCTGCAGGGCGCTGGCGGCAGGGGAGTGGGTTTGGATGGGACTCGACACATCTGCAGCACTGTGGGGTCTGTCAGGCAGAGGCAGAGGTTTCACCTTGCTTGATTTGGGCTACCCTTCATGCATGCGCCTGGGAAGACTCCCCAGTACTCCAAACTCAGACACTGTATAGCATAAAAAAGCCCAGTAGAAAGAGCAGAAAAATACGATCAGCAAGCCTTCAGGTAGGAAACACTGCAAACAGGCTGCATTGCAGGATCTCTTTCTTAACAACATCATTTACAGGCTTAAGACAACAATTAAATGTGCTAAGAAGCTGATCCTTCCTATTATATAGCTTGAAAGGAGTAGTGCTCTGGCTAATCCAAAGAAAACATTGGGCGTGTAAGACATGAAGGCTGGTGAAAAGATAAAAAACAAAAGATATGGCTGAATGACAGAGGCAAAACCACAGAAAGTGCAACAGGAGCTGCGGTAGTGGAAGAAAAAGACATAGAAAAGGTCTAGCTATGTAGTTGGATCATACCTATGACCATGGGATGTGTGTCTACTTGTCCTCAAAGTCGAAGGGGTGGATTCAGCGTTTGACTAAGCCACAGAGAGCTGTGCGGGCTTCACCAGTCCCCAGGCAGCATTTCCAGCTCACTCCTTTATCTTGCAGCAGCAGCAGCAGCATCCCGCTGTTCTGCCAGCACAAATGTTTCCTGAAACTCCTGATGAACCAGGAAGGGAAAATGGTTTGGGATAATACATTTTTTTACCCCTGCTTGGAAAAATAAAATCTTATATGTAGCTGGAAAAATTTGAATTGAGTTTTTTTTTGTTTCAAGCTGTAGGTTTATTCTCATCGCTGCTTTGTGCAGCGGGAGAGGGCAGGTGCTTGCCCCCTGCTCCTCCATTCTTGTGTGGCACTGCTTGCCCAAATCCAAAAAGCCCAAGAAGCACAGACAGCAATATCAGCTCCACAGCAGCACATTTCACAGCAGCGCAGCTGCCTTGACCCTCATTCATTTCACTTCTGGGATCTGGGTGTGCCTTGAGGAAAAGTGGAGCAGAGAGGGTTAAAATCCATGCTAAATACTTCAGATAGGTAGGATTTGTGTCATTTAAGGTTAGTCACCTGATTATGCAGGCTTTATCTATAGCCAAAGGGACAAACCAGGCACCTCCTGAAAGTAGTTATCCCGCTCTACGCTGGCAGGTAAGAGAGAAGGGTTGCTGCGCGCTCCATTATCTCGCTCCACTGACTATGAAATTATTAGATTATTAGCTCAAGACTAGATTATTAGTGCAAATTTATAAAATTAGCTTCCAGGTGTCTAAAGTTGCATAAAATGAATCCCAAGGATAAAATGTTTCCCTGAGAGAAATATTCCTAAACAGATAAGGACATCTAGACACCCTCTCACAGAAAGTAGATGAAAGGTTTTTGCAAAATATTTAAAAACCTAATTTCACAATTCATTTTCTGAGTATGTAGAGCCACAGTTCTAAAATTCACTCACCGTTTCAGGAGCTGACTCTGTGATAATGCAGTCTTTCAAGCACATCAAATGCAGTCAGTTAGAAAATCTAGTAGAGTGCTAGAAAAAAAAAAAGTTGTTATTAATCTGCTGCCTCCATTTCATAGGTTTTGTTCCATTGGCTGCCTCCATTTTCAAGACTGAGACCACACCTGCTTGCTTTAGGGTTTTCTTTTTGCGCACATGCCGCATTTAGAATTCTTTGTGCAATTAGAATTTTAGTTACAGAAGCACAGCCATAGTTGCTTTATGCCACAATGGCAAAAAAACCCTTACAATTTCTTTCCTATTTCCTAACAGACTAAAAATGCAACAGGTATAAATTATATTTACACCTTAAATAGTTTAAATTTTTTTTCTCTTATTGAAAATCCAGAAATTAGTCAATATCGGAGAGTTACACTTATGGTTTACAGAGGACTGGGACAAACTCCAGGGAGAAACTTTTTTCCATTCCTAGGCTTCTTGGAATACATTACCAAAATTACATTCCCTGTGGGTCAGACCCTGAGGGGACAGTCGGTTGGAGCTGCGCTGGGATAGATAACAAACTTCTTGATGATGAGGCCGTATGCAGAGCCATGTTTTTGTGCTGTAATATGCTGCATAGAACGTTAGGTGACCAGAAGGAGCCAGCTTTGCTTCCCCTGAAGTCAGACATTCAACAACACCAGTATGTGACTGTATGTTTGGTTTACAGTACAAAAATGTTAAGAAAAGACTAAGAAGTGGCCTAGACGGACATGAATAACAGAAATAAACAATATAGTAATATGGATAATACAGCTCATTCCTTATACTAAAAACATTACTAAAAACAGGATGCAGGAAGACAGTTACATTTTAGCCAATTTTTTATCAGAGGCTCATAACTTTTATGACACTTGTGATATGTGATAGTGGAGCTGTGTCACGTGAAGAAGTAAAAGAACAACATATGGCTTGATAAGTTTAAACAAGTCCTGGGATGCTCAAACTTTTTGGCATTAATCAACTACATCTTTCTTTGAGCTGTAGCTGTACAGAATGCACTATGTAGATAGGGATTCTTTTCTAGGGGTACTAGGGACTTGCTATGTGAGACTGGACAAACAATTTAATCTCCAAATTTGAGATATTCTGCCTGAATAGGAGGAACAATAAGTTGTTATGCTAAAATTTTAAGATCGTGACAGTTATCACAATGTCTAATCTGATCTTATAAATACTACAGTTTTTTAGTTTCATCCTGTATTGCACCTCTGCTCTGTCCTCAAATTGTGCTTTAGGCCGATGCAACTTTGCAGAGAGACATTACCCTCATCCTCTCTGATAACATGAGGTGATGAAGCACCCACGCTTCCAGTTGTTCCTGTAATTACTCAGCACCATTACTGGAAATTAATTTATACTTTGCCAATATTCAGGTTCTATCAACTTCTTCTTGTAGCCTGTGCTAAAGATCTTTCGTCTTGTGGGGAAGGGTAGCTTCTCCTCCTTAATCCAGGCACTTCTTGCTCTCTTTTTTTGGTGAATTAAAGAGATCAAGTTTTGTGAACATCTCAGGGTGATACATTTGCTAAAGTCTGTGACTTTTTACTTTACCCTCTCCCATTTGTTACTTTTCTTGTAGTGCAAAGAGATATCTGATATCCCCTGTAGCATGTTGACTATTGGATCAGATTGACATATCTAGACTGAAATTCAATCCCCGTTTTTACTGTGTTTATCGCCGATGAGTCATAGTAAAATCATTACAGAAAGTACTCACAGGATTGTTGGAGCAAAGTCGAGAGGCAGATTCTCTACTACAGAAAACCAGCTCCGTTGTTACTCTAACGAGCAGAAGTGGGCAGACATTGTGTTCAAAATACTGAGCTGCAGGAAAGTTTCAGGGAATCTCTCTTTCAAGTATGTCTTTCATTTAATCTATTTCACACACTATTTTTAATAACATAACATCATGGAATCAATTAACACATTACGGTATCAAAGATTTTTTTTCATACTTAAACCAGAATGCTTTCTTATCATTCTACCGTGGTTAATTGATTACAAAATAACCTTTCCTTTTAATTATTAGCCCAAACATTCTATCTTAACAGAACTATAACAAGTTAATTTTTCTTTTCTAATCCAGACATTTTGTCACTCCAACCTTCTTGAAAAAAAAAAGAATTTCTACATAGGAATATGCCTGCAAATACAAATTAGGTGTATCAGGCCTTACTTACTAGCTTTCCTGAAAATCAAAAATCCCTCACTGGCATCAACATATCACTATGTCATTTTGCCAAGTGAAAACCACCAATCCTGGCAAGTTAAAGAGCTCTTTAACAATGTCTGAGAGAGATCCTTCCTAATCTAAATACTACATTGAAGCACAGAAAGTCAAGGAAACCTATCTGTAGACCTGCTGATGCTCTATAGTCGTCTTTAATGCCCCAACCCTGCCACATGTTCCACCTGACCATCATTCTACTCATTTTTCCTGTTTATGCCTAATTTCTACTCAGTCCCCCAGGAAAACAGAGACATACATAAGTAAACCAGGTGGAAAGCACAAGCGCGTGGGCTGTGGTATATAACTGAACACTGAAGCCAAAAAAAGATATCGACATTTCAAAGAAGAGGCGCAAAATCACTTAATAATCTATGTCCTTTTGGTTTGGATTGCTCGTTCTCACAGTCTCACAATATTGCCTTAAAGTACGTGGCACCGAGATGATGTATTAGGGGACGACTGATTTTAATCTAGGGATGTACAGCATGACAAATTGCGTCAGAGTAAAAGGAATTGCTTTATAATTACAATGTCAAAAATGATACAGTTCCACGGCAGAAATATAGCATTCTGCATTTCTAAAATTGACAGTCTTTTCACTGACATTGTGTCCAATTAGCTCAGGCAAAGTTACTTTGGCCAAGTCTTGGCATGATAGAACTTGACTCAGTAAATTAAAAACAGATAGGAAATTTTTTATGTATCTCCCCCAGTACTACTTTCAGCAGCGGGTGAGTTGTACTAAATATTAATGGCAGCAAAAGTAGAAAGTGCCTGGGCTGTCCCATGAGCTGATAGGCACCTACTGGTCAGTAAACCCACAGCAGAGTCTATTGCAAAACATCCCTAGCCAGAGATAAGAACACCATTATTATTACCTGAAATCAGTTAAAAGTCTGCTTACTATTGACAGGGATATTCCAGTCAATCATTACTGAGACAGAACCCAGCTTACTGCGCTGCTCTGTCCCCAGTTCTGGGTCCAACCAGGAAAGAGTCCAGCTCCCACACATGTGGATGGAGCGGCATCCTTGAGTTAGTGACTGTGCTACAGCAGCCTTGTCCATGGCGTACCAGAATTCGCGATGGACACCATTTCTAAGGGCAGTGCTGGCAGTGGAAGGCTACCCAGAGGAGAGCATTAGCCATTTCCTGGGCCTGCTTGAGCACCTCAGACCTGAGGAAGCAAAAATAGGAATCGCTGCAGGAAAAAAAATCCCCCAGGGGCTGGGCAGGAGCTCTGTCACCAGAAACACAACATTTCCCAGAAGCAAAAAGCTGTAGGAGGAGTGAAGAAATATGATGCATCATTGGTAGTGGTGAATTTTTCTTCCTGATATGATTGTCAGGATTGTCAGTTACCCCTAACAATACGCAAGCCTTAGGAAAGGTTAAAGCTTGGAAAAAAGCGTGTGATCTCTGGAAGGTTTCACCAGCCATACTGCAGCTGTAACTGCAGTCAGAAGAGAGTGGGATTAGCCACCTTTTCTGACTACTTTCCCTTTTAATACCCAGCGATGTCCTCCACAAACCCACATTTTTGTAATGCTCAGCATACTAGCGGTGCAGGGAATTTAAATCCAAATTCAGTCCTTGAACGAAATATTACAGATTTATTGGTAATATGCATGTATTAGTAATTACGTTGACAGAATAGCATAATCAAGATATAAAGAACTTGTATTACTGTAATTATAGCTTTCCCTGTCACGGATATATTATCTCAACACAGGTCTCAACAAAACTACCAACTGAAACAGAACAAACTGTTCCCTTACAGAAAACATTGTTCCTTGGGATATTCCTGCCTGTAAAATTCAGAAGATAGCCTCAGGCAAGGGCTCTTTTCCTGCAATTTTCTGGCAATAGTACTAAGCAAGTAAAGGGTGAGTAATGTATTTTGACTTGTCAGCTTCAGCTTTAACTTTTTAATTTTCTACAGACAGTACCAACATCAGCAGGTTCTATAGACAATATGCTACTTTTAGGCCACGGGTTATTTCATGTGTTTTGTGTAAATCTTTCATGGAAATAGCACAGGAATAACAGAAACTCTATCTGTGTCCTATAGGACCTTGTACAATGGCACACATCAAAGGTACGTGTCTAAGTTGCAGGTAGCACAGATAAGATTAGCATTGGTGTCACAGATTCCTGAAGCTGCTGCAGGACTGTCGCTGCTCTCTAATAAATATGTTTCCTCTAATAAAACTACCGTACTTGAGTCTGGTTGCAGATGGTGTGTGAAATGACACTAGTACATCCGGAATTTATTAATATGCTATGCATGTGCCATTTTTCTAAGGCTCTATTTAAACTACTAGATGTCCAGAATCCTAGGTAAATGCCTGAAGTCCTCCAAGAAATCCAGGACAACACTTGATGAAAAAAGAGATGAAGTTTAGGCAAGGCCATGCACGTTGCTCTTTAGTTTATTTCCCCAAAGGAAAATCAAGCTGCAACACATTTCTCTTCTCCTCTAACTTCACACTATAACACAGATTTCTGCTCTATTACTAGCAAACAAGGTGTTCACCATCATCATATAACCCTTGTGGTTGAGAATGGCTGTGCAGGGTTGCTGGGGAGTTAAACCCATGCCTTCCACGGTACTGCTCAGCAGGAGCATCACTGTGGCTCTGCTGCTGCTGTTCGTTATTTCCCACCTTATTCCTGTCACAGAATCACAGAACGGTAGGGGTTGGAAGGGCCCTCTGGAGATCATCTAGTCCAACCCCCCTGCCAGAGCAGGGCCACCCTAGAGCAGGTTACACAGGAACGCGTCCAGGCGGGTTTTGAATGTCTCCAGAGACGGAGACTCCACCACCTCCCTGGGCAGCCTGTGCCAGTGCTCTGCCACCCTCAAGGGAGAGAAGTTCCTCCTCATGTTTAGGTGGAACTTCCTATGCTCAAGTTTGTGCCAGTTACCTCTTATCCTGTTGCTGGGCACCACTGAAAATTTATAAGCATTAATAAGATTCCCCCCTCAGTCATCTTTTTCCCGGGCTAAAAAGACCCAAATCCCTCAGCCTTTCTTCATAAGAGAGAATGACCTGTCCCAGGTCTTGCTGCTGCTCATCCAAAATGCCAACAGCTTTCCTGAGCAGGATACTCTGCACAGCTGTTCCCAACTAAGCACTGCGAAGGTTTGGTGAGCATGTTACATGCAGTCAAACACGTCCCTCGTTTCCTGAGGCACTTTGTCTTTCTTCATTACGGGTTGATATATAATGAATGAATAATGACTAATTGTAGGCTTTTGACTAAACTGAAGTCTTAGGCATGACTGCCTGAATATTTCATTCCACATCTGATCCACCTCTCCATATGAGTGGCTATTAAACAAAATATCTAACAGCAGGTACCATTACATGATCTTATTGTTATATTATTACTGCTTTCTGATTTTTCTATATTTTTTGTATGTATACCTTTGTGATAACTGCGGGGTATTCCAACAACACTTAACCTGAATTCAAGCACAGTAAATTTCAGCTACAAGGCCTATGAAAGGGGGTCACCTCCATCTCTGGGGGCTTCCTTGGAGCATGGTGTTTTGTCTCTAAGGCAGGATGGACACCGCAGACCTGCTCGGCTGTCAGCATAGTCCAAAAGTCCAAAGCAACAGTGGGGCCAAGGAATTTATTTCTTTGGTGCAACATACAGATTTGAGTAATTTAAACGTGGATGTAAAAGACATGAAACTTTTTGAATTGTACAGAAAATTAAAGTCACTGCATGTGCATTTTACAAGTCTGCACACAATAGTGGCCAGAATTGCCAGCTTGTTTCACTTGCTCCATCCATTTCTCATAGATGATGTGGATATGCTAACCACAAAAAAGGTACCTGAATTTCCTTGTGGGTGAAAAAGGGTATTTTTTGAGCTCTTTTCCAAGCTGAACCTTACCTGGCAGCTCACCAGTAATGATGCCTTCATCAGACAGACTTCACTGCATACTAGCATCTCAGTGGGAGGTCTCCTCAAATCTTTGTGGAGCAAGCTGGTTTCTGGAAAAGCAAAGAAAACATTGTTCATATGTGCCGCTTGTTGCCAGACAGATGTATATCGAATGTGCAATAAATCAAGAGAAGCACTGGTAGTTGTTTTTCTACAATGATTTTCAAAGGAGATTTCTTTTATACCTGCAGTCTGGAGCCCCTGAGGCCCCGGAATGGTCTGCACTGCAATGCACCGCTCAGATTGTGCCCATCATTTACTGTTTCCTGTGCATTTGTTGTTTCCACACCAGCAGTACGTGTGTTCAGTGATTTAGTACCATACCATGAAATGGCACACAGTAGAAAGAAAAAGAAAAAGCACTACGCATCCTCCATCAGAGCTCTGAAGCATAATTCAGCTACCTCTAACTCATTTGATGGATCAAATCCAAAGACTCCCTGAATCCATGAATATATCTTTTCTTATGACATTCAGAGTTCAGAGGTCAAGTTTTTGATCCCATTGATTGACTTCTGAGGGCCAGAGGCACATTTAGAAACACTTATCACCTCCAAAAAAAGAGAGAAAATAGGACCATGAGATTGTCTAGGCTCAAAGACATTTCTAAGAAACAGCAGATATGTTGTGGTCTCTTGCAGGCCTGCAATTGGTAGATGAAATCTGAGGTGACTATGACGAGCAGTAACTCATCATAGTTGGTTGCAGTAATGAGAACATTTCAACTAGTAGGAACACGCCTAAAGAAAACAAACATTTCAAGTGTTACTACAAACAGTAAAGTCTGTTTCTTTCTGTACTTAAATTAGGAAGGATATTGTGACATAATAGCAGCCACTGGATGAGGCTATTGCTTGCTACCAACGATTTAGCATGAGCTCTCGCCTACAAGGGAATGGCATCCTTAAGAACTTCCTATCATCAACAAGAAGCAGGAGCAACCAGCCCAAAAGTGGGAAAAATACTCCATGGTAACTGGATGTCCTAGTCACAACACCAGCCAGAATGAATACTCTTGGATCTTTTTAGGCAAACCACCATTTTATGTGGTGTATATTGTTTATCTCTTTATCTTAACTTATTTTAAGTTGCTCTTTTCCGTACATTTCTGTTCACACGCCTGGTTATAACCTAATAAAAAAGTTTAAGACAACCAGAATTTCAAGTTGATTTCTTTTACTTATAAATTAGATCTATTTCTTTGATTTAATGAACAGAGTAGATTGTTCACTAGCCTGACAATTTTAACAGGGAAGTTGGGTTAAGTTTATAGACTGGTTTTGCACTACATATCAGTTCTTCCAGAATCTAGGAACTGGTTGGATTCCCACTTCTTGATTGTTCATATTCCTTATGTTCATCCACACACTCACATAAACACTTCCATTTTCTGGAGAAACTGATAAGCCCATGCAAGTGTTGGCATTTTGAGTTCTTGGAGAGTGTAGGTGCAGGTGGAAGTCATCAAGGAGAGCACTGTTACCTTCAGACAGACTAATCGGAAGGTACAGTGAAATTGCCAGCTCCTGGTCACTTGGCGTCACAGTGTTCCCACGTGCCATTCTGTGGTGACCCAAAGCAATGAACGCTCAGGCAGTAAATTCTGAAGTCAAGTTAATACTTATTATAAATCCAGAAATTTGAATATATTTGAACTAGGAACAGATTTAGCTTACAGATTCTACCAGTACATTGACATACAGTCTTAGATATTTCAATCTTCTGTCTCCACTCTCCATATTTGTAAATATAGAGAGTGTCTCCTTCTGTCTCCCTATTTGTAAAACAGAAAGAGCCTCAGTAATACGCAAGTCACCATTCATTAATCAGCCCTGCTCTTTGGTCTCCAAAAATGTTAATCCTACCTTCTGAACCCTGCAAATATGAAAGCAAGAAAAAACTATCTACTGAATAAAAGTATACTTTTAACAAGATGTGTGACACTGTAAATCTTTAAATTGTGTGATTTTATTTCCCTTCCACTCTAGCTTCAAATACATGCAGTCCTGCCTGAACACATAAATGCATCTAAACTGTTGCACTTGTAAGAGTCAAAGAAATAGATGAACTTGTTATTTTTTCTGCCTGTATAACACAGTACATTAAGTTCTATATTGATTACTGCATTTTGCTAATCATGAGTTTTCATGTATACACAGAGGATGAGTTCTCATATACCTGGCTCAATAATAAGGGTTTATAATCATAGAATCATCATTTGGGTTGGAAGGGACCTCCAAAGATCATATAGTCCAACCTCCCTGCAATGAGCAGGGACATCTTCAACTGGATCAGGTTGCTTATTCTGAAGGTCTTAAGATGGACTCATTGAGCTGGGCCTGCACAGAGGTAGATTTATCTCCATATGAATGAAAATCTTTGGTATTTTGTTGTTTCTTTTGCATCCTGCTGACCTTGACTAAGGGCAGTAATGCAGAAAACAGATTTAATTACAGCACCTGGCTAGCATTCTGCAGATGTACGAAACGTGGCTAGTTTTTGTTTGGTGTGTTCTAAGAAAGCAAATCTTCCAGTAACATGTAGCAGAACCTATTTCAGCTCTACAGGAATCACGAAGGGCAATTATCTTCAGAACTGCCAATGACACTTACAGATAACTGATGGCTTCATGCAGATGGTTTTTGATCTCGTCTGTTGCTTACTTTACACCTTGAAGAGCTTTCAACTTTCTCAAAAGTTGTAGTTCCATAAAATCATAGGATTGTCAGGGTTGGAAGGGACCTTAAAGATCTTCTAGTTCCAACCCGCCTGCCATAGGCAGGGACACGTCCCACTAGATCAGGTTGCTCAGAGCCCCATCCAGCCCAGCCTTAAAAACTTCCAGATATGCTCAAAACCAATCATAATTTGATACCCTATTATCAAAGTAGAAGAAGTATTGCCTAGTAGAAGTACTTTTCAATATGCTGGCAGCCACCATGAAGAGGCTTGAGCTGCATATTCTTGGAAACGGAAGAACTTTTTTATCCATCACGTCTGATAACTTCCCTCTAGGTATCAGTGTGGTGATATTAACTGGGGTGTTTGCTGAACTCATGCAGCAGTTGTGTCTTGTATTCACAAAGAAGTCAAAAAGACATGGCCGAAAAGACATGGCCTAAAAGAGTGTGGAAAGAGAGAGCTGCTGATAGACATTGTTTGTGCCTTTGCTACTTTCTCTTTGGGTCCTGTTTTCAGTTTAATTATTTCTATTTGCAAGCAGTTAGTTATTTGACCACCTCTGACATACTGGTCAATATTAAATTACTGTAGCTATTTCAAAGAATAAAATTAATCCTAATGATAGGCTATTAGCCAAATTTCCTTCTGGGTAGTACTTATGTAAGTCCAGAAGAGCTCCGTTAGTATCAGACATATGTCCCTGAAAACGGTGTTGTGTAAATGGGTGGATCTCAGGAGGAAAGCACAGGGCCTCTCAAGCAATGCAAATAAAAAGATTTCAAATGCAAAGGAGAAGCCAAATTCGACATTCATTTGGCAAGAGATAAGGAAGGGTGATAGGAAGACCGGTGCTCTGTAGGAAGGTGAGTTGGTTTTCACCTCTAAGTAAATCTTGCCCTGCTTCCAAAAACTGAAGCCAGTATACTAACAGAAATGTCAGCTGCGCTCTTGCCAAAACTGTCTACAGGAGCAAGCATGGGGCAAATTCAGATGAACCATGCAGGCATGATCCGGTATCACCAGCTCTTAATAAAAGCTTCAATTCAAGCATTTAGGTGACCTCAGTGCTGCTAGGTTCAAAATCAACCAACCAACCAAAAAATTAGGAAAAAGAAATGCCTACAGTTTTTAAAGGGAAAGGCTCAAAAAGCCAACAAGGACATAAGAGTTCAGGAGTTTATGACTCACCCAGCCTCACTAAACCTGCTCTAATACACTTCTGGTTTGGGGTTGGGGTTTTTATTTATTTATTTTTCATATGCCCCTGACTCATACTTTACCTGTTCTTCTTACGGAGAAAGGAGACATAAGTTTGTATGATGTGCTTCTGGAGTGATCCTGGTTTATGCAGGTCTTCTTTGGTTCTTTCATTGTCAAAAAGGGCTATGAAACAAGTTGGTACTTGAATCCCTACCGGAAGGTAAGGGGTAAGCTCATAATGTCAAGGAAGAAATATCATATATGACAGCAGTGGCATCCAGCTAAACATTGCCAGCTTTTGAAAAGGGAAACTCCACTGGAACTTTGCTTGGAAACATACGCCAGCTCATTGAGGAAAAACTATACTCATGTTCTGAGAAGTCTTTTTAATACCACAACAGCTTTTTGTCTTACTTTTGGTAGCAAAATAATTGTATGATAAGTAGGTGTTTTCTCTCTTTTTTTTTCTTTTTTCTGCATAATGTAGCAACATACACTATTCTTCAAAGCCTTTTAATTATGGGGATGGAACTTTTTTTAATATATTTTTATGACTCTCCCCTATACTCTGAATAAAATACATTGAAATCAAAGTAGACATAAATTACCAGTCTACACTTTCTGTGAATTATATTTTTATTCATCACTAAGCATCACGCCTACAGAACCACATATGATCTTTTCTTAGCATTTCTTTAGTGAAGATTTTCTCTCCTTTCAGTTTGAGAAAACAAGTCAACTTTACAAATGCGTTTTCAGCTCCCATTTCATTGGCTCTCCCTCCATTTTACCAACTTGAAGCACTCAAAGGTCATGGTTCACCCTTATGAGATTAGGTTAGAATGCAATTTTTAAGGAAGTAAGAAATAGGGGGCTGTCTGTATTTGGCATTTGGCTTTTGAACTGATGACGTGAACTTGTCTATGTTTTCAAGCCTTACTCTTACTGGGAGGGCTAAGATACGTTTTCAGAGGACTCTGTGAACTGTAGTATAAAAGAAACGTCAAGCAGAAGGATGTTCAAGATAAAAACACTGGATATGAAGGCTTTGATTCTGACCATTAATATTAAATCTGCCTCTCTGAAAATAGCAGTTTTTCTGCTTTTGTTTTTACACCCTCACTTTTAATTTTTCTTTTGCCTTCTCTCTAAATTACAGTTGGAAATTGCCTTAACAACTGATCTTCTGTCAGACCTGGGGGACTTCAGTAAATATTCTCCCAGCCCCCTGCCTAAGTAATATCAGGCACATGGAAATGTTAGCTGTCAGAGCACAAAGCAGTTTAAGATGGTGAAGAGTGCTGCATCTGATTGACATTCTGAGGAGAGCCTGGGCAGCAGGGTGTAATTACCTAGCTGGACATCAGCCAGGACATCATCACCTAACATCCTCACTCTTACAATGCTAGTGGCCTGGGAGCTCTAACGACCCTGCACAACCAGCAACCCGATCATTAGCCCAAGCGGCATGTTTTTAGCCAAAATAGACCATCTGTTGCAGCAAATGCAACCCTTAATGCTTTGCATGAGGATTTTTTTGGAGAAAAGATTTCATTTAAAAATCACACACAGCCCAGCCTCCCCGCATCCATAATGTCTCAGCTTTTCTCTGTCCACAAACTGGCCTCTTTAGCTCACTTCTACATTATGTGCACACATGAGTGAGCAAGTCTCTGAGATCAACACTCAACTGGAGTTGTCCCTATAGGACATGAGGGACTATAGGCTGCCACACATAAAGAGCAATGACCATGGTCATGTCTGCAGGCATAAGAGACAAGACACAAAATTCCTTGGAAGCTTGCGCTGCAGGGAAAAACTGCAGCCATCTTTTGGAAAGCCCTTTGGAACAAGGAGTAGGAAGACAGCTGCCCTGGCATGTACATCTGTAGGGATTCAGCTGCTGCGGAGTAGCCCAAAAGCAGTCCAAGATTTTCCAGGGAATCACACCACCTCTACTGTGTCTCTACAAACCACATTACCTTCAGGCAACAGATGAAAAGGTAACTCACATTATTTAAATAATATTCTATTATCTAAGCACACTCATTACATATAATTAGGGCACATATTATGGATGTATAGAATACATTCCTGTTACATATAATATTGTAATTCTTGGATTTTAAGATTCATCTTAACATCAAACTTTCCGGCTGATTGGAACAACTCTCCTGTTTCTTGGCATACACAAAGCCCCACAGAGTACTTATATGTGCACACTCGCAGACAGTTTTGAACATGTTGCAGGCTCTCATTATCTAATGAGGTCCCTTTGATGTGTCTGATTGCTGCCTGGAACTCAGTGCGAGACTTCTAAGGTCCACTGGAAGCTTCAGGTTCACTAAGTTTACCATTTCTACATGGGGCCTGGTATGATCAGTGACTGAGGCAGCCAGGAAGCAACAACTTGATGGGAAATCTTCACAGTTCTTCCACCTACTCATTACCACTTTGTCTTAAAACAGCTGTTTCCAGTGGGATCAATAAGCAACTTTGGAAAAAGTCCTAATAGCTGAGAAAAACACATATTTTACACAGACAGGAGCATGTTTCCAGAGAAACCTGTTACGTGAATCCTTCTTAAAGAGATAAGCTGGGCTCTGGGCCTCGATGCATCGGTGTGTGGTAGCAGTAGCTTTACAAACAATTAAAAAGCTTTGTGAGGTGGTCAGTCCCCTCTCTATATGTATGACCCTGTATAGTCTCACTGCAGTACTGGCGATGGAAGGAGCAGGTGAGGCATCTGGATATCCTTGTGAAACCTCAAGGTGTTCAGCATCTGATAACTCTAACCCTACTAGGATAGTTGTGCTCTGCTTCCTCCTCTCTGTCTCTTTGAGGAGAGGTGATGACTGCAGCCAGGGTTCAAAGTGCCCCTGTTCTTTCAGGGGAGGGAGAGGAAAGAAGCTCGAAGATGTTAGAATACGGGAATACCTACAGTGGTCTTGAGCTCCACAGGGTCTGTTACACCTTTTATGATGCTAACATGCAGGAGCCATGAATGCCCCAGCCAGGGATGGGATGGTACCACCACCCTAGTGACAAGATTGCAAAGAACCTCTGCAGGCTGGAACCTGTTGAATTTCCCATCCTTGAAGATGGATTTTTCCATTTGATCAATTCCCAGTGATTGGGAATACCACATCACTCTTGGAAATAGCCTAGAGGAATAAACACTAGAATATATTGAAATGGAATGAAAACCAGGCAAAGGCACAAGTGAGGTGCAGCACCTACCAACAAGTATTGAGCTGCCTTGCTCAGGGCACCACCAGAAAAAAAAAAATAAGGTAAAGGTGGAAAAGGGAGTGGAATATATTATCTAGGCTCAGCTATGTCCACATGGATTGAGCAGGGCAGTGTAAAATGTGTCTTGTCTGAACACTCAGTCTCCCCTTTGGTTGGTCAGATTCAGGTGAGGTGATATCAGGCGGTAGGTGCTCATTGGCCCCCTCAGGGGAAGAGGAGGGTAGGGCACTCCTGGAAGCAGGAAAGTTGAGTCACTCAGCTTGGTTCTCCTACAAGTAGTCATGCAACACATGAGATTAGATATGTAACCTGTACTGTTGCCAAAATGGTAAATGAATAAAGGAGGTTGCAATAGGAACGGAAACTCATTCAGATGAAACCGTGTGTGACAGTGGGTAGAAAATACACTGCAGAAAATAATAAAGAATAAAAGCTTTAAAGTTAAAGGAGCTGAAATTTTACAGATTCTTCAGTAGTACTGCATTGCCAGAGCCATTTCCTGGGCTTTAACAATGTCTCCCCATTTCCTAGTGAATACAAAGATACATCTAAAATTTGCTAGATAAGACTGTCATATATTAGGAGATAACTTTAGAAAGACTCTTAACTTCTAAATTTTTCTCTCCCTCTTTTGAAACAATCCATTTTTTGGCTTTCCAAAGTTTGGTGAGAGTTTGAGAATTTGTGGGTGTACATGGGGGTTGGGTCCACCTAAAAAGATCATCCATAGTCTAAAGCAGTTACCAAATGTATAAGTGTTTCATATTGCAAGACCAGAGAAACTCCCTGAAACTTCTTTACATCTGAAGGTAGAACAAGTTTCCTATCTTCAAAAGCCCTATCCTTCTTTCCAAGTAATTATTCAAATTATAATACCCAGGGCTGTCTGGAGAAACAAACTATATTGCCTAGAAAGTAAGCTACTTTTTCCCCAAGATATTCCTAATAATTTAAAAATACCTAGAAGTTAGATGTATATTTTCAAAAGCAAATACATTTAGTTCTTGTGCAGAATGATCTAATCACGAAGCACGAGAAGGGGACCACTGCAACTCTGAAGCCTCTGATTTTCTCCCCATTTCTGTCAAGGCCATCCACTCCTCCTATACCTCATTTCCCCAGATGTAGAATGGGGCTGACTTTTCCATAACTAAGAAAGCAGAGACCCTTATGTTTTCAGTATGGTAGGACAGAGGGCTTGGACTGCACAGGCACAATTTAAATACATTTATTATTTTCCTTCACTGTGTTCCTGCTTGCCCTGCTACAGAAGGTGCTAGAAAAGTCACCGCCACCATTATTCCAGGTTATTCAAACATGAAGTTCTGACACAATGACAACTGGTGTACCTGAGGAAAAGAGGCACAGAATCGATCGAGCTCAGCTGCAAACTTTTTCATAATGACCACAGACCCTAAGATGAAGGATGCCGGGAAATGTTTTATTTATCTTAACCAGCCTGACTCCAAAAGCCCCAAGATTATACTGACCTAACTGTCTCTGTAAATGCCCAGAAGAAAGCAACTCGCATGGAACTGCTGTCAAGTGGTTGCTTTGTAGATATAGGACTGAAGCACAAGGCTTGGTAAGCGCAATGAGAGCTTAGATGACCTAGCCATAGCGTGTGGTCTGTGCAATCATGGAAAAGGCAGTTCATGAAGTTAAACTACAGATATATTTGCCTCGGACCCTGCTATTCTGAAATGCGCCCTTCTGAAGAACAACCAAAAATACGTACCCCTGGAAGTTTAAAATCCCATCCTTTGGCTGAGACAGTTTTGAGATCTGCACTCTCACATTTGCCCACCTTCCAAGGAAAAACGCTGCACGGAGATCCCCTTTTTCTCCTGATGCTTCTCACTGTCCTTGTAGGATACTGGCACAACTGCATGCATCGCAGGTGAAGTGCACCCAGGGGGTGTTGAGATGGAGCATGTTTTCCTCCTGCAAAGAGCCACGTGTGAAGATGAAAGTCAGTCCTGAAAGAAGAGAAGAAGACGAGGCAGCAGAAACACAATGCATCCCTGGAGAGGAGCCATGCAGCTCCAAAACACAGGTCCAGGTGCTGACAGTCCTGCATGCAGAGATATAACTCACAGCTCTGGAATCCCAGGCTGGAATTTGCTCTGGGATATGTCACTGGCTCGGTGTGCCTGGCTGGCTGGCAGCCACCGGGCAAGCAGTGCCTCCTGGCAACTCGGAGCGGGGCGGATCACGCCTCGGGCAACAACGTTCTTACAGCAGTAGCTACGGGCAGTTAGGGGTGGACATTTTCGGAAACATCTGGAGCAACTGAGCCTCTTAAGCCAGCCTTCCCCAGTGCTCTCTTTGTGATCTGGGACTGTTATACAGGTGTCTTGTACTGGATTAATTATAATTCATTACTACAGTGCCTGATTGCTTGAGCCAAATGTGCGCTCCTAATCCTTCCTCTGCAGCTTATGACTTTCTTGTCTCAACGATCTCCTAATGCCAACACACAAAGTGTCTAGCAGCTGGAACTCACCTGCACATTTAACGCTCACGTATCTACCTTTATAATAAGGAACTGGTAGCTGTTTTTCCATCCTGCTTGTCAGCAGAATGGCTGTGTCTTCCAGCCCCCACAGGAGTTAGTACTGATGCCCTTTTATACTGGAATTTTGCTTTGCTGTGGGCATCAGTTGAAGAGTATTTATCCTGCACAGCCTGCACAGGGCGTGCAGAGGCTGGAACTTCAGGAAGAACCACCTACTTCTTTTTTTGCCACTCACACTTGGTAAAAAACAGCTGAATCCTTCCCAAACACAGTTTGCCTGAAAAACAGCAGCATCCCATATTCAAGGTATTAGTCAAATAGAGACAATATTGCAAATAGCAAAAAAATGTAAATGAATATTATATGAAGTACTTATGAGAGCCTTCAGAATACTGACCTCTTTAAAATACTGCAGCTAAAGCCCAAGCTGATGCCGTGTCTTCTTCCCGACACTGACAAAATCATTTCAAACCTGTGTAAGAAGGCTTGACCCCTAATAACAAGCAAAAAGCCCCAAACTGTGTGTTTAGTAGCACTTTCCTCTCTTATTGAGGACTTCCCTCTAAATTAAGCATTTTTGCTAAGTTAATTCTTCATTGCATAGAAAATGCTGATACTGAATAATGGCATGGGCCCTTATCGCTGTAGCAGCAAGACAGAGTAGCATTAAAATGCCCTCCCCAGATATTCTATTTGAGTATAGGTGACAACGAATGAAAAGAAGGAAAAGAAGGAAGGAGGTGAGTTACTCGTTAACTACCCATCTTAAAAATTTTCTCTCAAATATTGTACCAAGGGGATAATTACTGAAGGAAACGGGCAGTATTTTCTCAAGAAGCAGAAATATTAGTTTAATTTGCTAGAAATGCTCAGGGAAATTGTATTTCATGAAAGTTCAAGTTTCTGTGAGTGGACCAGTGTGGTAGAAGACCATCCTTCCGAGCCCACAGCCACTGGAAAAATGTAACGTGTATATTACATTTCTTCCAGATGGAGTTTCAAAAATTAGCAGAGGTCAGTTTTCATTATCATAGAATCATAGAATTGCCTAGGTTGGAAGGGACCTTTCAGACCATATTATTTAGCTTTACATTTTCTAAAATCTCTATTCTTGTAAAGTTTGGATTTCTCTTTTCTTAAAAATACAGGTGAGGTTTAATGAATAGAAAAGTATTTATTAGAGTTCTCCATACATAAAGATAACAGAAACTGGAGCTTCAAAAGAACATACCAGGCAGTGTTGAGCTGCTTTAGCTGCTTGAGTAAGGGGTCCAGTCCTGGGCCCATGTATGAACTTGTATAACTCATTTTATCTCTGCCTCTCTGCTTACCTGCCAGAAATAAGTACAACGTGCTTCATACAATAGGACAAAAGAGAGAACTGCAGTTTGCAATGTTTTTTCATCCTTTGATTAGACTGGAAAGCTGAAGCTTTGCAAAACTATGGACAAATCTGAAAATCTTGTTGCCCTTTGTTATCATGATGATGAAAAACTAATGATAATGTAGTTCCTTATCAAAATGTTGCTTGCACTGGCGGGAAAGCTGAAGTCTGCAAAGCTGCAGAAGTGTTTTTAAAACTGCTTTATAAGCAACACTTTGCCTAGGTCCTGTGAAAGATCAAACTTTGACAAAGGCTTAGCACTTCTGGAGAAATCTAGTTAAACACGGAGAGAGAGAATATTTTGAATCTATTTTAAAGTTTATTTTTCTTAATAATTTTTAGGTCAAATGTATTGTACATAACCAAGAAGTGCATAGCACTGAATTCATCACTTTGGCTAGCACAGCTCAAAGAGGGACAAGGAGACTACTTATATGCTTTTGTGTAGAGTGTGTAACATTCATTGGTAACACCCGTGTAGCAATTGACATGCAAATAAATCCTATAACAACTTCAACTATGTCAGGTGTAGCCTCTTGTGTATATACAAAATCAGAAAAATATATTCCTTTCTTTCTTATATACACTATATACTATATAACACAAGAATAAAATGTGGAATAGTTTGCAGTAACTTAGGTAAGATCAGACTTTCATGATACAGGGTTTAGAAACACTTCCTCAGCATTTTTTGTCTTGGACCATTGTGATAAAAAAGTTGCAGAAAGAAAGCAAGCTTTCTGGACAGTATTCCTCAGCCACCTTTTTCTGATCAATATAATCTATGTCCTCAACACAGTCTTGAGGGCGGTGTTCTTGCTTTTTTTCAGTCACAGAGGTGGCTGCTGGAGCCTGAACAACTTCTTTTGCATGATGAACTGTGTTCCCTTTTGCAGGACCTATGGATGTCAGTAAGCTTGAGCGGGTCAACTTGAAATGGGCACTTCGTGGGCCTTTCCTACATACTTTAGATTTTAGGACACTTTTGGGGTCTTGACAGATCTCCTTCTGCTTCTTTAGGGATCGAGAGACTTGTTTCCAGTAGGATTTCTGATTTGCTGCATACTGTGGACAGGTGGAAGGGTCTCCAGAGAACTCACACCAGAACTTGTTGTCACCATGCTTGCACTCTACCTGCAGAGTAGCAGCATTCATATCTGTCACTGACCAGGTGCACTCAGCATTTTCTTTGGTTTTAAACTTGCCTTTAGGAGATGCTTTTCCCCCTTTTGACTTCCGCCCCTTTTCATTTTCTTGGTTGGATTCAGTTTGTTTTTTCCCACCGTCTTCTATGCCTTGTCTTCCATTTTTTCTTTCCTTCTGTCTCTCACAGTTGGCTAGCAGCATCTGGGAGACCAGAATCAACACACAAAGAAGTCCAAAGCTTTTGATCCTCATGGTCTCCGTTTTGTGTATTATCTCCTTCTAAACAAACAAACAAAAGTATAAAAACATTTTAAGTCAATGCTGGGCTCCATTTGACAGTTGCAGTATTTCAGACATGGTATTGCACTGCTCTTGGATATCTATTAAAATGATGTTACCAGCAAAATCCTCTGTCCCTGAATAATAACTGGTCTCTAGAACCATTACATATGAACCTCGAGAACTGTAGATGGCTATGGAGAAAGTCCTTCTGATCCAATTACTTAATTAGCTATGCAATGTGGAACCAGAGAGAGTCACTCCCAGGACGTGCTACTGCCCAGTGACTGAGGTACCTTAATTAAAATATCTTCTGGAGTCAGAGAAGGAATTTGAACCTGTGATTTGTCAGTCTCAGATGGATATCGTAAGTTATAACATATAAAGCCATTGTTCCCATGATCACCCATTTTGAAAATGGCACATAAGCAATTTTGACTCCAGCCTCTGGCTATTCTTCAAAAATATGCCAGACAGTAAGGAAACAATTTGGTTCAAGTTGAGCAAAATTATTTCTTAGGCACCCTGGATTTATTTTTAATTCACTGGCTATGCCAGCATTTCAGTTTTCCATTGAAAAAAATGGAAGTAGTCTTTCCAGACACCAAAAAGTAATTATTGATGCATTCTCTGCCGCCTTGACTGATACACAAACGGAATTACCGCTTTGTTTTTGAAGACACCTGCAGTGTACTGGGTTGTGTCTAAAGCTACTGAATTCAAGGGATAGCTATGCAACTTCAGTTTTGGAATGTAGCCAGTTAGCAAATTATTATCAAGCTGATCCCTGCGTCTACACAGAGCACATTCATTTCTGTAGGTGTTTCTCTTTATGAAGCAGCTTTCAGGATCAGAGCATACCATAGTAGAGGAGGATTTAAATCTGTCATTTAGTTGATTAAATCCCTTAATGTTTTTTTCAGATGTCTCCATCATAGTCATTTCTTTAGCCAAGTTTCTGTGTTAGAAAGCAGACATTCATGTGTAGGCATGCTAATAAGGAACCTATTTCAACATTTAGCGCTCTGCAAATATCTTTAGTTACATAAATTTAGAATCTAGTATACAGAGGCAGCAGCAGCAGGTCCTACTTTTGCATGCTTCTTACTTGGCTTGATTCATGCCTTATACTCTAGACAGGGATTTTTCACTCCAAAAACCCTCTTTAGAGAACATCAAGCAGTATTTACAGTTCTGTTGCAAATACAGCAACTAATAACATTAAAGTGAATAATGATGTGACAGTAACCTTCTGTTGCAAGTGGAAGAGCACAAAGGTAAGATAACTAAAAGACATACCTTGCACAGGGCTTGGAGACACCCAAACGCAGCTCCTGATCTCGCAACTCCTCTCTTTCAAAAGAATTGGAGCTAGTTGTAAAAGCAGCATGGTATTTATAAAGGCAGAGACACACCTTCAGGTCTCCAGCGAGGCTATTTCAACACAATAGGATACTTCAGTGCCATGTTCGTTTACCTCTGGCACACCTCCTTGGAAAAGCGCCAGTTCTCATTCTTAGCACACTCAAAAAAAAAAAAAAAAGAAAGAAAACCACCCAGCTATGGTGGGGTGACAAGGTGTGTTTGCGTAAATTAGATGTTACTTGAGCCAAGTCCTTCCCTCTTCATGAACAATGATAAGCACTTTATTAGATCATGAGCTTCTCTAAAAGAGCTTTTCCCAGGCATTCATGGCTGTATCCCACAACACCCTCAACAAGTTGCACTACCATTGTGTTTAGCAGAATTTGTGTAGCGTTCAGTGATTCTTTGGGAAATGAAAACCATTGTGCAAAGCGTTTCAAAGTTATCTGTCAAACATTTCATTACTTCCTGTGGCAAAGATAAATTGGAGAACGTTTAAAAATCGAACTAAGTAATTATTCTGCATTAAGGACAGCATTCATTATAGTGAGATGGTCATAAGCACAAAGTTCAGAAACAAATGCAAGATCCCTCAGAATTGGTGACTGTCTAAGAGTGGGATAGTGTCTAAGACTAAGAGGGGTCTAAGAGTGGGATAAATCACACAGCACTGACCTATGCTCCTCCCTCTTTGCCAGCTTTTGTATATGTAAAGAAGTGGGTTACATCACAAGATTTCATTATGGGACCACATCTAGTGCATATTAACCTGAAAAAGATTATGACAGTGAAAGAACAAGCATTAGACAAATATAAAAATGCATTCAGAGTTGGGAATAGGCGTCCCTTAAGGAATGGATAGAGCAGCTAGTGCCTTTGCAGCTCAGTTGCTTCAGGTGGTTTTACTGGAGAAAAGTAAGTGGCACATTTGTCATATTTGCTTGGGAAATACCAGGATGAAAGGTGAAATGTAAGAAAAGATAAAAGTAGAGATTTTTCATAAGATATAGGCAGGTCATCGTCTTTGAGTCTTTCCCATTAGATAAAAATGGAATGTGACAAAGAGACAAAGCTGTCAGCGAGGCATTGTCTGGACTGGTTTGGTGATGAGGAGACTTTTAACTTTCTTTAAAAAAAACAGAAGCCAAAAAAGTAAGGAAAAGTGTAATTCTGCAATGAGGCCAGGACAGAAATTTGGGGAATGGGATTAATTTATTTGAAATACTATGGGTCTGATCTGTGTGATGAGACTAATCTGTGTGTGTATGTTCAGCTACCTTTGATACTTTTTGATAGGGTTCAGCCAGTAGATCTGCCTTGTGCACTTTTGATTGGCATGAGTTAGTACAAAACTATTTGCAACACTCAACTAAATGTGAAAGATTTGCGGTTAGCACTGGCAAGGGCTAATGAATAGGGGTAAAGATAACTTATGGATCAGAAAATGTTTTACTGTGTCAGGTGGGATGGCAATCAGAGAATGAGGATAGTGTAAGAGATTAGTAAGGGAGGGACTTTCCTGCTCAGGAATCCCAAACAAACACCACACAGTATCCACAGTACCATCTGGAGTATTAGTATTTAGGTTTACAGTACTAGGTATTAGTATCAGGTTTACAGTTGGACTCAATGATCGTAAAGGTCTTTTACATCCTAAATTATTCTATGATTCTATTTAGGATGGATCCTCAAAACTCTGCAGCTGCATTAGTGCAGCTATGTGCCCTTGATAATGAGCCTCTCCCTATCGGCTAGTTGCTTTGGGGACAGCATCCAGCCAATGTGGCTACCCTACCTCAGGTTCTGCCGCTAATTCAGGTGTGCCTTTATCATGCATGCCCCATTGCCCTGTGTAAGCAGACCAGAAATTGATTTCTGTGTGACAGATTAGGGGCTTGATTCAAGCACATCACCAAAAAACCCCGCCACCAAACCACCATCATGCCCCCATTAACGTAGGACCTCAATTTCTTCGGTGCTTAATTAGCACCTAATTTTCAACAAAAAAAAAAAAAGTAGCAAAAACTTATTTATAATATGATTTCCAAGAAAGTTTTTTTTTCTTTCTGTCATGCACATTTTAAAACATACCTTAATCTTACCTTTTGCTGGAATGAAATACTGTTTCCTTGTAAACTGCAGGCACAGTTTTGCCACAGAACAAACAGCGCAGATTCGAAAGACAATTTGATCCATGCAACATATGACGAACCTGAACAGCTAATTTGACAAGAACAGATTTACAGGGAGCTGTTTAGTTATTAAAATAAAAGGTGCAGAAAACATATGGCAACACTAGCAATTAAAAGTAATCATTGAGAATTACAGACATGGATGCCCAAATCCCAGTGTGAGTGTTGCATAGAAAATCTTAATCCAGACGTATTCCTGCTGCCTTTTGACTGAAACTTGGGACAGTTAATCAGCATTTTAAAGTTTTCATTAGAACTGTTATAATTGAAATTATCTGGTGTCTTTCTGCTCTTCAAGTAAAGAGAGAAAGAGGTTTTATTCTTATTCCTAACTATGTTTCATTGACGTGGAAGAAGTGCAGTATTTTCTAAGTTAGTCCTTATTGCTGCTTATGTATTATCCACAAATATATGTATTTTTGTTTAGGAAAATATTAACATTTGAATTATTAGTTGCATTAGTGCGTTACTTGCAAACTGCAACTTGCTTGTGCTGTCATCTATGTGACATTGTGAGGCTTCTGTTTGTTTATATTTTTTTCCCCCATGGAATAGAAAGTCAATTTTTATGTACAAACAGTAAAAAGTTGATTTAATTTACAAATAGTAAATAATCAGTGAATTTCCTTGACCACCTACAAATATGGCTCCGTATAAGAATATCAGCTATTTGTCAGTCACACGTGTAGACATCAGGATGTTGTTCTCTGTGCAAATGCTCAGGCAGAGTGGATTAAAATAGATCCAACATCAGCGAACAGCTGCTTACATTTCAAATTAATGTCCCTGAGTATCGTTCTGCAGCATTCAAGCAATCCTGGTGATGGAGAGTGACTCACTGCATCAGGTAATGTTCCAAGGATATAAAAGGAGGACTTGATTTTAATGGGATTCCAGAGATGTGTAGAATCAGTCCTTCTGTCACAATTTTCCTTTTAGCTTAAACAGTTTGCGCACAGGCTTCCTTGAAGACTGTGCCACCTGGCACAACGTACCTCAGCGACTCTCTAGAGTAAGTTTGCAAACTTTGTTAAAAGAACAGAGTTAGGCATGCATATTATAAACCTCAGTTTCTACTTTTACATACACACTAGAAGTTAATATATATTTGCTGCAAGACCAGAAGAAAGAATGACATTTAGCACCCTACAGCTAGAGTTCCTTTAAAAACTACCAGCCTGACTAAAGGGTTGATGTTAAGCTGCAGTTACNTAATTTTCAACAAAAAAAAAAAAAGTAGCAAAAACTTATTTATAATATGATTTCCAAGAAAGTTTTTTTTTCTTTCTGTCATGCACATTTTAAAACATACCTTAATCTTACCTTTTGCTGGAATGAAATACTGTTTCCTTGTAAACTGCAGGCACAGTTTTGCCACAGAACAAACAGCGCAGATTCGAAAGACAATTTGATCCATGCAACATATGACGAACCTGAACAGCTAATTTGACAAGATCAGATTTACAGGGAGCTGTTTAGTTATTAAAATAAAAGGTGCAGAAAACATATGGCAACACTAGCAATTAAAAGTAATCATTGAGAATTACAGACATGGATGCCCAAATCCCAGTGTGAGTGTTGCATAGAAAATCTTAATCCAGACATATTCCTGCTGCCTTTTGACTGAAACTTGGGACAGTTAATCAGCATTTTAAAGTTTTCATTAGAACTGTTATAATTGAAATTATCTGGTGTCTTTCTGCTCTTCAAGTAAAGAGAGAAAGAGGTTTTATTCTTATTCCTAACTATGTTTCATTGACGTGGAAGAAGTGCAGTATTTTCTAAGTTAGTCCTTATTGCTGCTTATGTATTATCCACAAATATATGTATTTTTGTTTAGGAAAATATTAACATTTGAATTATTAGTTGCATTAGTGCGTTACTTGCAAACTGCAACTTGCTTGTGCTGTCATCTATGTGACATTGTGAGGCTTCTGTTTGTTTATATTTTTTTCCCCCATGGAACAGAAAGTCAATTTTTATGTACAAACAGTAAAAAGTTGATTTAATTTACAAATAGTAAATAATCAATGAATTTCCTTGACCACCTACAAATATGGCTCCGTATAAGAATATCAGCTATTTGTCAGTCACACGTGTAGACATCAGGATGTTTTTCTTTGTGCAAATGCTCAGGCAGAGTGGATTAAAATAGATCCAACATCAGCGAACAGCTGCTTACATTTCAAATTAATGTCCCTGAGTATCGTTCTGCAGCATTCAAGCAATCCTGGTGATGGAGAGTGACTCACTGCATCAGGTAATGTTCCAAGGATATAAAAGGAGGACTTGATTTTAATGGGATTCCAGAGATGTGTAGAATCAGTCCTTCTGTCACAATTTTCCTTTTAGCTTAAACAGTTTGCGCACAGGCTTCCTTGAAGACTGTGCCACCTGGCACAACGTACCTCAGCGACTCTCTAGAGTAAGTTTGCAAACTTTGTTAAAAGAACAGAGTTAGGCATGCATATTATAAACCTCAGTTTCTACTTTTACATACACACTAGAAGTGAATATATATTTGCTACAAGACCGGAAGAAAGAATGACATTTAGCACCCTACAGCTAGAGTTCCTTTAAAAACTACCAGCCTGACTAAAGGGTTGATGTTAAGCTGCAGTTACTTTCAGGAGGGGGAAGATGTGGGGGTTTGTGGGGTTTTCTTTTTTTTTTTTTTTTTTTTTTTTTTTTTTGT
>VXBO01014897.1:57586-91121 GCA_013400135.1 Rhinoptilus africanus | reverse complement strand
TTTAATGTGACTGGCATTCCAGGTGCTCCCTGCAAGTAAATGAATACCATTAATGTATGTAAATCAGACATTTTCAGTGTATAGGTACACACATTATTAACTAAAACAGACTAGCCTGTTCATGTACTGTTTACTAACGAAATATAATCATGTACAGGCTGTAGGTGTACACCATTTTACTGAAAATACCTGCTGAAAGACTAAGTATGCTCACACCCCTTCCTTCTCCTCTTTTTACGGTGGCGGTGGGTTATTCTCTGGCACCTCACTTCCACCCCTGGCTAAAAAAGCTTCAGGCAAGGAACTCATACCTTTATTTCCTTTTTAATTCTGTGAATCTGGTATCTACAAAAGACAGCAAGCAGACAGCCCTGAATGCTGAAGCCCCCTTACGGCACAACAAACAACTTGTCACATGGGCAGTAGCACCGATGGCAGCCTTTCTGCATCTCACCGCCTGAGCCCAACACTTCAGAAGAATATTCCATAGCCTACTGCCATTTCTCTGCAATTTAATTCAAAATGTGGCGATGGTTTCATTGCACTGAGATCTGTTTACTACTAATTTTACATGGAGGCATAGACACTGGAAAGGAGGTTGAAGGAAACTTGTTAGTTAACAATAATTTTCAGTTACTTCTGACCTGGAGTTAAATTTATATTAGCTAAATAAGTATGAAAAAAGGGCACCAGATTCTCTCTTCAGTGAGTCTTTGTCAGTGTCCAATTATTTCACAAACTAACCAAAACTGACAAGTGAATTTTTCAGAACAGCATCCATGTGAAAACCGATATCATGAAACCCAATGAAGAAACAAACAAAAACTAGCTAATTCAAACAGGTGTTAACTTTAACTTGATCATAGAATAACAGAAAATGTATGACTGCTGTATATTAATTATAAGCTAATAAAAAAAAAGAGCACCTTACAAGACTAAATGGTGAAGTTATTTTACAGTAAATTCCAGTTCAAGCTGAGTTTCCCAGTTGTAGATGCTCAGGTATTTCCATTAAGAACTAAATTTCTTAAGCACTAGTAAATTAAGCAAACACAGTTCCTTCATACAGTGGTTTTTTGTGAGCGAAACTAACAGCTTAATCATTTAATCTGTCATTTGTAGCCCTAGTGTTACTGATTACCCTCCTCATCTATGAATTCAGTAGTTCTTACTTGCGGTGTTATTCTTCATTTACTTGCTGCGTTACACTGGCAACATTTTGATTAAAATACCCTGAAATTCATTACTGCCAAGGTGTAGTTTCTCTTCATCAGAGGTCTGACCCTCTTGGCTCCCAGCTTATACCTGGCAGTCAGCAGTTGTTCGTCTATTACTAGCTGCTTATTGAACACACTCTCACGCGCAGACAGAAAAGGGACAGTTTGTTTCCAGACCTGCAGAATATTACTTTATCTTGGTAAGCAAGAATAGTCATGTTTTCAGAAAAACATAAGTGGTTTTAATTAACCCAAGGAGATCCAAGCCAGCGATGGAGCACGATGGTCAGGAATGTGTTTCTGAAATGATGAGGAAATCCCTCTTATTTCATTAGGTAATACAGAGGAAAGTTCTGTGGACCACAGGTATGCAGGAGACAGAAACATTTGGTGCCAAATGGAGTCGACAGAGTGTTTCACCTTGGCAGGAGGAGGTTTTCCAAATTCAAACAAGGAGAAGAAAATTTTAGATGCCTCTTGTCCCTCAATTCTATTGTGAAAGTAAGTTGAATCAACCTTAAAGAAAGTTTGCATTGATTTTGGAACAATTCAAAGACAAAGAAGTACACATAATTGCCATTGCTAACTAAACACGAATACCCTCTTATATGCAGGATGTTAAATGCTGGTACCGTGATAAACATGATAGTTACTATTCAAGAGTTAGTGGAAAACATATCCCAATCCAAGAGGATCCTAAGATTTTGATCCCTGCATATTTGCATCTGATAATGTTACAGGATCACCAAGAAGAGATGGGATTAGATAGATACAAAAAAGATCTGTTTTTTCCTCTTCTTTAGAATTAAGCTCTCACAGAAGACAAAGGCTACATTTTATAGAGAAAAAATACTTGGAAGAAAAAGAATGTAAAATAGAGGTATACTATACTGAAATGTGTGTTTTATACTGATTTTTCCAATATCAGGAATAACTTAACCTCAGAATCTGAACTTTACATATTTTCATTTAATTTTGGCTCTAATGGAAATTATCACTTCTCTACCTCAAATCACAGCTAAAGACTCTCCAAGCACAATCATTTCATTGTCCTGTGATTTCATTTGAGCAGGCTGGCTGCTTCATTTATTAGCATATATCCATTGATTTATTAGCACAGATTCATTATATTCAGGGCATGCTCAAGTTGTTTTGGCAGCCAGCAGAGACAACTATTGACTAATTGCCATCTGAACTATTTAGCCTGCTAAGATTTTTATAGCTTGAAGCAATGCAAGAACCTATCTGTCTGGACCAGAACAGCTTCAGAAATACAATCAGACAAAGGATTGCTCTCTTACGGAAAGATAAAATGAGTAAAATAATAAAAAGATACCATTGTAAATTACTGCCTGCCATTAGCCTGGAGTTTACTCAGGGTAATGGCAAGTCATGCATATCTATGAGAAGGAAGAACTTGACACATTACATGAAATCATCAGACACGTATAGCCAGAACACAAGGGACTGCCTTTTGAGCAGCGCTGTTTACCATAAACACTGAGCTCCAACCAAAACATTCTTTCAGCTGTCATGAATGCCTTATCTCTTGTTGAACACTGCAGCAAAAAATGCCCCATATGCTTATTCAGGTGAAAAAAGTCTTTGCATCAAGGCAATGGTGGCAGACGAGGGTAATAAATGAGATTCAGCCTCTTCTAGTTCTAATCCACCTTCTCATAAAGGTAAGATATTTTTTTCTTAGCAGGAATTTGAAATGACTTAAGCACTTGTTTCAAGTTTTTTCTGGTGTATACACAGTGGTCTCCACTGAATAAGTTCCTCTACAGGCAGTAAAAATACTCCTTAGTCCTATGTAGGTGAAGGGAACCAAGATCAGTTGAGGGCTATAGTGTGGTTTGGAACACTTCAAATATTGACCAGATCAGAGGTGAAATTCTTCCACACCTTGGTGTGGTTACAGAGTGGTACAGGATGAACATGAATAGAGTTGAAGACAGAGTATGTACAGGCCAAGATATGGTATATTAAAAAGACATTCTTTCCTAGCTGCTGACCACATTTATTGAGGTTACGTCTGGGCTTCTGTAAACCACATCTGATCTGAAATGATGTAATCAACAGTATTTTTTTCAAGGAAGATGCAGCGATTGTCTTTTCTACCTTTTTCTGTAAGAAATTAAAGCAAGTTAGATTTCCTTTCTAGTTTTTCTTTAATACAGTCTTAGTTGAAATAGATGGACATTCAAAAGTCTGTTTCTTATTAGCAGTGATAGCTACAGTCTTTGTCTGTTCTCAGGATATATAAATAAATACACATGTGCATATATACATAGATGTATATATAATATAATATAACACAATACAATAAGCATTGAATAGTTTTCTCCCATTATATTTCATTAATATGAGTGGTTTTATTTGCATATTTGTTGAAATAAGGGTTGCATATCTGTGTGTGGAAAGAGAAAAATAGATTGATCTAACCTGACTAAGAAAGTGTATTGCATAAATTCTTACCAGTTTTTAAGTGCTTGGTAATTTTGTGGTTTTTCACACTGGTTCCAAGCACAGTGAGATGTTTCTAGCACTTGCTATGAAGTCAACATTCATTTCAAGTACACTTTTTAAATATAGTGGAAAAATGGAAACAAGAACCAAGAAATTGTTCCAGGAATAGGAAACCAGGAACGGAAAACCAGGCACTTTACTGTGTAGGAGGCTGTGCTGGGTCTGGCTGGGAAGGAATTAATTTTTTATAGCAGCCCATATGGTGGTGTGTTTTACATTTGTGACTAGAGCAGTGCTCATAACACACTGATATTTTAGCTATTGCTAAACAGCATCAAGGTCTTCTCTGTTCCTCACTCTGTCCCCTCTCCAACAAGTACACTGGGGGTAGGCAAGAGACTGGGAGGGGACACAGCCAGGACAGCTGTCCCCAGCTGACCAAAGAGACCTACGGGACGTTCCATACCATAAGATGTTGCGTGCAGCAATAAAACTGGGGGCAGTCTTTCTAGAGTAGCTGTTGCTTGGAGACTGGCTGGGCATCAGCCTGCTTCTGAGAGGTGTAGGGTGAATGTCTTTGAGTCACTTTGTGGGTTTTTTTCCCCTCTTCCCTTCACTTATTAAGCTGTCTTTATCCCAGCCCACATTTTTTTTTTCTCTCTTTTGGTCTTCCAATTCTCTTCTCCATCCCACTGGGGAGGGAGAAGAGTGGCTGGTGGGTGCTTCGTTGCTGTCTGGGGTCGGCCCACCACAGAGATTTCAGTTCTGCAAATAACTAAGTATTCAGTGGATTCCAATTAGAAAGAAACCAACAGAGAATTCAGTCCACGTGCAGAACTTCCCCTTCACTAAAAATACCGATGGCCAAGCCACACTGATACCGTCCTGGGTCCATGACTCTAAACCATGCCAGTTATCGCAGCAACGACAACAAGAAGGTACAGTCACGCAATCAACAACTCCTTTGCTGATTTAGATTATGACATTTGACGAAACTATTTCAGCTACATGGAAAAAGTGCTCTTGGCTAACACAAGCTATGTCTCCACAAATCACGTCAGCCACCATAGCCTGACTTATGCACTGGCAGGATTAGCCATAAAGTTTATCCTCCGTAATTTTTGGGTTATCCTTGACACATAGTTGACACATCTAAATGCACTCGGGCTGTAAGGCTCAAGAGCTCACATATGGAAGGAGCTCTGAAAAGTCCTACTGAAAACTCAGCAAGTCAGAAGAATGACTATAAAGGTCTGCGTTTCACAGATACTGAGTGGGCTGGTAGCTCTCAGCATTTTCACATCTGACATAAGTCTCTGAAGGCACAGAGAAAGGACATAGGGAATGAACACATCTTATTTGCCATTTTCCTTTCACTGAGATCAGCATGTTTGGGTATATAGCAAATAGAAGCCATTAACAAAGAAAATGGTTTCTTGACCCATCTTTCCAAGTTCTAGTGCAACTTGTTATGGTTAGCAACAGCTGAAAGGACGCACATCACTCAGCATTTATGACAGATTTGGGGTTTGTTCAGTTGATCAAGAGAAGATATGATGCCTCTGACTATATCCTTCTTTCAAAACTTAATGTTTAGTGTTTTTTCTTGGTTCATTTCTAACTCTACAGCTCCTCCCTGTGGAGATCATCAACAAATGAGAAATTAATAACCCTAAACACTAGGTATCCATACTTTTTTTCCCATGGATTTACAGAGGCCTAGCAGTATTCTAACTATGTAGGAAATTTTAGAGGTATTCAACCCTGCTCAGCCAGAAACCCATTTTCTGAAAATGGATGAAAAGAAGTGCAGTAATTCCATACATCAGAACGCCACTGATAATGCTGTGGCATTACAATTCCAATTCTAGTTTAAATTACCCTCTTTCCTCTGTTATCACATGAATTAGAAAAACTAACTTTTTACTCATATTTAATTCTATTTGTTCCTGTGTGCTTCTAGAGGAATCTCACAGCTATGTTCTGCTTCATGCTACCAGGGAATTTGAGGGATTTTCTCCTGTTTGTTGGTAGAGAGGACTTAACTCTTGGTTAACTAACCTGCTAGTTGGGAAGAGGGCTGAAGGCTGTATCTAGTAAAGAACAGCCTTCCCATAACCACCTTCCATGCTGCCTATCCATAGCCTTCAGAAACTGATTCCTAGATTATTCAATGCAATATTTAAACCAATCCTTTTAATAGACAGTGAATATTATCTGCGTGTTGATGATGACACAGTCCAAGTGACTTCACTAAACACTAGTAAGCATTAGGCTTGGGGCAGATTTGAAAAGATAAGAGAAGCACCTAATGCTCTGGGGGAATTTTGGAGCGTAGGTGGTAGCACTCACCATCCCCTCACATCCCTCCAGGAGGAGCAAAGGTGGTGCGAAGAGAGACTGTATCTTCCCTGCCCGGTCTCGCAGCCGAACTGGAAGTGGCCAGTGTACTGAAAGGTTGCTCAGACAGCTTTCAGTCATCACAAGGATATCCGATGTATGCCTGGAACTTACAACAAATTATCTTTTAACACTTTTGATTGGAGGTTTGCGGCTGAACAGGAAATGGAAGAAAAAAAGAAGAGAGACTTCAGGTGCTGCTAGATTTATCCTGCAAATCACACTTTTATTAAAAGTCCAATGGCCTGAACTCACATTCGCTATTAATTAGTACAAAAACACATCTCACACATGGTAAAGCAGTCTTTCCTGATGCCTTTATAAAGCGTTTCCTTAAGCCAGGCCTCAGAATAGGTAGGGATGGTTGTGGGATTCTTTCCGTTAGCTCTTGTCAGGTTTTGACCTCAGATCTTAAAATAAACGGAGCTAGCCAATGCCTTTTGAGAACAGGACTTTATAGCTTTTTGAAGTATAGTTAAGCTCAGCAAAGAAACCTTAGTCCTCCCTAAGCACCACTAAAAGCCCAAAGCTGCTCTGAACTAGGACAAGCTGCTGACCGAAGCATTTTGCTTAATTATGGTGTACAGCACAAAAAGGCTCGGTGGCTGCCCCACCGCTACCGGCAGGGAGTGTGATGGGGTGCACCAGACAGGCTTCTTTCTCTCCAGCATTAGCTTGAAATCAAGATGAAAAAGAACATTTGGACATTTTCTGCTCTGAAAGAACAAAAAGATTTTCTGAAGACAAGCAAAATTTGTGAAATGATCTCACAAAATTGTTTAGAAACCTTAATTTATTTTAAGGGTGGCATAAAATAAAAGGACTAGAAAGAGCAAAAGTAACATTTTTTCATTGCTGTCTTCTCACCATCTGGACACTTACAAATTTTGGGTTTGGAATAATCAATGAAACCTTGGCATTCTCAAGGGCCCTTTCCTGTTAATCGATGTGTACTCTATTCCTCCAGCTACCCCAGATCAGTTGCTTAGGATTTATACAAAGGAGGTTTTTTAAATAAAAACACAGATGAGGTTTTACATATTATTTTTGTTCCTCTCATTATCGGGTCTTCCTCCCTTATTTGACCCATTATATTTAAGGTAACAAACAGAAAGAGCCAAGGAGTAACAGTTTTAATTAAGTATAAACATAACTAGACCAGAGAAACACTGTTGCGTTCAGATGGAAGATTTACATTAAACTATGCGCTGGCAGACATAGGCAGGTCTGTAGTCACCAGGAACACACGATATATTAATCTGCACTTTGCAGCGTGACAGATTTATGGTTGGAAGAACTAATGTGATGCGGACAAACAGATACACAGATAAAATTGTAAGTAGCAAGACCTGAGAAAGAGACGGAATTTGCAGTGCAGAATTTCATTATTGTATCAATATGGATAACCTCCTGACTACAGCCAAATAAAGCTGTGTAACAGGCTGGGTCTCTTTGAGAGCCCTCGCTGAACATTCAAGGTCCAAAGTTGGGGATAGACTTTGTTCCCATGTGTGTACTCACATAGTAGAATTACAAAAATGTGTGTTACATTTTTATTTCTGCTTAAATACACACCTAGGACTGTGTAACACATTAGCTTAGCTTCTGTTGAAACATCTGCTGTTAGAGGCCCCCTTACATGTCTCTGTTTCCTAAACTTTTAAAGGTGGATAATGATAATTGTATATGTCAGAGAGATGCAAGAAAGTTACCCTCATATTTCTTCTTTTGGTAAATATCCTAGAATGTACAAATAGAAGGCAATGTGTAAACAGAATTCAGTTGTCTTTTCCAGGTCTACAGGCTGAAAAATGATGCACTTGCACAAAGGTATTGTAGAAAGCACAATAGCAATTAAATTGTTAAATGTATCTTTAAATAGCAACAATTATTTTTGTTTGAATAACTTTTAGATAATACAGTAGAAAACATAGACACGATGATAATGTGGAAAATTAATTACCTGAGGATTTCTTTTTTGCATGGATTTCTTCCTCTCTCAGATATTTACAATGTGCCTTTCTTCTCACGGATGCTGAAGGCGTTCAGTTTTCTACACTGCTTTCTAGTCTTCAACAGGATATTTTCTTTGCGTATGTGAATTATGATGAAGCTACAAAATAGTCATATAGTGCTCTTTGCTATTCAAGTTCAACTAATATGTAGGTGTTTAAAAAGGGCCATGATATACCCAGAAGAATAATTTGCCTGGTGGTAAGGATTTAAGGTAATCTCTAATTTTGGATCCTGGGTTCTTTCCAAGCCAGAAACACTTATGACACAATCCTCCACAAAAAAATGATTAACAGTGAGGAAGAAAAAAAAAAAAGTTTGCCCAATCCATCAAATCACCGTGATTGATCTATTGTACTTCAAATGAAGTATGTTCCTGCCAAAGGACACTGCTGCTGCTGAGGTGAAATATGTAGTGTTTATAAAAAGTTTTATAGTTCCCTAAGCTGAAGGAAAGCAGTGTTTCTGATTTCTTTCAGTTGTTGGCTCACCCTGAGCCAAGATGTCCAGACGCTATGCGATCAGTATGAAGCAAAACCAAAGGCTACTGAATTGATTCCATCTATGTAAAAGATTTCAGGCCCGAGAAAACAGGGGAAGCAGATAGCTACAGATGATGCTCCTTGTATTCAACAGACTCAACAGCTCTTACCTCTTCTCGTTTGCTATATTGTGCAAAATATCTCCCGTCATCCTGGTGTAGCTCACCTTCACGGCAGACACAATGTGGATTTCTGTGGGCAGGTTTTAACAACAGTCTTAGAACATCTTCCTGGTGAGAGGCAGTTGCACAGGATTGGTCATGGGGGACAGTAGTATTTGATGCAGGTCTTAGTGAAAGGCGGAGAGCCTGTCCTAGTGAATCACGTCCCCACAGCCTGCTCCGGCATCCACCCTTGGGGCAAACCCATGATCCCATGGCCCAGGCTCACCAACATGACTCAAAAAACTTCGATGTCTCTCCTGCTCTGGCTTACAGCCTTTGGCAGGCTCCCGCCGGCCACACCTCCCCTGAGCATGGCTGCTCCCTGCCGGACCCCGCCGAGCCCCCAAAACACCTGTGTCTGCCAGCACAGCAGCCGCCCCAGCACCGCCCAGGGCCCCCGAGCCACAACCCAACGCCAACACCGCCCCACGGCCGGCAGGGCCCTGCGCCGCCTGCTCGCCTCTGGGCCACCCGCACTCACTCGGGAGACAACCCTCATGGGGGCCATGCAACTTTCTCCCCCACAGAAAAAAACAGCGCTGCTCAAACCCTTGAGCATCGTTTGGGCCATGTGAGGCACCAGAGAGCCATGGCGGTCTCAGGTAATGTTTTCTGCACGCGGATATGGAAACCCCACTCCTGCCACCTTCCCACACTGACCAGCTCTCCCGCCTTACCACGCGGGCATCAGATAACCTTCCACAGCTGCAAACGCAAATCTCTGGATACCCACGTTAAATTTCTGGAGTGTAGAAGATGAGGGAGCATCTCAGTACCTTGGTGACAGCACCCATGTGCCTCCTTGAAGGGGGAACGAGAGGGGAGAAGAGTGGGCAGCGCTCCCACTCTTTGGGCAGAGGAAACGCCGAGGCCTCTCTGCCAGAACGCCAGAGACTCGGTTTTCCTCACCATTTCCTTTGGCAGGAAGTTTCTAGCCCTCTTCAGTTCCTAGGCAAATTCTTAACTTTATTACAGCCACCTTTGTGGGGAGGGCCCCCTCAAAGGGGCAACCAATCTCACCATTTGCACATTAATTTTTAGGGGCGGCAGTGACAGAGCGACGCAGTTTTTTATGCCTGCAGCCCTCAGACCTAAAAAGGCACTTCTGTTCCCCCTCCTGACTGCAGTCATTGTGGGCCCGGAGGCGGTGGGAGCGCACCACGGGCTGGATGCCTATGGCCAGCAGCTGGTTACGCCAACGGTTTTATACCCTGCTGAGGAGAGGGACACGGGGGGAAACATGAACCTCCACCCTGAGTCAGGCATCGGCTTCATTTCTTTTTCTTGCTCTGTACATACTGCAATGCTTATCCAGCTAACTTTGTACGCAAGATGTGAAAGTGAAATAAACAGATTCTCAGTACACCTGGGATGACGAGTCCATGAGGTAACATCAATGTCTCATCACCGTATTGACTGCATCTCTTCCGCTCTTGTTTTCTTATTCCTGTTTTTGTATACATGTCACATACTTTTTATCACTGTAAAATGATCTGTGAAGTCTGATGAGAGTAATGCTCTTGTTTGCAAGGGGGAAAGCAGAGACAAAAGAAATCTCCTGTGCTGCATCTGGCTGCTCTTTGGAGGAGAAAGCAGAGATGGGGAAAAGTTACAGCAAGAGAGACAGAAAAAGAAACCGACAACCATAAAGCTCCTAAAGAAGCAGGAACGGCAATGGCCAACTTTGGGAAATTTTTGCTTTTCTTTTGGCTTATTTTTGTGAAGGTCTCTGTCCCTAAAATGCATGCCATATCAGCTGTGGCACCAGTGAAAAAATCAAGAATGCAAACCGTAAGACTGCGAGCCATGCAAGAATGACCAGTCAACACACCTCAACGATTCTCTCAGAAAACAGCAGAGTGCACTACTGCGTAGTTGAGATGATTTACAGGCAGACTAAGCAACATTATTATTGAGGCGTGGATTTACTCTACTTTAATACAAATAACCTACACACTAAAACCGGCAATTTTCTTAGGTTTGGACACTCAAATTTAAGGCAAACAGACCCTATGTTTGTTGTTCCTTAACACCTGAATTTCTTGATGATTTTCCCTGCTGTCAAAATCAGGCTAGATAAAAGTATATACCATAAGACAGAGGCACTGAACACTAAATTATGCAAGATGATGCATTCAACTTAATGATGGGATCTGCCATCTGAACGTACTTAAGAAAATTGTCTATCTCGTTTGATTTGATATAGTTAGAATGGCTAATCCAAGCGCATTTTTTGACTTTAGGGGACACGGATGCTAACAGAGGTGTTCATTATCAAATAACCAGAGCCTTTAAGCTTTCTTCCATGTTTCCATTGTAAATCATAGAATCATTCAGGCCAGAAGGCGCCTTGGGAAGTTTGTAGTCCAAGCTCCTGCTCAAAGCAGGGTCACAGTGAATTCAGACCATGTTTCTCGAACTTTGTCCACTCAGTCTTGAGAAGCTCCAGATGGAGATTCCAGAGCCGCCCTGAGGAACCTGCGCCTGTATTTATCCCTCTTTCAGTGAATGTTTTTCCTTACACTAAGTCAGAACCTCACCTCTATCAATTTGTGACCATGATCGCTTTTTCTCCTATCACACAAGTCAGTGAAGATCCTAGCTCTGTATTCTCTATAGTCTCCTCACATATACTGGGGGGTGGGGTGTGCTATTAGGTCCCCCTAAAGCCTTCTCCAGGTTGAACAAGACCTGTTCCCATGGCCTTTCCTTACAGGAGTGTGCTCCAGGCCCAACCATTTTGGTGGCGCTCCATTACACTTGCTCCAGTCTTTCTTGGATCTTAATTATGTGTGTTAAATACATATCCTTTTCTACGCAGGTTCTCCAAACCCATCATTTTGCTTTTCTTAGAGGCTTACCTTCTCAAAGTAGAAAATACTCATGATGCTTCTGTGGGAACCTAAAGGTGAGGATCTTGAGGCAGGTGGACTATCTCACATCGCACTGATTTAGCGGCAGAAGCAGTGGGCCTGGATATCAGGGGTCTCCCTGCCCGCAGGAATCCAGACAAACATTTTTGCCTGCTGTTCCTCTGTCAAGAAAATAAAGACAAATTCCATCTCCACTTGAGCAGATTTCCTGAGGCACTTACGTATATGGGGACTAACAGGTTAACCTAAAATGAATGAAACAGCAGGTTTCATTCATTCATGAGGCACTTGAAGACTGCATTAAACTCACCACAAACACTTCTCAATTCATCCTTTCATTAATGAATAGCACTTTCATACCAAGGTGGTAAGTGAAATGTCACGACTGTACGTTTCTAGTGCTAAACACAATTAACTGGTAATGTAGCTGATACAATCATGGCACTGTTACACTCGGGTGAGGTATTTCAGTTAACATCCAATTTTTAAACATGCTGAAGGCAAGATCATTAGAGTTAACTGACTTGCTAAGGATGCACAGTGTTGCCTAATGAAATGCAATCTAAGCCATACATCACCTTGGTAGCAAAATCTTCACTTTTTTGGTAAAATTTAGTGCTTAACTGGTTTTTGGATTCTGGATATTTTATAAAAACCATTTCATAGAAGAGGGGCCTTTGGTGCAAGACTGCTAGATTTCCAGTTTCCATTTCAACAGTGAAGCTTCAGGTGGTCACTCCAGACAACAGAGTGCAGCAGGGCTCTGCTCTACTGAAATGGGATAAAAACTCCCTGGGAACTAGTGCACTAGCAAGTATGTGTCACATATGTCCTCTACTAGGCACAATCAATGATGGCCACGTATTTTAGATTTTATCATCAAGAGTTCTACAAATTGTCAGGCCACTGTGCTGCCTTCCGTGGTCAGTGCACATCCATGCAAGAGGGCATGAAAGGGGAAAACTTTCTTTCGGAGGACTGATGAAACCTTCTCTTTTCTCCTGCTATCAGTATGGTGGGTGACTGATTCTCCCAGACTTCCCTCAGTGCAAGACATTGTCTCATTTTTGAGGTCACTGGGATACTGCTGCAAAATACTCACTTTGCAGTGCGGATTTTGCATCATACAAAAGAGTTTTAAAATATTTAAAAAACATATCTCCAGAAAACCCTCAACCTCCACTCAGCATTTCCAAATAGTACCCAGATACCACTTAGATGCATTTTATATGTTTGCAAATCAATTATGTTCATTTCTATGACAGAAATAAGTGAATTGGTGTACTTCTACATTTGTTACTCACAGCACAAGAGCCTGGCAAGGGTAATTGAAGTTACAAATGAAGATTAACCACGTTAGGTTTATGCCTGACAAAAATACAGGCTTGCTTGAGTTTGCATTTTATCAGCAATCAAGCTGTATTTCTGCCTTGTACATACAACTTTCTGCACTGATCCCGTGTCCATTAATGGCTCTCCTTTCCCATTTCAAGAGGTTTGGCGACAGAAAATTGCTTCAAGGGTTTTTTTTTGGTATAAGGCACAAAGTTTAGTGACTGGACAGTCACAATCTGGAACTATGAAGTGAGAGTTACAAATCTGTGAGTAAAGCTGGAGAAGTACTTAAGCGTAACAACACCTTGCAGAAACTGTTTAACAGCAAATACAGAGCCCCACTCATTTCTGCGGTACAAAGTTTTCCCGAGTTATATCCCGGCTGCAAAGCGCACTTGGGAACAAAAGGAATCATTGTTAAAAAATAATCTGAGTATAAATGTGTCATAAACCCTGTCAACAGGTGTTAGGTCTTGCTTTGTGTTTTGATGAGATTTATGCAAGTGCCCAAGTGCATAGATACGAGCTACCTTTCAGAATATTTACCGAGCCCAAACGTTAATGTTACCCAAACTGACAGATCCTAATACCACTGAACTCCGCAGATGCACCACAGGTGAACACTTCTAATCTGCTACATATGGAAATGTATTCATACATTACTCTCTTATTTCTCCAATCATTTTTTCCCTGCTGGCTGAAACTTATCATTGTAATGTAAACGCAATAACATTGAAAAGATTCATATTAATGAAAACATGTTCACAGTGGGAAAGCAATGACTCAGATCTCTAACTTCTCTTACACATTCTACCAACTATCTCTTAAGAAGTATTAAATATCATGACTTTACACAAAGTAGCACATTTAAAATTTTAAGGAAGGACACAGAGTATGTTTTCAAAAATCTTATTTTTATTGTTTGCACTAACTGTAGCATCATTTACAGCTTTCATCTCTAACGAACTGACGCGAACCAGCACGCACACTCCTAAAGTGGAACCTTGGTTACATAAATGCAGTGTGCCCCGGTGCCTAACAGACCTACAAACAGCTAGGTCATCCTAACACTCCAGTTCGTGTGCTTTTCAGGGCTGTTAAAAAGTTTCATTTTAGGGGTGCAAAGAGAAAACGGCTACAAGATTTATAGTAATGACTGTTTTTTAAACCAAAATTCTTACATCTAAATTATTAAACTACAGCAAGGACCCTTCTTCCGCTGTAAAAATTTTGCTCTGCAAAACAAAAAAGAGAAAAAAAATTAGTCACTTTGCTGCCTTAAGGACAAATAAGATCACCAGCAGCCTAAACACTTGCTGGCTCATGCTGTATACATATATTCCCATTTCTGCCAGAAGTTTGCCAGGTTTAGTCACCAGCTCCTGATGTTCTAATCCGAAACGGAAGTGGGTATAAAACCAATCACTTCAGCGAGGGTTTTGCTTTTTTTAAGGCTGGCTGAAAAGAACCTGCATGCGATGCCCTCTACAGGAACAGACCCACAACCCAAGACAGTCCGCTTTACTCATTTCTGCAAGTTGTTTATAAACTAATGTTTAAAATCAAAATGGTTAATCATTAACTAGCGGTTTTGATGAAGCAGCTTTATGCTTTCAATTTCTGAATGTAGTTTTACATTTTTCGAGCTGATGCATTTGTTATCAGTCTTAATTCAGTGGCTTAAATCCAGAAGTCAGCAGAAGAGGGAAGGAATGACAGATGGCAGAAAACAAGTCCGATGCAAACAGTTAGAACTGAAATACTGTAAGATTAATAACAGACAGGACAAACATCTCGGCACATACTAAAGACCTCACAGGAGGCTGTTGGGGGGTCCTGAACTAGTAGCCATCATTGGGAGTTTAAGATGCCCAGTGCCTCAGAAGCCACGGTACAGGCTTTACCACGTTAGATTATAGTAAGCAAGCCTAGAACCTCCCTGTCCACACCCCTGAGAAACTCCCAAGATCAAAATAAAACAAAACTACAACAGCATTACTCTTAGGTATGTTTTGCTGTGCTTTAGATGACAGTTTTACCTGAAGCAAGTCCTTAACCTCTAAAGATGCCAATAATGTAGGAGCAGAAACCATGCAGGGATTCCCAGCAATGTTCCCGTGCCAGTTTCATTGCTTCTGTTTCATTTTCAGACCCTTGACCATGTTGGGTTGGTCTTATCAGAGGTAGTATTGGAAGTTTCCCTATTTTCTTAACAGAGCTTTGCCCTGCTCCCCTCATAGAAGTTTTCTGGACTGATTCGTCCTGGTCTTCTAGATCTTCTGGCTCCATACCAGCAGCTATTTGCTTCATGAGAGCCTCTGTGGGAGCCTTTTGGCACATGGTGGTCTTCAACACTTGCGTGGATTCGCAAGCATGCGGGAGCTTTCTAAGTTCAGCAGCGATCTGATTCCAGTAAATCTTTGGATTGTTTCTGAAAGCACGACAGACTGACGGCTTGCCAGTGAATTCACACCAGTAGGACATGCCTTGGCTTTTGCATTCAATTCTAAGGTTCATCTCCTCGTCCCCACTCATGCTCATTTTGCAAACATCTTTGGTTTTAGTCCGAAAATTGATTTCTTCACCATTGCTTCTTTTTTTTGGCTTCAGCTTCTGTCCCAATCCTCCCATGCCACAGATAACTACTAGGAAAAGAAGAGCAAAACTCTTCATGGTAAGAGGAGTTGACTGAGATCCTTGAGCAACACGGTCCGAAAAAGTGAAAGCAATAAGTACGTGGCTGCTCACAATTTAAAGGCTTGGTGCACAAAGAAGCCTCTTTCCAGCGAAATGTGGGATGGGTTTTTTTTTTTTTTAAATAAAAATAATAAATCACACTTCAGTAGGCATGTGCACGTAATTTACAGCCCAAGGGAGTGTCGAATAACCTGTGAACTCCTAAGAAGGTAACAAGACAAATCTTGTAAACGCAGTTAAATACAGAACGATAGTTGTATAACCAAGAAGTACATTCCTATCCAGGATGAACATGTCATATTTGATTTTTAACAGATATTTTCCATTCTCCAGCTGCTTTATAGCTATCCTCATGCCAGAGCTTGTAAGACCATATTGAAGTAAAAAATGATAAAAGTGCCAAAGCAATCTATGCAGCTACATCTGGATGATTATAAATGTGTCCTACTAATAAAATCTGATTTGTGGAACGTGTTTTCTGTGGATTTGCACAGTAAGAATGCAACTTCAGTACTTCATTTTGTCAGCAAATGACACGCAGTGGGGACACGTGGAACAATCAACTGCACATTCTTTGAGCCATGAAAAATGTTCAGACTCGCAATATCTAAGCAAGACAAGGAATAAAGCTTTAGCAAAATCAGGTATTACAGGCCTAAATATAAGCCAAACATTTGGAAGTCTTATCATCATTGTCACACCACGGGCTTTTTTTCAGCCAACAGAGCAAGACAACAGAACTGTTTTATCATGGGTCTCCGCAGCAGGGAATAGACAGAGCATGTCAGTCAGATATTTGGGTTTACCACCTTTCACTTTTTTTTTTTAAATAAATATTTTCCTTTCATAATAAATGAGCTGTAAAAAGGCCATAAAACAAAAGGCAAGAGAATAGAAATATTTTAGCTCAGAATCCTGTACTAGCAGTTTCTGCTGCAGTAACTAAAAGCAGAGCTAAGGAAAATCACAGCAACTCCCTTGGCATTCAGGATGTCATGAGGAAAAGTCCCTCCCAGGCTGTTGCAAGCCACAGTACTTTTCTGGCTAGTAAGAACCCACTAGGCACTTCTTCCAAAGACATGTGTGCTATGCTCAGTCTGACCTGAACAGCTTCTGGAAAGAGTATTGTATTATTTAGGGTACGCGTGAGCAACTGTGGGGAGCTAGAAAACCTGGGCTTAAGAATGGCCGTACAAAATGGAATAGAACGACATTTAGTGTATCTAGTCACTCAGTAGATATCACTAAAGAAAATACTGAGGCAAAAACATTAATTTAACACAGACAGTGAAGCAGAACAAAAACATAAAATTGCGAAAATGCTTCTCTCCTACCTGACAGAGTGCCTAGCTGCTGTGGCACCCCAGCTAGCCTGAGAGCTATCCGGAAATGCCATTCTGGGTAGCCTGAACCTGGCTCTTCCAGTGAATGTGTCATGAAGTTAGTCCCCCATGACTAAATACCATTTTCTTTTCACCCCCTCTCTAACGATATTTTAAGAACATTCTTAGTAGAGGTCTCATTTCTAGCTCCTTGCCATTTGTTCCTCCTGACTGTCTCTTTCAAAGCACAGTAGCGTTGCCCTCCAGCCAAGTCTTAGGAGAAACTGCAATGGTGGAAGCCTACTTAAGATTTACAATTCACTCTTCTTTTGTTTTCTGGGGAGTCTTCTCACCCGTCATCCAGCCAGACAGAAGAATCTTGTTGCCCACCTCACACTTCATTCCAAGGATTTCAAATCCCAACTGCAAGTACTCAAAGACCTCCTAATATTTGACAAACAAATGTATTATTTACACTTGGTTATCCACAAGAGCACTGACAGTTCCTAGATTAGAAACTAAAGGCATTTGTCTCTCTTGTTCTAATTATTGTTAAGGAGTTCAAAACTACTTAAAAGTTACTTTATACCAGTTGCAGATCTCTTGTTCTGAAAGTTTTTAAAGTGCAATCATGAAAACAAATCAGACTACAAGGATAAGGACAAATACCAAAGCTTGGATCCAAGGGCTCTGGTACATTTATGTATCACAGTTATTGTGTTATGGCCAAGTGTTTGTCTCACTCCCATCCGACATTTGTGTCCTCTGTGCTTCAGATCAAACAGCTCACAGTCTGTTACATCAGTGGAAAACAATAGTCCTTTTACAAATTAAGCTAGGGTGCCAGCAGTGAACTACAGGACCTGAAGAACTGGCAAACGTTTAATTCTGCTGTCAGTGATACAGAAACAAGAGAGGCAAGCGGTAATACCTTGAGCACCTGCATGTGGATAAACCTATACAACTCATTAGCTTGAATCCTATCATCTTTGCATAAATCACATCCTTTGCGGAAGTCGGAAGCTCCCTCACACAGAGTCAGTATTCTTGCACTCCTTCCTGCTCCAGTTCTTGGCCTCTTACCTTGCTTAAGTTAAAACCATCCATAAAAGTCAAATACAGCACAAATTTTTAATCAGGGTAAAAAAAATAATTTTCATAAGATTTTTAACTCAGTGCAACTCTTCTGAGACAGGTCTACATGNAATAGTATCACACCCCCCCCCTCCCCCCGAAAGAGCCACAGGTTAACAGTGATACTATTAAGGACATTACAGAAGTGAGTGTGAATAAAGAAAAGGGAGACAGAGAATGTAAAGCATTCTAAAAACCACCAACATATGACACCTCTCATGCTCTTTTTAAGTACTACTGAACTCTAGAAAGCTTAGCTTTTTCGCTATATTACGCATCGCACACACTCCCAACCCTCCCACCCAAAAAGTTTCAAAGCAAACTTCTCCAAAAAGTCCCTTTTAGGTCTATACTGAAAAAAACACACTAAATATTAAATAATTTTTAAAAAAGGGAGAAAGCAAAACTGCAACAAAACTTTTCAGAGACTTAAGGAGACACCGTGGATCCCATTACACTTCAAATTTAGTCCAAAGTGGTCATTCAANCTACAACTCATTAGCTTGAATCCTATCATCTTTGCATAAATCACATCCTTTGCGGAAGTCGGAAGCTCCCTCACACAGAGTCAGTATTTTTGCACTCCTTCCTGCTCCAGTTCTTGGCCTCTTACCTTACTTAAGTTAAAACCATCCATAAAAGTCAAATACAGCACAAATTTTTAATCAGGGTAAAAAAAATAATTTTCATAAGATTTTTAACTCAGTGCAACTCTTCTGAGACAGGTCTACATGACAAAATAATTAAGAATCAAGCATCAGGTAATTAAGCAAGTTCTTTTTTATTTAAATGAACTGGGAACATTTTCTCAAATTAAAAATAGAAACTTTTAAAAATCTGCAGTTCTGAACATTACATATACACATATGCTACATACTGTCACTTAGAAATGTTTCCATTTATGACCTAAAAGTGAAAAATTTACGGTTACTCCAGGTTAAAGAGTGGTTCCACTTTTCGGCATTTCTTTAAAATTATGTGAATGATTTGCAGGATTATCCCTACTTCAAGCCAATGAACCTCGTTGGAAGCAAAGTTAACAATACTGATACATGAAGAGATGCTATTTTAGATCAATATACCAAATTACTTCTCCTGTTGAAACATTTTATACTAGTAACATTGATACTTTTGGCCTTGTTAATGAATTCTGCTGTTAACTAATTCAGCAGTGCAACTGTATGCCTACATTCAAGGCAATAACTCTAATAGTACAAACGTTAACTCCAATTGCTAAACACATTTGAATTTCAATATGGGTAATCATATTTTAAAATTATTTAGCAAAAATAGTATCACACCCCCCCCCTCCCCCCGAAAGAGCCACAGGTTAACAGTGATACTATTAAGGACATTACAGAAGTGAGTGTGAATAAAGAAAAGGGAGACAGAGAATGTAAAGCATTCTAAAAACCACCAACATATGACACCTCTCATGCTCTTTTTAAGTACTACTGAACTCTAGAAAGCTTAGCTTTTTCGCTATATTATGCATCGCACACACTCCCAACCCTCCCACCCAAAAAGTTTCAAAGCAAACTTCTCCAAAAAGTCCCTTTTAGGTCTATACTCAAAAAAACACACTAAATATTAAATAATTTTAAAAAAAGGGAGAAAGCAAAACTGCAACAAAACTTTTCAGAGACTTAAGGAGACACCGTGGATCCCATTACACTTCAAATTTAGTCCAAAGTGGTCATTCAAGAGCACCAAATAGCAACACTGATCATGCTGGTAAATTCAATTGTGAAGATTATTATACAATATTAAAATCTTAACTAAACACTTATAAGTTTTAAGAAAAATGTATATACAAAAGTTTCTGTATAGAAAATGTATTTTTATGTAAACGTGTATGTACCATATTTAACACAAATCAACAATTTAAGATAAGAAGTTGACCAATTGTCAGAGGATTGCTAGGCAAAGGCTAATAATATAATTAATTTATATATTGTGATGTAAGGTAGAAAGCCCAGTGTAAAAAAGTAAAAAACAAAAAACAATTTAATTCAAGCCTTGAACAGTGGTATTTGAGAGGCAGTGCCCTGATTGCAAAATATTCTGTACAGTAGTTTATGGCATAACATTCAATAGTACATTTAGGATTTACAGTACCGGGTGACATAAAACAAGTGGCGCAGGATTTGGAAGATGAATGCAAATGCCAATACACTTGGAAGAATAATGTTATATTCCTGTAGAAGAATCTTGAGCCTCATTTTTATAGCCTGGAAATAATCACAAAAACAATTCAGGAAAATTTGATTAAGATAGAACTGTACCACAATTTAAGCAGAATGAAGCCATAGATTTTTTTTTATATGAACACCAATATGGTTCAACTATTTTTTTATTTTTGAACCTTGCGACACGTTTCAGAAAGAATTGACTTAAAAAGCTTATTACTTACCCCTTGATGTTTCCAGTATGTGTTACCACTGTTCCACAGAGCTATACAAGAAAAAACAAAACAAAACCGTCATTTTCTTTTGCCCACAAATGCAGCAGAAATACCGTGTCTAAGGTGAGACAATCTCAGGTGCCACAAAACATTCTCAAAATTTTACCCAATTAATTAAGAATTTTTCAAACAAGAGGAAATAGATTAATGGTTTTCTCCACCAACCTTTCTGGTTTTCTTCATTTCATGATAGGAAGAAATGCTTGAATTACCTATTTAGCACCACTCCTTTGAGAACTTAATCCAGTATCCAGTTTTGCTCTCACAAAAGTGGTGGCTGCATTTGAGGTTATTCGGATCTTCGACATGTATATAAAACCACCTATATGAGCTATCTATACAAATATAAATATACCTCATGTAGATCTCACACTTCTATTTAAATATTTTATATTTATAACGATATTTGCATCTCTTTCCAGCAAAATAATCGAGCTAATTTCAAAGGACAAAAAAACCCCTCCAAACCTATCGGATTCTTTATATCAGCAAAAGCACACATGTAGAGAGCTCTACACAAAGTCATATCTCTCAAAGTATTTCCCAAAATAAGTTGTAGGAAAGGAGAAAAATCAAGGAGAGCGTAAAAGCGAAGAGTTTGCTGAGAAGAAAATTAAAAACAAGACTCTATTGCTATGGGAAACCCACACTGAGAAATTAAAAGCATGTATCTCATATAATTAGCATTTTTTCAAACTACCTCATTTAGCACATCAGAAGACACCAGCACTGCTTCAAACTGAATCCTTACATTTTATTATGGAAGCTCATTTTGAGTAACTTAAAATTTAGGAAAAGGAAGTCAGGACTGAACTAGTCCTGAGACTTTGTTTAAGAGACTATTTTATGTTAGTAATTTTTAGCTTATTCAGGAACACTGTATTAAACTATTAATCAATCCCTGAAATATCACAGAAAACATGCTATGAACCTCAAGGGTATTAACACTCAAATAAAAGATTCAAAAATCAGACAGGGACTTCTAAGGCCTGAGCAATTATTAGTTTTCTCTTATGTAAAATATTAAATGTCCTTAAAGCTGAGAGTCCTTAGATATGCCAGTGGAGAGTACTTTTGAGTTAAACGCCTTGTAGATTAATTTAGGGAGTGCCCTTAAGTTGCAGAACACACCATGACAATTGTGATGATAAATATCACTAAGAACATCGTTATGTATAAATACTTCCTCCAAAAGGAAGTGTGGAATCAAGATTTGTTCAGTAAATAATTATTGTAAAATACAGTTCTAATAAATAACAATATACAACTGATACAGCCATAAAATCTGGCAAGACTTCCAAACTTTAAGCTCTCTTGGTATTTACCCATTACTGAAAGAACGGTGATATCTTACTTCTCTGTCGATACTCAATCTATACTTTCAGTCATGAAGTTGCAAGTTCAGGCACAGTGAGCTACAGATTTCAATTATAAATTAGATCCTGCCTTAAGCAACCCGGATATTTTGGAAACCCAAATACTGAGGTTGTGGAACACCCTAATGTTATCCCTATAGAAACTAAAAGTCTCGCAACTAGCTAAGGTTTTACAGCACAGAAGTTGTAGAGATAGAAAAGAACCCAGATCTCCTCCTTTTTAAACACAAATGGAATTTCTAATTTTGTGATGTTACACTAGTTCTACCCACGCAGAAACACCCATTTTCTCTGTTCATGTTTTCTGCGTATCCTGGATCGCCTGCCTTGTACACAGGAAAAGCTCTTCTCCTCACCATCTAAAAAATAAAACAACTTTGAAGTAAGAACGCATCCCATTCTATCACTTTCAACTGCTATCAGAGTATTTTGTTTATCAATTTAGGACCACCCACTGCACTAGAAAAATACCTAATTGATTTTAAGATCAAATTTAGGCAATTGCTTTGTTAACTTGCTGGAAATTATTAAAAAACCTGTGGTTATGTAAAGAATGTTTGAGAAATATAAATCATACAGCATTTGTTATAGTGTGTCATGCAAAAAACACAAATAGAGAATTAAGTGATTCACTTGAAGACGTGCAGAGAATTGGATAGGTGATTAATATAGTAGATTAAGTAAGGACACACGAAGGCATGCAGTTTCAGACTTGGTTTACCTTGTAAAAACAGGATTGTGTATACCATATAAATGCTCTTTATGATAACCATTATTACCATTTTCTGTACTGTAATAAAATAAATACACCAAGAAAGACCATGTTAACTATAAGATGCACTATGTACAGTATGGCTTCTAAGACAGGTACATGGATGATGGTATTATATGCAAAGATAAACTGTGTCTGTACAATAGAAGATAACTTTTCCTTTGTAACATTCAAGAGTTATGGCATAATTATATGTTTACATTTTTAATATTTTTATATTATCCAAAAATTAGTTGTTTTGCTATTCTTCTTGAGTTATATACTCTAATATAAACTATAAAGTCTGTTGAAACAGAACATGTTACCTCTTTTGAAGTAACAAGTTACATTAAAAATATAAACCCTCCCACCTGAATAAAATAATTTTTAAAAATCCAAGCAAAAATGTCTTACGTTTTCATGGGTATAGTTTCAACGCTAAAAAAACACAGAAAAGGAGGAGTAATTAACTAGACACTAATAAGTGAGTCATTTCAGCTGTACATGCCTGTTTCTGCTCTCCTGACTTGTGAATGTGTAATGAAAAATGACCAGTGTGAAATTTGAGAAATGCAGTGCACAGGCAAACTGAACAACAAGCAAAACAAAGAGCAGAAAAGAAAACAGCACAAACAAAACCGATGGGAAAATATGTAAGAACAGTTATCATAAAGTAAAATGCCAAGTCCCTGAGACAGAGGAACTGCAATTGAAAAAGGAAAGACTGGTTAGGAACAACTAAGACAGTAAGAAAGCAAATAATTAATTCAAGGAGATTACAAAGCAGGTATAATTCACCTTAACAGGTTACTTAGCTAAGCTAATCACTTGCACATTTGGAAGATATTTATATAAATGCTGTACACAGAGCTCTGAAGACTTCATTCAGAAATAAGTTTCTCAAAGTCAGAGCTGGCACTATCTGCACAGAGCCACGGCAAGTCAAGGCAACCAAAGCCTGCCTGCATGAAGTGCTTTGCAGGCACCAACCCAAACCTGCAATATTTCACAGGAACATGCAGTTCTAATCTGACAGCACACAAGGTTTAAGGATTATAGCGCCTTCATGTGAGACGCTAGAAAAAAAACATTTCAATCCATTTAGCTTACTTAGGAGTATATACTTACTCATCATATACATCCTCTGTATCCATTCTACGATAGTATTTGGAGAGTTTTACAGCAAAAATTATGGCAGGAATTAAAAATATTGAAGAGCCTCCCAAACCAAACCAGAAGGCATTCTGAAACAAAGCAAAATCCAGGGAAAAAAAGATCACAGAGAAAATTTATCAGAGAAGTACAGAATAATTGCTTGATATTCTAAGCATTGTTACTGGAAGAATACAGTAGAAGTTAGTGGCACTGGCTTTGTGGACTATCTGAGGTTCCTTATACTAGTATGGAACAGGGCACATTAAGCACTCTCCACCATCAATGTGCACTAAAGAAAGAACATCACCGCCTTGCAAATGTAACCAAATAGGAATACGTCCAAAGTTGCTCAAAGCTACACAGCCATAGTGCCCTAAGAAGTTATTTCAACATACTCAGCTTTGTGCTAGAAAGTAATTTTGTGCCTCAGCATTAATTTACAGGCCATGTTATTTCTTTTCCCTTTCTTAATATCTTAAAGTAGTTGTTTTGCAGTTCTTCTCAACATCTGAGTTTCAAGGTAATTTTTAACTTGCTAACTGCAGCCTGTTTGGGTAACTAATTTCATTATCATACAGTTGAACTGAGTTACCATCAGATGTTAAAAAGATGATTTTTCAAATTTGATTTGTACTGGCTGGAGGCATTTTGACTTATAAGTGACTCAGCTAAGCTCTATCACCAGGAAAAACGTGGTCCATCTACCACCAGATGGTTAGTGGCTACACAGAGGAGAAGAGAAGCTCTGTTACTTATGAGATAATCAATGAGTACAACATGATCCTGGCAGGTTAGGAGATTTCATGTTTAAGCATTCTCAAGGTCAGAGTGCTTTGGCTTTGATTAATTATATGCATTCACTGTTGGTATGAGCAGGACCTGGCTATAAGTGCCATAAAGCTAAGTAATAGCTAGGAGATGTTTTAGGTGGTTTCCAGGGGTACGGTTTCTTATTCTACTTTTAATACATGCTGTCGTCTTTCCAAGCTCTTTTGCAAGATGAAAAAGCCAGTATTACCCTTATATACTGCTATAAGTCACGCTCAAATTCTCCACCGTACAGAAATGAATCAAGATCTGTCTGCTACAACTCAAGTAATAAAAAGTCCCTTTACCCCATTGAGGTTTTCTAGATTCCAGGAAAGAGTAAGTCTTTCCTTGGTATTTCTTACTCACTTCCTGACCGTGCCCCATCCCTTTAGAAATGGTTGCAGCTCAATCTTCAGATCTTTAAGCTTTTCAAGGTGGTTCAGAATCAAGCCAATAAAATTAAATTCACCTTTTCCAGAATTTTCATTCCAAACCAGTATTGCCTTGCAATTCAAGCTGGGAGAAATTTAGTAAGAAGAGTTAATTTTACAGAATTCTTGTGAATAGAAGCTCAAGTTTAATGGGAACCTAAACCAAGTCCAGTACTGGTTTGGTTTTGGACTTGATCCAGATCAGAACATTTTTTCCTTGCATAACTTTGGATGTGATACTTTATTATCATACTTCAGAATAGTCTAGCCAGAATAATTAAATGCAGATTTATGTTCAAAGAATTTCCTACTTGATGCCCCAATTTTGAGTAACAGAAAATAATTCTTACCACAGAATCAGTTATATAGCTGCATAAAAAAATATCTACCGCTGTATCTATCACATTGGCAATAGGCTTGCATGCTGCTACCTCCATGGCAATCTGAAAGACACGTTAAAAAAAAAAAAACAGTTTGAAGTACCAAACAATTAAAATCAGAATCTCAAAACTTGCTTACAGTTACACATACTGTTTACTAAATTCTTATCTTCACTCTATCAAAATTCAAAATAAATTCCAGTGGGATATGCCATCAACTGAACATTCACATCTTTAAAACATCAGTTAACTTTCTCAAAGGCTGCAGCCGAAGAAAGAAAAATAAAACAAGCTGCTAATGACATTAATTTGAACTAAGCAAGGTCAGGCTCAGTGCAGTATTAGCACAAATAGTAGATTTCATACCAGTCCTGGAAAAATGATACTATGTTAAATTTGCATTTTATTCCAATCAACATAACTCATCATTTCTGTTCTGCTTCAAACACAACAAAACTATTCCTAGAAGACAAGTCTTCCCCTTCATAATAAGTACAGATATCTTACAAACTGAAACTATAAAACATACTAACAATGTAACATTTTTATTATCATCATTATTATTTAGATTTTTAATTATTCTTTTATTAAATGCAGCTTCTCTCAATAAAGCAAATGCACCTTACCGACTCCTTGACCCACTCAACGTATTGCTCAAAGTAGCCAACTATGGTATCCATGTACTTTTTTGTCTCCTAGGAACAGACAAAAGTAAATGAGCCTCTACCTCCATGACATCATAAATTAATGGACTTTAATCAAACAAAGCTTACCTGGACAATAACTAGAGAAGCGTTGTTGTTTATGAGAAGCTGGGCAGCATTAACAGAGCTAATGACGTTTTTCACCTTAACCTGGAGAGGAAGAGATGGCATTAAATATAAATAAATCCCTTTCAGTTACAGGCTCAGGCAGTTACAATGGCTCTGCAGCCACTGTCAGTAACCTCTTGTCTTGGCAAACCAGCATCGCTGTCCTATCAAAACTTGACAAAACATGCAATTCCAGACAGAATACCAGCCTGCCTAAGGATTCATGATCACCTGACAAAATTCTCTCACTACTAAAAAGGAAGGTTATCAGTGGTTACAAAAGGTATCTTTTCCCTGAACTTATGTAACTAATTTCTGAACTAGATCACCTTTCTTTTGTCTTCATTGTCCTTCCTTTCCTTAAGCGTAGAGATACTTTCATCAGTGTATGTGTATACACTACAGACACACACAGTGCACAGGAAGAAAACAGTGGGCCATATGCCATCACAACTCTTGATTACCAGCTAGAATATGCTGCTAATCAATATCCAAAAGGACTGAGACACTTCTTCAATATACGTACAACCCCATAAAGTCTCTCAAAGAACACACACAGCTTGAAACCATAGAGAAGTTTCTTAAAGGTATCTAAGAGTCAAACATCATATTTTTTTTATCAATACCTTATTTCATGGCTTCTTAAGAGAAGCCATGAACATTCAGGTTCAAACCAGAGATCCTAAAAGAAATCTAGCTGGTCTGCTGCTGTGGATGGGTGAAAATTGTAATGGGAAGAACGGAGGTAGGCATGGCCCATCAAGCTGTTGTGACTATGACTCTTAAGTGCTAACTACCGTGGCTGGATGCGTGCTACCAGAGCCGAGGCAGGCTGGTGGTGACAGAAAGCTTTGCTGCCAGAAAAAATAACCATCCTGTTGCTTATTGTCTGGAGCTTGGCAGAGTGCGAAGGCAGCTGGTCTCATGGCGGTGCAGGCACTTAGAGGGGAAACGTGAGCTGTCCTGGGGAAGCCTCTCTACAGACCCAGCTTCCCACAGCGGGGCTGGTGCTGCGGAAGCAGGAAGGTAACTTGTACAATGCTAAAGAAACAGGCTTCGGGGGGAGCTGGACATTGGACAGTAGGTGGTTAAAGATGTGAATCACAAAATTCTCTTTTCTCAGGTGTAGTTTTGTGCTTTGTTTCTTAGTTGTCCCTCCCCCTCCAAGTTTTGCATTCAATGATTCCAGAAAAAACAGCTACATTTTTAGGAACACGAACACGACAATATATGGAACTGTACTGAAGTCTATTTTTCATGTGACACAAGTTTACAACTCATACTTCAAAAAAATATCCCAAACGTTCTTTTTTATTTTTCCCTCTATAAGGAAGGTAAAGCCAGGATAGAAAAAGCTGTGCAGAAAAGATATCTAAATCCCCATTACTACCTCAGTGCATTACAATCTCTTCCAATAACAGAACAGCTAGAAATCGAAAAACCTTTACCGAAAATATATGCCCTGTGTATGCAGAAGATGGATTTCAAACACACACCAATGTTCTCTTTGCCAGAAAGAAAAGCTTACCATAAGTTCAGATGATGTCCTCTTCAGTAACCTAATGCTCTGATTTAAAGTGCTCTATGAGAAAGGGGTGGGGGGGTGAGAAGATTCAGGTCATTACTACAGGCAAAAGCCCACTTCTTTTTACATTATATGCATGCTTTGATCTTATATAGATTATTTTCTTTCTAATACAACATATCACACTATATATAGTAACAACAGTTGAATTAAAACTCATATATTGTGTTTTTAATCACTGAATCAGTATTTTGCTGACAGCATTAAGTAGTTATGAATTGTGTACTGGAAGACTTCAGTGTTACCTAAGGTTAGTAGCAATAAACTGAGTAAGATTTATTTGAAGGGAAGGGAGAACAGTTAAAATCAGAACCAAGTGTTCAGAGAATGCTATAATTGTGCAATTTCAGAGCGGAAAAAGCACTTACCCTAGCTTTAACATATTTCTTGACAGTCAGTTTTGTAAAAGGAAAAAGAGATGAAAATAATTAGGAGTTAATTAAGAAGGAACAGCATAGCATCAGGGTGGAACAGAAGACCTAATGCTTTCTACAAGTGGGCTTTGATAGGGGCAGAAATACTGTATCTGATGCTAGGATAAACTAAAAGGCTTTGTGTTATGCAGAGGGAAAACACAACACCTAACAGGTATGAGATTCACAGCTTGATACTATACAAATCAGTGCCTGGCAAAATCAGGCAGAAGCAGCCCTTTCACATCTTTTACAGCGTCAATAAAAAAAGATTTTTCCTTGGCTCTAAATACAACTGTCAGGAGTTTCCAGCTCCAATACGGTTAGGAGATTGCTAGCTACAAGAAACAAAGTGTAAAAGTGGTAATTGGTTTTATTACTGAAGACAAATGATAAGCAAAAAAGAAAAGGAGTGGTGTAGGCTTAGAATTTTGTAAAGTTCTGCCTTGCTTCCACTTTTATTCACATATAATCACAAATAGATACAGAAAAAATGGGGAAGAAAAAGGACATGCTTTTAGACAGCACTAAGTAGCAGTAGCACTGTAAGTAGGAAAACTATTTATTAAACACATACTTTCACCAGGTTACTCTTCAGTGACACAATGCAAATGCAATCATTGCTTATATAATAGCAAAAGTCCAGGTTTCTAGACCACATTTAAGAGATTTAGAAATTCATATTTTCTACAAATATGTTTTAATATTGCTTTAATATTTTACCATAGCTTGCTCTAGTGGAACGACTTGCTGGTTATGAATCATTCGAATGTTGTTTGCGTGTCCTTTTAAGGCATTTTCCAGTGCTCCCTTTGGCTGCAAAAAATGCAATTATGCAGTATTGTTCAGTAGTCTCAAAGCTTTCCAGCAAAGCAAAACCCAACGTTGCACAGTATAGTCACCCGCTGCAGAACAGCCGATGCTAACAACGGGATATGTCAGCTTGAATTCCTCAACACAAGGAAGGGAAAAATCACCATATTAATAATTCAAACCTCAGCAACCAAACCAGAGATATTATACTGCTCTTCTGGCTATAACATTATCAACACAGATTTAACCAAAGCGAATTTTCACATGATGCACCAAGTCATTTTAAATACAGAAGAGCGAGCACATCCCCCTCTCCACCGCCACAAGCCAAACCTCATCGCAAGAACCCCCCAGCACGGTGCCCCATCTGGGACAAGCATTTCCCAGTCACGGGAACTTGCTCTGGTTCTGGGCACTGGGGACATCACTCCAAGGCGAGCTCAGCTTTCTGAGAAGCACAGAAGTTCAAATATTTTCAGCCAGTAACTTGGAAAGGCATCTGTAAAGGGTGGTTTTCATTTTTGCAGCTCCCAACTTTCAGTCAGAAGGTATGAGTTTGTGCCCTGATTCTCAAGTCCAAATGCCTGCCTAGAGCTCACACTTGCAAAAGACTGTAAATTTGATTTTACTCTCTGAAATACATTTCTTTTCCATTTCCTTTCAGCAGCAAAATCACTCGGTTCCCTGCATACACACTGAATACACGCTGCTAACTCTGTTTTGGAAGTGTAACAGTGGCAGACCTCAACGCTTAGAGATGCGTTTGCGTCCTGCGAAGTGTTCACGTACGCGATCAGCTGAGCACCTTCAGGATGCTTCCTCTGCTGTACTGAGAAGCTGGATCCATTTACCCAACACCACCTGGGGTGGTATCGCTCCCTCCTCCACACCCTGATACCTAGGTGTGATGCAAGTTTTATTCCATTTTCTCCTTCCAGTGTAAAAACATACGTTCAATTTTGTGTAAGGTGCCAGAGAATGCAAACTAGACACCCAAAGTTAATTAATTCCGAAAGTTTTTAGTTTATTTTTTAATTGATTGCTCTTGTAAACTATCAATCAAGAACTATCACCAATAACAAAGTGGGATTATAAAATATCCTTGGAAACCAGTATCAAATTTGAAAAAAAATCAAATTTTTGTAATATGTCATACTTTTGTGGTGGGGTTTTTTTTGGGTTTGTTTTGGTTTTTTTTTTTTTTAGACATTTCATAAACTACACTAAATAACACCTCCAGGAAGAAATAAAAATGTACACTGTGACAGTGAACACATTTAATATTGTATTTTTCTTTGTCTTTTATATGAAGAAATTAGTCTGCCTGATCTGTTCTCAATTCTAAAGCTTCCTTTAGATTCTATTACAAAAAATAATAAAACCCCAATCTATCAGCACAATATATCTTCCTTTATGGAGCTAGGTAAAATATACCTTTAAAGAGATATCTCAGAGGCAGTTACATGTTCGAACAACTTCAACTTTCACTTAGAAAATAGCCCAAAAATAACGGCAAAACCTCACCACCTGTATAACCTTCAAAATAGCACAGTAGTAATTGAAAATGGAACTGAAGTGTGGCCAAAGCTACTGGTATCTGTCCAGGTTAGGACCGGCATGTGCAGCTTGCTCATGGTGCCTGGAGAGGATGCGAACTACAAAACAAAAAAAAAGGTTGAGCAGCCTAACCTTGACATGAGTGCACGTGGGGCAGAAAAAAAAATAAAATGATGCAACAGGTGTGATCAAATTATGCAAAAAGCTGGAGTAAACACACCAGGAGCCTCTATTGGTGCCCTCCTCTCCCTGGAGGAGGTATGGATATTTGATAAATTCCAAACAGCACAGTCTCACACACTGCTGTCTGTGTCCCTTAGTGATCCAAGCGACTGTGGCACGTGCGCAGCATAACTCTTTCTCCCACATTGCAATGCAGGAATCTGTCTCGGGCCAGTGTCCAATCTAGTCTCCAAACTATGACTCTCGTTTTGAAAGGTAATTACAAAGTGACCTTGATGTGCATATAAACATATTACCTGGATATTCACTATCTGTTAACACTGTCGTATCACTCTGCAGATTCATTTGCAGGCAATGTTGTAGCTATACCCTCTGACTGCTGTCTGCGTGCCTGCATTCAAAAAGCCCTTCAGAGCAGGCAGCATCTCTCTTGTGCATTCTCCCCCCGCAGTGGAGCCCCAGTTCTTGATAGAGCCCTTACAAGCTGCCACAGTATTATTTTTATTGCTAATTGCAAAATCTTATGCTCGCTAACTGAAAGAAAATTAATTCTTATCTTTTCCATCATGATCTAACCAATTTTTGTTCCAACAGGGACCCTAAAATGTAGGCAGCATCACAGGAAATACTCGAGAGCATTCTTCTCATTACTTAATCAAACAGTGGAATTTAAGCAATTATCCTTCCAAAGCAGAAATTGGACAAGTTAGCATACAAAAATCAATAATTAGGAATATTTAAAATACAGCTCATATGCAACATTGTTGTTTAAAGTCCTTCCTTATATGACTATGCATGATCTATACAAGTGTCTGAAGTACAAGAATTCTCACACAGGAAGTCAAAACACTTGGCCATGTATTTATACTTACACAGCATATAAACAATACATTTTATGTATTAACGTATTAGTGAATTAAACTTACCAGCTGGTCTGCTCTTGCTTCTAAGTCATTAGCAAATGACAGAAGATCAACCTTGGTAACACTTTTATTGATCTGAAACAAGATGTGAACAGTAGGGAATTAAAGAGAGTATGTTATTGCATATACAGACTATTTGCACTTAACCACACCACCTACTTTATCTACCCTTTATTTCTTTGTTTATTGACCTTAACTTCTGACATGCTTTTGCTCCAAGTTTTGTTATTCTTCAAAACACGCCCTTTCACACAAAAGCAGATTTTTCCCCATTTTGTCTATTTTAAAAGAAATATTTCATTTTATGCTTTGTCCCAGTTGTGTCTCCAGTTTACTACAGTCTCACCTCTGTCAAGTATGCTGCAAAGTCTATCCCTTCTATTCCTGAAGAGCTGAAATTCATAAGATTCTCCTTCCCAATTTCATCCAGCAGAATGATTTTGCTGAGGTTTATCTGAATGTGTTCAATTTTAAGTGCTACATCTTCCGTATACTGAAAGGGAAACAAAATAAAGCACAAAAATAGTTTGCACAGGGTGCATATTCCTCTAAGGCCACTCCCCATTCAAAAAGCATCTTGCTTTTGCTGACTTGTCACTTCCATGAAGAAGCACACATTGATCTTTGCTTATATGAGTTTAATTTAATTAGCTTTGATAGAATCCACCAGGTAACATTCATCCCTTATCTGCAGTATCCTCAGTCTAGCCATGCCATGTTCTACCCTACCTACGCATCTTTCATACCAATGAATTACTTGCCTTCCATTACATTTTAAGCAGGCTTCTAGATGTTAGATCCTTTTAAGAGGAGGTGGAGATAAACAAGAATTCTCTTTCCTCTTCAGGAAATGTTATCCTTAAAAAATTTAACTTATACCCCTGGCCCTAATCAAGGAACCCCAGAGAATTCATTATCTCACCTGTGGCCAGGACAGACACTGTCTGCTGTATTAGCCACAGGACTAGATGATACTCCTCTAAATATGTTTAATGGTGACTAAAGATGACTTGCTTATTGTTACCTGAACTCTTCTTGCGTTACACTCAGCAAGAGACCTGGTTAGAAAAGCTAAAGCTCAGAGCTATATCTAGCCAGAGAGATGAAGGGAAACGACAAAAATTTCTATAGGTATATTAATGGTAAGAAGATGACTAGGGAAGGTGTGAACCCCTCAGGAAGGAGAACGGGAGAACTCATGACAAGTGATATGGAAAAGGCCAAGGTTCTCAACAACTTCTTTTCCTCGGTCTTCACTGGCAAGGGCGCCAGCCACACTCCCAGAGTCACAGAAGATATTGGCAGGGGTTGGAAAGAACTGCCCATTGTAAGTGAAGATCAGGTTCGTGACCATCTGATGAACCTGAAAGCGTACAAGTCCATGGGACCCGATGGGATACACCCACGGGTACTGAGGGAACTGGCAGATGAGGTTGCAAAACTGCTCTCTATTATATTCCAGAAGTCATGGCAGTCTGGTGAAGTCCCTGCTGACTGGAAAAAGGGAAACATAATCCCGTTTTTCAAAAAGGGAAAGAAGGATGAACCAGGGAACTGCAGGCCAGTCAGTCTCACCTCTGTGCCTGGTAACATTATGGAGCAGATCCTCCTGGAGGCACTGCTGAGGCAGAAGAATAACGAAGAGGTGACTGGGTACAATCAACATGGCTTCACCAAGGGCAAATCGTGCCTGACAAACCTGGTGGCCTTCTA
>VXBO01014897.1:37647-57078 GCA_013400135.1 Rhinoptilus africanus | reverse complement strand
GAGGAGACCTTATTGTGACCTACCAGTATCTTAAGGGGGCCTTCAAGAAAGGTGGTGAGGGAATTTTTAGGATGTTGGGTAATGGTAGGACTAGGGGGAATGGATTAAAACTAGGGATGGGTCATTTCAGAATGGACATTAGGAAGAAGTTCTTTGCCATGATGGTGGTGAGACACTGGAACAGGTTGCTCAGAGAGATGTTGGAAGCCCCATCCCTGCAAGTTTTTAAGGCCAGGCTGGATGGGGCTCTGAGCAACCTGAGCTAGTGGAGTGTGTCCCTGCCCATGGCAGGGGGTTGGAACTAGATGATCTTTAAGGTCCCTTCCAACCCTGACAATTCTATGATACACTCAGATCTAAAATGTTACCTGTCCTGCACAGGCAGCAGAGCAATAGATGATGTATCTGGAAACCTGACTTCCTTCCCAGCCTCCACCATTAGTCTGTTATGGGAACTCAAAATAATTTTCCCTCTTAGTGAATCTTCCCTGTTCATTTTAATTATATATTATTTGGGGCAAGGACTGTATCTATTAAGTGTGGGTACAGTGCCTGGCAGAATGGAACACGGATCCCCTGGGGGTTGCTGCAGTGAAGATCAGTATTACAGGCAACTCCAAAATTAGTAGAATCATGTAATGAGAGTGCAGTCGTGTATTATTACAGCTTAACTGAAAAGATTTTATCTCTACTCCTTCCCACCAAAATTGCAACCATTCTTAGGAGCAGTGTTATCATATCCTGGACCAACATAAATCTGACTAGAGTCAGAAGAGAACAAACCCAGAAAGGTGTCTATATAAAGAACAAGACTCTCCCTAAACACTGTAAGCAGCCTTTGGAAGATGCTAGACTTGAACCTTCTATGAAGTTTCAAAATAAAAAACAACAGTATTACCAGCAGCGATTAAAAAGGCACATCAGAAAACCTTCCATAGCACACTGAAACTGGTAAAAAATACCTTGTTTGTAAATCTATGTATTTTTTTCAAATTAGTTGGGCAGTTCTTGCCTCCTTGCAGGATATATTGTATATAAAACCAAAATCCCATAAAACCCAGACATGCTATACTGCGTTTAGGAGTAAATACCTCTCCAGCCTTCAAAAATAATCACGAACTCACTCGTATTTTATTTACTTACCATACTAACATTGAGAAATTCATTGATATTGAACAAGTGTTCTAGGTGAAGGGAAGTATAAATTCCTTTATTTTCCTTGCAATCACTATAAAAATAAAAATACACACATCAGCCTAAAAACCACCTTGAGGATCAAGCATTAAAAGAATGATTAACAGTGTTTTCATATTCTAAGAAAATCAGCCCTTTAAAAAAACCAAAACATTCTGACTATATTTTTTTGAAGCTCAGTCTATAAGAAAGCAAGTCATTAACAATTTCTGCTGGTCACAAAATATTTTTCAAACAGCTCAACTACAATCATTATACAACATTATGTAAAGACTACCTCTAATAACTCACACAGGAAAAAACTGCTTTTGCTAGTGATTCAGTAGAAAAATCAGGATGTTTTCTAGTATATGTGCGATTTCTGCATGTGCTTGAATTATGAAGCATGTACAATACCACAAAAACAATATGTATAAATTGAATTAAATCTTAACCATAACTTTAATACCTGTACACTTTCTCAAAAGTCAAGTTAATACTTGGATTTTTAAACAGGAGGCCAGAAAGATAGTTTTTCCAGTGTTGATTTAGTAAGTAGGGAGTATCCAAAACCTAGAAGAAAAAATTCAGTAATGTTACTGTAATTCTGAGTTTTCAAGTAATGAATTTATTCATATGTGATTTTTTGACACACACCCATTCTAAGCTTATCTCCCAATAATGGAAATAGAAGCAAACCAGCGAATTCAACCTCTCTGGTGCAGAAAGTGAATATTAAAGCTCCATGTCACCAAGAAATGCTAAAGCAGAGAAAAAATTATCTTCAGAGGAAGACAGGCATGCAGTATTTACACTGCAAAGCAAATTAAACCAAGAAAGGATGATCGTCTCTAGTCAGTGTGTAAAGGGAAAGTAAGACCAGATCCAAACTCACTTAAAGTGTCCCATAAAAAATAATATGCTATACATAACTGACAAGACCATCAGGACTCATGGGGATTCTATTCATTGTTTAATAACTTGAATAACTTCACCTTGAATAAAGTTCTATCTTCAAAGGGCTCACAGACCAGCTTTTCTACATTTCCACCTGTGACAAAAGTGAGCACGACTACAATCATCAGTACCCAGGAGAAAAGAAAACTGAATCCAACACCACTGAAAAAGAAATAAGTTGAGTAAGTTTTTGCTTTTTAAGAACAAAATATATATACTTCAGGCAACAGCGAAGCCAACAGTTAGCAGCTATGACAGAGATAGTAGATGATTGAAATACTTGCTTTCCAAATAGGTTCTTGTCCTCTGAACCATCTTATACATTTCAGCCCTGTAAAGTCTTCAGCTAAAGTGCATCTAAAATGTTCACGTTTGCATTGAGTATGCAAATTCTTTTAAGAGTTAAGCTTAAGAGACACAAAAGTATACTTTTTTTTTTTTTAATTCAACTCTCTAGCCTTGTGCTATCAGAAGAGTTTTAGGCAGAATTCAGATGCAATCTTCTCTTACACTCAACAGAAATGACATTAAACCACTACTGGGAACTTCCAAGAGCATCCCCAAACTTCCTAAAGAAGTCTGAGAAAGTCAAATGTTTCTTGCCTCCTCACGTATTTTTTTTTTGCTTTAGAGCAAGTGCTCAAGTGTACTAAAAAGCTAAAAATTCCCTTTGTGTTTTCAATTATCTGTTCCCAGTTTTTCCAATTTCCAAATAGGCTTACATAGAAATTCATTTGCTATAGAACTTGCCTTAAAACTGTAGATTCAGAGGTTTTATCCTTCATCTATGATCCTCAATGAAGGAACAACCCAAAACCCCCAAGTCCCTCAGTGGAAACACGCAACATATACACAGGTAACAAAACAAATTCTTTTCACATATATGCCCTTCAAAATCATTAAAAGCAACCTTCTACAAGTACCTTTATTTTATTTCTCATCAATACGTGAAACTTACGCCATAAGAAAATTTCCCCCAGTGTTGGAGATGCAGCCTCTGGTTGTTGGAGAAGCATGTTTATCATAACCACAGGTGCCACATAGCAATCCAAGATAGAAGAAGATCAGAATCAGGACCAGCACACAGCACAGAATGAGACAACCGAGCCACCTAAGCAATAAAAGCCAAAGTGCTTGGTTATTAGCATGCAAAGAACACACCGGAGACCTGCAGCATACATCAGCCAGTGCTGTATTCCCAACTGGCCCACTCTTGCTTCTGTTTCAGCAGCAAAAGTTAGCAATGAAAAAATGCTTTTCCTACATTAGTATGCATTTTGGGACAGAACATAACCACTGATGGATTACAGACAGCTGCTACTGAAAGGCTGAGGAACAAACATCACAGGAAGAAGGTGTTCCCAACTCCAGTTACTGCAGGTAGACTGCACCAAAGCGCCAAAGGGCGCCAAGTGGAGCAAACAATGACTCAGAGGAGGCAGGTGCTCAAATAGTAATTTATTCAAGAAGCAAAGGAGAAATTTATGAATGCGGACTGGCCATTGCTCATGAAGTAGGTAATTGCTCTTACTCTAAGGCTTACTACTTTTTGCATGCAGTGTGTTAGGCTTGTGACTGTAAATAACTACTTAAGGCTATTAAAACCTAGACTTTGTATGTCTGTGCTGGAATGCTTTCAATTTATAGAGCAGTTAACGGAACTTCATCAGGAGAACAATCTCAGATAGGAATTGAACTTTCATTTTTATTAATTAAATCACATAACAGTTCTATCTGTCCACGTATTTGGAACACATCCATTTAGTCACACGTTTTATATCTCATTCTAGCCTTTCACCCTCTCCTAATTCCCTGTGCTCTTCCTTTTCCCTTTCATCACTTCTCCCAGATTATATTTCTTACGCTCCCTTTTCTCTTCACTGTAGCTTTGTGTAGAGAAAGCAGGAAACACAAAAACTTGAAGAAGGAATATCATAATGAATAGGCACAGCCAAGAAAGAGAAAGAAAAACATTAATGCTAACAAGCACATTCATAAAAGAATACTTATAAAGAACTATAAATTATGCACCTGTAATTAAGAAAGGGATGCATAGAAAATAATTTGGACAACTACAGGCTTCTTGGGTTTACTTGTACTTCAAGTACTACTATGTTAAGCTTGATGAGAATGGGTATTTAAGTGCCATGTGGATAAGACATATTTCTCCATTTTTTAAAATCTAAATACAAGATTAACAGAGGCATACTGTAGCAGAATGAAGCAATATATTTATTTGGTCAAATACAATCTGAGCCTCAAAGAAAATATTGATAAATTTGTCAAATTAAGGCTCCCCACAACAACTACCAGGTAAGGAATAGGCTAAAGGTAAGGTTATAAGTAAGGTTCTTACAGTTCGGTCTTCTGCATACTTCTATTTAACATTGAATTAAAGCCACTAGCCCAGTTATTCTGTAGCAGTGAAACTGATTATGACACAAAGATAGAAGGAATTATCGATAGAGGATCAACTGAAGCATCTAAACATAGGGAGAACTTGATGAGCTGGAGGGCTGAAATGACTAAAACTGGACAATGTTCAACGGTATGAAATTAAAAGATTTATGCTTCAAAATATGAGCTATTACTTAAATATAGAAGTCACACAAGTCTCAAAAAGGAAGAACATGCTTTTCTCAAGGTACAATCAACCCATGCATTTAGAAGGACAAATACTACATCAGTAGGAATAAGGATGGATGAGCAATGATTTACAAGGTGTGGAGCAGAATCAGTGCTACTGTGTGGGATAAAGTGTGCAATGAAAAGGGATTGGCTTAAAGGCCTCTCTGGTCCTGTGCTCTAGCAACTTACCTACGACTCAAAAAAACCAAGCCATAAATAAGAAGTTGCCCTGACATTGTAAAACAATCCATTCCTTTAAGCATTCTCTCTTCGACACCTATCTCCCTGAAAAAGGCCTGAAGGCAGAGTAGAAACTACCTCTTGCTCCGCAGTTGAACAGCACCCAGTCGTTGATTAGCTGCAGCTTTGGCTTTTACCAAAATGCCAGTAACAAACAGTTGCCCTATAGCATCTTCGTTTCACTGTGTTCATCATTAATAGACTTCAAAGAACATCAAAATATGACAAAGTATTAACAACAGGTAGCACTTCACTCCTGCCTTATTTCTCATACATACCTGTAGAAATCGTACTGCTCCACTAGTGGAAAATAATCTTGAACGTATGCTTCACTCTGTGTGAGAGATATTGTCAAATCTGCTAAAATCTTCTGAACAGGAAGCGCTTTTGTGAAGGTAGTGATATTGGAACCAACGGATTCCAGCACATTTTTGATATCTAAAAGAATAAACATATTGCACTGTTACACATTCACAGAAGAAATTTACATTCCACATATGCATTACAAAAATGCTATTTAAGCCGTTTGACACATGTAACAAGCAAGCCATGAAGACAAGCGTGAGGAAGAGACAAGCAGGCAACAAAAACACTGAGCTTCAAAGTAACACAATGGCGCTTTAAAATGCACGCTTTATTTTTAGCATTCAGTTTAATGATGAAAGATGTAGATGTGGAGCCAGAGTTCGTTCTTTCCTTTCGTTATAATGAATGTGTCACTTTTTATCTAGCCAGTTTGAATCTTGCTTTTTATGCAATATCGCAAATGGTAACACTGCGCAAGACAATTAGCCACTAAGTTTATGAAGGAGAAGATCAAAATTTATTTAAACTTCATCCCTTGGGAATACAACACTGTGAAAGAAATTAGACTGCCTATACTGAGAAACTATACTAGTTATTTTAAATCTTATTTAAAAAGATTACTTAAATTCATTCCAATTAGTTAGCAGCACTCTTGAGATAATGACCAATTATGCCTTTTTTCCCCTCACATTATGAATGAACATGCTACCTTATACATACAATTTAGATACACACTATTTAGATACACAAAAACATGATTAATTCACTTATGATATATTGTCTATTTGTAAAACACAGTTTCTGTTTACTCTTCCCCTTCTTTCAACTCAGCACATACTTGAAATAGCAGGATATAAAACTATATGTTGCTCTTTGGTAGTAGGCAACACCTTCCCCTTTCTCAAACAACAAATGCACAAGTTTTTGGCTGTTTGTTTTGGTGTTTACTCTTCTAAATTCAACCAGGTACCAAACCTGTAAAACTTTTTTTTTTTTTAATTTTATTTGTAACTCAAACTCAGTTCTTATAAAAACCAACAATTTATAAATAGGTAAAATAAGATGGCCTGTCTGTGCTTATGCGTATCAGCAGATACTGAAAAAGAGCAAGTCTGCACTAGATTTCCTAATAAAAAGTGTAACATCCGTTTTAGAAAACTGGCTCATTTTAGGCAAATTCACACAGTATACTATGTTTGTATACATACTGTGTTTCATTTTGCCCAGGAAAAAAAAAAAAAAAAGAAAAACTTACAAGGAACAGCTGTTTATATATGCAGAACAGGTCCACAGTGCAAGAACAAAAATTAGAACAGATTAGTATACATAAAGTATTACTGCATTTTATTCAAACGTCAAATGTCCAGGTACTGTCAAAGAGTAATAGTTTAAAGCCCAAGTAACAAAACAATTAAGACAGACATTTAAATTATCCTTAAGGCATATTTTTATCTCCCCTTCACCATCCACTACATTTTAATACAGCAGCAGGGAGGTTTAGGTTTTTTAACATCACACTCCTAAATACGTCATAGACATATCAGTCAAAGAAAATTAGCTTTTCAACTAAATAAAGATAAAGCATCAATATGCAGCTGGGATCCTATGATTTCTCATTACTTAAGCAGTAAAAAGCCTAGCAAATAAAAATCCTCCATAAAATACCATATGGTCTATTTTTAGATTTAATTTTGGGTCCTCATTAAGACGCAGTTGCTTTTTATGGCTTTTTTGTGCCACCGAAGGTAAAAAAAAATAAATCAAGTTTTACATTTCCATTTTGAATGATCTTTAGCATAGAAAATATATTATCAATAAAAGAAAACATCAGTAACTGATGTAAAAACATCAACATTAAACAATCATAGTTAAAAGATATATTGTCCTCACCTGATAAAATGTTCCTGGTTTGATTCACCACTAAGTCTGGAGTATCATTAAATGCTGCATAACCCTAAGAATAAAAGTTGGAAAAACTATTGTAGGTTTCTCACTGCAAAATTTCTTGCCATTTTTTTTTCCATTTATACAAGGAGTAAAAGTATACACACACTAAAATATACACGGTAATACTGTGAAAAATACATTTTTATCACTGCACATTAGAAAAGGTCAAAGCAAAATAGGAACTCGAGATTCAGTTTGCTCTCCAGGATATTCCTTGAAAAAAAGAAAATGAAATCTACATTTAAATACACATGCATCCGTCACAATCATCTCCAACTTTATAGTACTGTTACCTGTCAGATCTATCCCATACAAAACTGAGAATGCACATATGAAGACTCGCTGAGTGAAAGGAGTTACTGTGTACCAACAATCTCCTCTTTGCCATTCTATGCCTTCTTTAACATGAAACACGTTTTATCAACAACGAAACCCAACTGCCTCTGAAGACATTGCAATGCTTTCTTCAGTGAGAAAGGGAAAAACAGGGTCTAAACCGCGGCGAGCAAGCTCAGTAGCTCATCTGGACAGAAAGCAGAAGCCACTGCAGTGGGTGCTGTAGTCTCTTTCTCCTGCAGCCTGATCACCTCCGGCAGGGCTCTGAGCCTTTGGTTTCAGAAAATGCCTTCTATTCCTAGCAAATATTTTCAGGTTGCTAGATTATTTTAACCTCCTCAAACCAAGCCATTTTTTTTCCTAAGTGAAAATCGTGGTGTTTCATGGATAGTCTTGCAAAAATACTAACAATACATACATGAGGTCCATTGCACCAGATTTAATATCAATTATGCATATAAAGAATTTGAAAGACATATGTCAAAATAGCTGGAATATACTACAACCAATTAGGAGAGCGTGGATTTTTTTTCCTTTAGTTTGAATCAAAAACTATAAAGCATGCAAGTAGACACATGTTTCTGCCTTTTTTTTTTTTTTTAAGGATTGTTCTTTCAAGCAGACAATTAGCAATACATTTTTGATCTGCAGTATCCTGGGGATATAAAGAACTACATTCATACTTTCAAATATTAAATCTTGGCCAAACAATGAAATAATAAGGAGAGATGTTCACCATGAGGCAGGATAAGGCGGGAACAAGAGATCTCTGCTTGAGAAAGCCAAGGGAAAACAAGTGATATGCAAGTATCCCAGTTTATTAATTAACAGCTTACAAGACTGTCAAGAAACATACCTTTTGAACCAGACTAGAAAGGTCTATTTTAAGGACATCGTTGACCTTGGCAAGCTGTGAGCTCACTCCCGGCAACTAGGAAGCAAAAAGCATTTTTGAATCACATCAAAGTAGTAGTCTTGCTAATTTACTAAACATTTCAAAGATATGAGAGAGGGCAAAGAAACTAGAAAGACAAATTGTAGTAGAATGTATCTAGCACATTCCTGAAACCTTTGCTGTACAAAAGTAAAGCTTAACCTAGCATTTTTTTGGGAAGGCAGATTATTTCACTGCCCAGAACAGCACTTTAATGTAGCCGCTTGACACACACTTTACCTTCTACACAGAAGATGAAATCAGCGACTGGAATTACCCAGAAACACAGAATAAGGGAAGGTCACTTATCTCACAAGTGACAGCACGCACCGAGCCACTAAGCTGCAGAGATACTACTGAGCTTATTCAAGGCAATCACACTGTAAGAGTCTGAAAAATATTCTCTTACCCCACTAAAATTGGCATTGATGTTCAGTTGATTTAATGAATTCCTGATGATATTGCAAGTTGAGGCAGCCTGAGCCACAGTGCATGCCGAATCATTGAGGGTGTTGCTCAGGTGCATTTTAACTTCCGTCAAGTTTGCATGAAGCCTCTCTGTTCCCTCCTGCAAAACCTCTACAGAGACACTCACATTTTCCAGTGCTTCCTTTGTTTCTCTGATGGCTGCAAGGATGTAAAGTTTTTTTTTAAAAAAATTAGTTAGAAACCAGTCTTTAGACACAGATACGAAGAGAAAGTGCACAGGCATAAATGCTACAATATTCTTAACAATACTGATTTAAACAAGCCTGCCTCCCTCCCAGAAAAGCCCTCTAACATAGAACACTTATTTATTGCACATAAAAATACATCACTTGTGTTTTCCTGCAAACAAATGAATGTGCTCAGGTTACTTTTATGGAGATCCTATCCACTTCCCAGATTACTCTTTTCTACCCCTTCCCTACCTCTCCTTACCCAGTTATTTCACTAAAGAACTTTAATACTTGGCCATTAGAAATGAAAAAACCCATATTCACAAAAGAGTATTTTCAGGTTTTTTGGTTATAATCCAACTCATAAATTATATGGCTGCAAGATGAAAGGGAAAGAGATCACGCATCAGCTATCGTTAATGAGTGTTCAACACTGGCTTTAGATTTCATCCTAATCACACCAAACCAAAAAACAACCACTGAACAGGTTTTTAGTAGACAAAAAACCACACAGATACAACTAAAGATACACAAGTTACAACAATAAACTGCACTTCACACAACACAAGGTTTTATTGTATGTTTTACCTTTGATAGCCCTTTCCACTTTGACTTCAAGACAAATAAGAGAAATAAAGCAAAAAAAAAAAAAAAACAAACAGGAGAACGATGACGAGTGAATGAGAAAGAATTTGTGGGTAAAAAAAAAAACCCCAAAGTGACTGAAATTCAGCGATGCCTTTCCCTTTGCTCCGTGAGCTGTATCTGATTCCTGAAAAAAACCTCTTAAATGGAATAAATAATAAAATACTATTTTCTTTAAAGGGAGACAAAACTAAGCATGAGCAATGCTAAACTCAAAGGCACAATGAAGAAATGTTAGCACTCTCATAACTGGCTTGGCAGTGTATAGAACAGGGCCACTGTATGTTCATTCCCTGACCTGTTGAAGACTAACCTGCAAAGACCTATGGACAGCTCTTAAAGCACAGTTTTCCTAGTCTTCCTAATATGCAATGGAAAGGGACAACCACCCGGAGCAGGGAATTTGGATTTCAGCTCTCTTCAACTTCTGCTGAAACTAGATATCAATAATGGCCCATAAATCTTGATTTAGTTTTTAAATATATTTATGAACCTCAAAGTATCTGAAATCCTCAGTTCAAAAGAAACATGAAGGCACGTAGAAAAACACTAAGTTGAATCATCGTACTGCATAAAGCCATTCCATGCTGTGCACTAGAAAGATGATGCCTGTCTTACCAAGGCAACAGAACATCAATACAACACTATGTACATCTTTACCTCCTGCCATTGTCAGAGCCGCATCAAGCGCAGGGCGCACTTCTTTTCCCAGCTGTTCTTGAACTCTACTTCCAAGCAATGGTCCAACATCTGCAGTACGGAGAGACAAAAAAACCCAAACATTACACACTAGTTCAATTTTAACTTCCACTTAGCATAGGTGCTATCAGACTCTTACTTAACAAAGCAGACGTATATTATTAAAATTTCTCTAAGGCCTGACAGTTAGAACTTAGTGACAGAAGGTAACGCAGGAAGATAGTTCTCCTTTAGCTAGCTGCAAGCCAATAAATGAAAGCAGTAAATCAAAACACGGCAGAGAACATTCACTAGCACTTTACCATATAGCTAAAGACACCTAACATTTCAACAAACTCCAAAATTTGTATTTCATTGCATTTACTGCTTTTTGGAAACAGATTTTTTTTGTTCCCACAATCCATCTTGGAGAGGTCCAACACTTGGACGTGAATTCTGTGGCATACTCTTTCACTACACGCAATGTTTTCATAGTGCAATGGAAACAAGAAATTAATTATTTCCCTTTTTCCTGTTCCTCATGTATCCAGCCATTTCAAGGTCACCCACAAGCCAGACCTGCCAGCCATCCCCGCTGCAATCCCTTAAGCGTGTTAAGTACGTGCCTGCCAGCCCCTGCCCCCCGGCCACTGCACTGAGCACTGATGCTCTCAGTGCTGGCTTCACGCTTACCCACTGCTGTTCCCTCCTCCAGACCCTCCTGCCCCACTGCCCACAAACAGAAATGAAGCTTTAATTCAGCAAGGAGACAGACAAATGCTGAGCAGAGCATGGTGAAGCATCTTCATGTAATATATCCTTTAGTTAGTTGCTGGGTCCCTTCTGTTTTCAGATCACAATGAACAGCTTTTTGAGTTTTTTTGCTCTTGATGAGACACAAGCATCCATTACTGTCAGCACTGTCGTGTCTGGCTCAGGATGAAAATTTTTATCAAGCAGAAAACACTTTTCAGCATCTCCTTAGGGTGGACAAACTGAACTCATCTACATTCCTCTCCAGGTTTAGGCTGATGTTGATTTCCTTAAAATTAAATCCTTTTGTCCCCAGGTGTCACACACTTAATTCTGCTATTTCAAGAAAATAAAAGCTATCTTTATTTATTGATAAGCACTCTCATCACGGATCCAACTAGGTTCCCGTTAACTAATTTATTAAATTGGCGTTGAAAACAAATATTTAATTTGAAATTTCATTTGGAGTGCCTGGGAAGCCACAAGCTAGTACTTGAAATGCAGATGTCAATTTATTATTATAGGCTTAAAGATGACACACATTTCTTTAGACCAGAGTTTTCCTGCCTAGAATTAAGCACGAAGACTACTACTACTTTCACAATCACATTCAGTGTGCTTTAGTAGCCTCATATAGACAAGACGCATAGACCTCAGGGTATGCCAAGCTGGCTGCATTGAAAACTACTTTTAAAATATGTTTTAAACTTAGACTGAAGCATAGATTCTGCGCATGTAAGTCAATTCATGGTAAGTGGCACATTTGCATAGTTTGATCCCAGCAGCAGTCCTGTATAAAACAGGTTTTGGTACTTCTGTATTTCACTTTAGTCTCAAATGAAGACCTCTACGCATTTATTAACACATAATAACAGTGCATTTTGAATTATAATCTGCACTGAATATGGTCAGCCCTTTCTATTATTACGATTTCTGTAAAGTGATGCTTAAAATAAAAAAATCAGTGGTTTGGTTGTTTCTGTTTACTGAGAGCTCTAAAAGGTGATGCCTTGTATTGTAACTGTGCTGAAGGGGAAAGTGCAGCAGTTGTACTTCAGGTTTTATCTCCTGCTCTTCAACTGCTCATTCTGAAATGGCAAATGCGTTAAGCAGCTTTAGAAAGAAGATAAGCTTATACCTCATCTTCTAGCTGAGTACAGGACAAAGGTATAACAACAAAAATAAACAAACATGGAGATCTCTCACTCAATGGAACCATCAAAATAACTAGCAGCTCTGTTCCTTGACATTTGGCTCCACCGTTAAGAACTGAGAAATAATATTCTAAAAAAGCCTTAAGTATCAGTGGTAACTAAGCTATAAAAAGGAAAATAAAATATTAGCCTGACTTATTGTATAAGCAATTTAATAAAATATTTTTATTTCAGGAAATAATATGCATTACACATACTCCAAGACATTTTATGTGAAGTGAATCTTAGGTTTTAGTCTCATTTACCATGAAGAACAGCACTTCTGCTTGAAAACCATATTCTCATAAATAAAATTTCACTTTGCATTATGAGTTATTTATATTACCTTATTGAAATCTTTAAATACACATTACTAACTCCCTTTAAATCAAAGTACTTACTATTTAGGTCAGAGAGTGCTTTATCCTTAGTTGTGTTGTACTGGCTCACCAAGTAGTCAATTTGCTGAAAAGATGATGATAAAAAAACCTATTAAAATGACTGGAAAAAAGTAATGCTTTTAAATAATGAGTCAAACTGCTACTTCGAAACAATCAAAATATTTGTGCAAACCCCTGAAATCCTGGCACTCTACTGTTTTCAGTTAACTAAGTGTTTTAAAACCTTGCTAGGCAGAACTGCACGTAATATAAGAGGTAATATAACTGGGAAATCTACTTAATTGGAACATGTCTTGGGTAAATGATGCAGCTTAAAAGTGTAAAGTAGCAGGAACTGTGGCCTTATGAAGGCTTCCAGTTGGTGAGGCCAACAAGGTTTTGCATGTCTTCATCTCCTGTTATTTAACTTCCTAGTGGCACCAGTTCCTGCTTTATGGAGAGACATGTGGCAAGTTGATGGGGTGGTAATTTGGAAGCAATTCACCCATCAGACTGGCCTGTATCTGGGCAGCCTCTCAGAGCATCTCCTGTGGAAAAAAGCCGGCTGCTCTATCTCAGTGCAAATGTTTTTCCTTACCCCAAGGTGGATTTGGCCCAGTCACAACTTGGGCTCTGTCAAGACTATGTAACAATAAGCAGCAGCAACTTAGTTATAACCAGATCCTGGGTTTGGACAAAATACCATCAAAGAACCATCCCAAGTGGAAATATTACTATACTAATTTTGAAAAGATATTAAATAACCTTCATTCATTTCTGCGTGTTTAAAATGATGCATTACGAATCCTACCCCAACTGGATTCGAGTAATATAAAGGTTAACACACTTGACAAATGGGGTTCCAATTTTAACTGTGACTTAAATGTGTACCAAACCATATCTGACTTGCAGTTTCAAACTTTCTGTGGAGTAAATAAAAAAGTAACAGGCAAAAAACCACACTCAAACCAACCTATTGATCATACAGCAGTGGGTATAATTAAATGATAAAGTATAAGGCAGACCTCCTTTTTCTAAAAGAGGAAAAAAATTTGAGTTTCTTATTAAGAAGGCTGTAGGTATATTTTTGTTTGTTTGTTTTGTCTTCCTAGGCTAACCTGAGGACTAAAATTTTGCAGGGAACAAGTTTTTGTATTGTCTCCAGCAATGTCACATACGAAAGGCGATTCTATATAACTAATAGTGTTATCACTCAATACTCATAGTCTGCAAATCTTCTACGACATGAACTCTTAACATGTGACTTCTTTTATAAATCCTCTTATGTACTGTACACCTCGTACTGATGAGTCAAGGACATCAGTTAGGATTTCAGAGCTTTATAGCCAATTAATTTGATTCTACAACTTCTTCAAGAAGCTGAAGTTCTCCTATCCTCAAAAAATTCTTACACGTGTGTATGTACACGACATGCATGTATCTTGTCTGTTGAAATGACTTAGAAGATTTATCCTATGACTGCATCATTAAGTATCATAAACTCCAGAAAAGAAAAACAAATAGTCTTGCACAGAAACTGAAAACCTACTACCTAACAGACTTTGAGAAATCCCTGGCACAAATGTTCAAATCTTGACACTTTTAAATTCAGTAATTCATGTGGTTTTGTTAATTTTTTAGCTAGTGTCTATTTTTTTCCCCTCTATTAATATAGTTACTTCTACGAAAAACAGCTCATTCGTCTGGGAGCCCAGAGTTACTGGGACTGGGAGGCCACCGCACTCGTGGATGCCACATAATTGCGTGAATTCCATCTATTTCTAATTTATCAATCACATGCAAGTAAAACAGATTAAACTAAATTAAATTAATTAAAATTAATGAAAGCCACGATAATAGGACTGTTGGACTTCTCTTCCTCCTGTTGGACTTGTCTTCCTCCTCTTCCTTCTAATCCATAAAGAACTGAAATTCGTACATGGCAAAGTTCACAAGTCTTCCTTACTAGCATTTCTTTTTCTTTTTTTTTTTCCAATGCAAAAAAGATACACAGAGGACTGCTTTTGGTACTTTAAGGAAAAGTAGAAAGGGAAGAATCTTTCCTGCTCAGTATGACACTGGTTTAAAGAAAAAAACCAGTCAAAAATACTTCCGGAAAATAAGTTATTGTAGCTCACTCCCAGAACACATAAAAGTTAAGTTCAAAATACAAGGAAACAGGGAAGAGCAACAAGGAATCCAAGTTTTCATGTAATATTCTTTTTTTATATGCATTTCTTTTAAAGCCATATTTTTTCCAAATGATTCACCTTCTGCTAGTGATCTGCACTAGTTCAGTAGGAGGCAACGGGCCTACAAGCACCATTGCAGCATAGCACAGCTCAAAAGTTGCTCAAAGAATGATGATCCATCAGAATAACTCCCAAATATTTACTGCTACGTGAAAATGTCTTATCTTACATCATTTATTCTACTTCATGAGACTGACACACAAAGAATAAACAAAATACTGCAAGTGTGATTTATACCAAATAGAAAGAAATGATTATTTTCTGCAATACTTTTTACTTACATCTCCTCCCTCCCACCCCCGTTACCCATAAACAAAAAATTCTTTACCGCTGGAGTGTCATTAAGGAAAATTTTCAGATCTTTAAAGTTACTGTTAACCAGTTTCTTTGCTCCTCGGACTTGGTTAGTTAAATGCTGGTTGGCAGCATATGCACAGAGCACTCCAACACTACAAAAAATACAGATAACAGATATTTCTTTATTACTGTAAATGCCCACTCTGACATAAAACAGAATCAAAAAATTAAAGCAAAAAAAAAGTAAACATCATCAAAAGGAAGGTCTCCATAAATTTACACACTCTTTTCCTTATTTCGAGTTCTCACATGTACCACGAGGCGGAGTAGAGGAATAGGGCCGATATTGTACTACTAATTCAAAAAAAGATGTTCAGAAGTTATTAACATACAGCTACTTAACCATTTGCATTGATACCATCAGAAAATATATATAGCCTAGTAGCAAATTGTATGAGACTTAGAAATGTTAGGCTCTTTTACAAGTATCATTAACCTTGACACAGCAAATGCTCTTAAAAGATCTGTAAAAAGAAGTATTTTACATTTGAAAACTTCACCAGCATGTATTCATAATGATCCAATTTGCTTACATAATTGCGCAGATCTTTTAAAAGCACAAGAATAGTTCCTATTAATGCTAAAATAGTATATAAGCATTTCCTGATAGTAAAATAAAAGGTGAAAAGTGAGTGAGATTTCCATTCAGCACTGCTGCTGATTATTTTCTATTTGATCATTCCCCACTGTAAAACTCTAATTACAGCATGGCAGATCTGCGCAAACGGTAAGTAAAAAAGGCAATTAAAAATCCCATGAGAGGCTTCAAAAGCACTCTCATGATCCTTAGGTTTCTGCTTAGTTTTGGTGTAAAATAGACTTAAAAAGAAGGATGACTTTTTGGTTTTAAACATCTCACATTCACAACAGCTAACCCTTCAGGCAAGCACCAGAAAAATCAAGAGTAACCACCGGAGTGGTAACAGCCCCAAAAGCACGCTGACTACAAACCCGCTTGGTGGGTTAAGCACTAACATTTCTGCAGATTTAACCTCTAGACTCAGCCCAGGCAAGACACATCCCTAAAGGGCAAACACTGCCTGGAGGCTGCAGTCAGGTGCATTACAGGGAATTCCTCCTGGATGGCACAGGGATGGCAAGTATAATTCTTCCTCCAAAGAATGTATTTTCAAAGGAAGCCGTAATACAGCCACATAAATGAGACAACGGAGAGCAAATGTGTACCTAGAATAACATGACTTGCATATCCTGGCAAGACAGAAGCAAACACCTTGATGATGCTTGTCCCTTCTTATTAGTAATCCAAAACCAAACCTTCATCTTTATTTTGCTTTTCCTGTTTTAACTTTCCCAAACAAGGTAAAGGCTTGTTCTCCTGGTAAAACTGGTCTCAAGTACAAGAATTTTTGTTGCTCTGACAAGGACTCTCAGTGGGAAAATTCTGATTTCAGAGCACGATACAGGGAGAGATGGCAAGACTATGTCCCACAGGTGCTGGTCTGTTAGGATTGCTTCACTAACATTTTTCTCAATATCCAAAAAACCTCAGAACAGGATGATGGAATTTGAGATAAAGACGTTGCTTCTCTATCCAAAGTTTCACAGCTGTCTTCAAAATTGGCCATTAACTATCTTCCCAGTAGTGACCAACGAACAAAGGGACACCAACATTTACCTTACTGTGTATTTAACTATCAGCGAACACCAGTCTTATTTCTATGACCGACACTAAAGTAGCCATTATCATCAGCTACCACTCATGGAATGAGAACTCCGAATGCATAAAATGCCCAGAAACTGAGCAATTTTCAACATAAGGAGACGTAAGCAGTTTCATTTTGGATACATGCAATATATTGCTTCTTTTCACTCTACAGTGACAATAATTGTTTTTAAAACGTTTTAGGTTGGTTGTTTTTTTTTTTTTAATCAGAAGAAAAATTATCTCACACTACCAGGAAAAGTAAACATTTGCACATCACTCTGAGGTTTGGAGTTTATAACAACATCCTTGTTCTCTGGACAGCCATCATTTTCATGTCCTTTCAACGTTACGCTCACAGAGCGGAAAGGTCAACTGGAAGCTAACAAAACAGTACTTTGTAAGACTTGAGCACAATCATTTTTTCTCTTCTGTCTCCTAAATGGAAGGAGTGGGAGGAAACAAGATAGCGGAGATGCTTTACGCAGACAAGGCACTCAGAACAATTGTGACTACATTCTGAATGTAACTAAACAAATACACAATAGGAGTGTGGAAAAATCTATTTATTACATAGCTGAGCCTTGAGTCAACATTCAATAAGCAGCTACAAGGAGAGAGGCATAAAGCAGGAATAAAAAGGACAAGCCTTTTCTGTAACAGATTAGGGAACTGTTTAAACAGTCTCTTCAGGAGTCAGATATTCCACACTCAATTTCTTGTCAGGTTTCACAGACTGATATAAATGTTTATTAATAAAGTTGCAGGGGGAGATCCAAGCTTTTCCTTCAGCTGTGCTTGCAAAAAATTTCAAGTCCTAGAACAGAAACTCTGAACAGATTTACATACTGGGGAAACACCATCTTCCTCACTACCAGCTAATGAATTTAAGAAAATAATGGGCTAGAGATTTCTGTCCAATTCTTTCAGATCATGTTGGTTCCCAGGCTCTGAAGAACAAGCATTACCAATCTCGCAAAGCCAAGAGGCTTTCTACGAAGGCTATATGAGGTACTTGCCAAGATACCATGTATTGTTCCTGTCCTTCAGACTTGGCTTTCCCTACCTTCATACATAACAACTGAGTTCTTTCGTGAAGTTGTGGATAACACAAGCTCTCTTGGAAGGACAGAAAACTGACTGTGTATTTTTCTATCTAATAGCCAGGACACTTTCTATTACCAGTATTACATTTGGAATTGCAATGGACATTTTCTTAAAAATCCAATGTCCCTTCCGGTTCTTTACAACGTAGAGGAATTGATGAAATCACACTTCTTTCCCAGAGAAAATGTGTGTTTGCCTAAGCTTGAAGATGACTAGGAAATAAAATGAAATAGCAGCTCTCTGTCCCTAAACTCCCAGTTAACCTTTAAAGAAAAGCACATCGCTGTTTTAATGATAAATTTGGAACGTCAAACCCACTCAGCTACCTATTTGATAGATTTCTACACCCTGTGGTTTTTAGCAATAGAATCCCACTTTGTATGACAAAATTCTTGTATAACATCTGCGAATTACCAAAATACTACATGTATTTCTGACTCAATCTAACAAAAGAAATATATCAAACAAAAAATTTATCTACTGGAAATTACATATTTAAGGCCTACTCCTTTTAAGATAAACAATCATGTGCATAGTCACGAGACTTCTGACTTGCTTCTTATACCTCCCCCTTGAGGAAAGCAGACTTCCCCACTGCACCTCGCCTTCGGAGAGCACATCTAGGTAGAACTTCTTCATTTTAAAATAAACAAAGTCTGTCATCTCTGTGTTTTCTTTACATACTATTCCAGTAAGCTTAGTACTAAAACTTCACCCTAATTACCAGAGCACTGCATCAATGGAAAAGCGAGAAGAAATAATGTTCCTCATGAGTAAAATCTACTAGCTGAAATTTTTTAAGATCTACATTACCAGCATATGTATGTCAGTGTGAACTCACATGCTGACACACAGAAAAGCCATTCCCTTCTTACAAGAGTTTTCAAGAGCTGTTGCCTATATACACATAATCTACCGTATGCTCTGTATTACACATCTTTCCCCTACTAATACTCTACCATGCATGTGACATGTCTTTCCCAGCCAAGGAAAGATAGCTTGGACCCGCCTTCCCATACTAAGCACAAAAAAAAAAAATCAGAAAAAAGAAAAACTGGTTCATGTTTCCTGCTCTTCAAAGTTCTGATCTGTTGACTGAGAGAATCCCAGAACAGCTGGCACTGTGTCCTGGTTTGAGGTAAAATGGAACCAATTTTCTAATTTGGAATTTTATTTTTTAGCTGGGCCTTGTCAAACTGACTAAAGTCTGAAATTAACAACAC
>VXBO01014897.1:7352-37508 GCA_013400135.1 Rhinoptilus africanus | reverse complement strand
CCTCTCCTCTCCGAGGAGAGGGGCAGGGGGAGGGTGAGCCATCTGTCATTCCGATTGGCCAATTTGGCCAAAACCATGACACACTGCAAGACAGATGGAAAGAAAATGCAGAACATACACTTAGACAGTACCTCCTGAAGAAGTCCATTCCCTGGAAATGCTTCCTGTTCCCTCCAGCAGCTGTCTGCACATACGTTTTGCTGGAGGGCCTTTGAAACTAAGCTCCACTGGCAGAGGTGTTGGTTCAGGGTACTCTGATGGATGCGGGCCTTGCTAAATGCACCTTCTGAAGCGGCACAGCACTTGGAGAAGGAGTCTATGGCGTTCCAGTCACCTGGCAGGGGTTTGAGAGACATATACTCCCAAAGGAGGCCCCCCCGTGCTCCATGAACTTTAGGCTATACCCGAACAGTAAGAGGACCCACCTTAGTGATTTCATGGCACATCTTGATGTAACCCTGTGCTAGCAGAGATCATTCAAGTTTTTGTTCTTTTGGCTCTGTCTGCAAGTAGCCATAAGCATTTTACTTGCACTGGTAACTCCTCTGATCATTGTCACAGCTTAAGTGTGCAGCTGTGGCACAGTGCTCGAGATGTGTAGCTCTGGGAAGAACCACTACAGGTAAATCTTCCACCTAAGCTGAAATTGCATGGTAATTTAGGGGGAAAGTAGAGAATAAATCCACAAGGAGACTTAGTCTGAGTACAGTATAAGAAACAGAAACAATTGTAAGTCTCAGGCTTTCGTCAGATTTTTGTTGGGGAAATGGCTGCCAACAAGACTGTCCTTTTGTGTTTCAGCACAGCAGTAAGCAAGCTGACATGGGATTAAATATATCCAGACATGGCATTTTGTCTTCTCTTGTGAAAGACGATCCAGGAAGGGCAGCAGAAGCCTGCTTTGTACAGAGGCGTCCTGGAGACCTGAGCACTGAGTCAGGCAGGGGTCAGTAATATCAGCCCTGTAAAGTCCTATCTTGCCTTGCACAGCACTCATGGCATTAGAGACTTAGACAGGGAGTCATACGAGATTATCTCCACCTATGGAAACCTGCAGACAGAGCTCAGGCCAACTCCTTCCTTAGGGTAAGCACACAATACTCCTGATGTCTTATACAAAAGGGAAAAAAAAAGGTAAGTTAAAGAGGCAGTTTCCCTGGTCCTGGAAAGCATGTTACTAGGGATTACTGATCTCTCAGTCATGACCTGGGAAGAAGCATTTGACAATGCTGTGTATGCTTAATACCACAAGAACAGCTGGCAGCAAAAGCACGAGTTAAAGAGACCAACAAGGGGGACAATCTCTTAATTTCTCTGCTGATGGGCAACATTCCTCAGCCATTACAACCAGAACAGAGCGTCCTGCAATGCAGCATCCTGCAACGTGGTGTAAAGATAGCTGGCAAACTCTGTGAGCTACCTTCAGTTTCGGCCTGCTGAGAGGTAATTTAATAACTTACTTTCTTTGAGGCACCATTGTACTATGAAGAACTTTTGTCCTGTCATCATGGCAGGGATGCACCTACCACCTACAATACCATTCAGCTTTCTGGTCTTCAGAGTACTTAAGTGTCATGTTTGTTAGTGATGCCTGGGAGAAAAGAGCATTTTCCCATACCTGATATCAGCATGGCGTACATTTGAGCGTCAGCAAGGTCTCAATTTGTCATGACAAACAGCAGTAAAAGGGGGGAAAAAAAAAATCTAGAGTACAGTGAAGTGACCAAGTCAGTCCCTCATGACTGAAGAGCCACACAGTACAGATAATTATTTTTAAAAAATATAATCACAAAATAAGGATAGCAGGCAGGTAAAAATATGAAGACATTGAAGGAAAATAAAAAACCTGAAAACAAACATTGTCTTTTGAAAGCATTGACAGGGAAAAGAAAAGTCTGGATTCTAGTCCCTCATCACCTGTTGCACACCCAGCACAGAACAGGAATATGCTCCTAACACTAACAACGCAAAAACGTCTCCAAACTCCAGGATTGTACAGTGAGTGCATGCCTGGTTTAAACAACTCAGTGCCCAAAAGAAAACCCATTATTTTGAACTAGTAAGAAAATCTGGAGGACAGTAAACACTGAAGGAGGTCACACAATTGCTTTCCTCACCACTACTACACTATTAAGAGCAATGAATTATGTTGTACCTCAAGTTCTGTATAGCATGGGAATTGAACATAGGACACAGTATCTTCTGTTCGTAAATTTAATGCAACATTCTACATTTTGACATTTTGAGACTGGCAAAAACTTCATTTGCCAAATTCAAGCTTAATTTTTTGTTTGTTTCGCACCTACATTCTTCTCAAGTAAGTACATAACAACCTGTGGATAGCAATGGTAACAGCATTTTTATAATGCAGTCACATTTTCTTTAATAAGCAATAATATTATTTAGTCTAATAAAATAATTTCTGCACCGGTAGGCTAATACAGTAACATTAATCGTCTTATGACACTGCAAAATTAGCTATACCAAGCTTCATATTGTTCTTTTTATTACACTTGCCTTATTATTAAAGAAGCAACAAAAAGAAATGTTGCAAAACAGCTCCTCTGACAGTCAGCATTTTTCTTCTGTCTTTGATGCATTTCCCCACCACAGTTGTCACAGCAACGACACATACAGAAGCAAAGTCCCACAAGAGGCAGTAACAAAATAAATAGCAATCCCAAGGCTGCGGAGACTATAAAACCGATTTCATAGTAGATGGCCTGTAATTCAGACAAAAATAGTGGTAATAGCAGATATCACACAGTAACTGCAATCAATATAGAGCAAATAATTAAAAATCAAACTACAGACTAAACCATCTACTAAGTTACTGAGGTTATGGGCTTGGTGTATTTTGTCAATAATTGACAACTTTTCTAACAAAAAGATGCACGACATTGTAGATACTGATAGCTAATAATTATTTAGCTAGAGTATTAGCTAGGTAAACTACAGGAGTGCGTACTAAGAGAGAAATATGCTCACAAGAAACGAATGTGAACTGAGGCAACTGAAATAGGTTAAAAATTAACACATTTGATTTCCCAGACCACATTATTTACTGTTTCTCACATCTGTTTCCAAAAAGGCTCCACAAATGCCAGCAAGGCTGACTGGATCTACACTTCACCTAGGAGGGGGAAGGGAAGCTTAGCTTGCTCTTTCCTTTTTAATCAGCTGTGAGTGTAAAGATTCATATGAACCGCAAAGGGAAGTACTTCACCGGATGATCGATTGCAATGGCAGAGGTTTCTCCAAAAACTGCTGAAGTAAAAACTGCTTAGGGACTGGAAAACATGAAGGAGCAGATTTTAAGGTCTCTCAGGTGGAGACTTTTATTCTGCTGCCAAACAGCAAAGCAGCTGCAGCAACTAAAAGGAAGCTTTCAAAAACTGGAAGGATGAAAGGGGACAACGCAATGCAATACCCTAACTAGCTTGATGCTGGAAGCAGTGCGAGTACCCGGGGATGGAGAAGCTGGTCCAGGCATCCCTGGCACAGCCCCGCGCACGGCCACCTGGCTTCCAGGGGACAAGCCAGGAGCTGGCCATGCCTTTCCCCTCTGCTGGGAGCACAAGCCAAGGCATCCCCAACGGGATCGGGCAGGTGTCAGCAGGCAGAGGCGGACAGCACAGCATGGGCATGCTCCAGCGGTCTTTCTTCCCCGATAAATCACTTTTCTACTTTCCCTTCCCAATTTTAGGAGAACTAATTCTCACACTAGTGCTTTGAGTTCTCTTCTGTTTTACTAATCTGCCAGCACAAGGGCGACTTGGCAGCAAAAGGATGAAATTAAGGCTGTGTATTGTCCTGCAAAATAAGTTACAATTTCTCACAAGCTATCAACCATGCTCCAGTTCCAGCTTTGCTGATGCCCTTCCTCACAATCCCTAATTACCAACTGATCCAAATACAGCAACCATCACCACTAGCAGAGTTGCAAATTTCTGACCTAATTACCAATTCTAGGATGAAACCCATTTTATTATTATTAACTGCTGGTTAAAAGCTGTTATCCCTTCTGAAGAATACAAACTAGATGCTTGGAAGAAGAACTTGGCTGGATTTTGCAAAAGAATTAGCGTTTTCTAGTGAGCTAAAACACTTCAGAAATAACTTGATAACTTAAGTTTTAAAATAGGTTAGATGGAAAAACAATTTTAAATAACATTTAAAATGGTTATGGATGCTTTAATAGAAGTAGCGGATATAGACATGGTTAGTTGATTTTCAAAGCTGTACATCTACCATGAGACATTACCTGAAGAGTCAGGACAACATTTTCTGGCTGTGGAAGTCAAAACAAATGGAGAATGTGTATAATGCACAGGCAGCATGCACAAAAACAAATCACGTGAATAATGAATAATTAACCATGACCAAAACAATTAACAACACAGAAACAATAATAAAAAGACATGAAAGTAAAATAATGTATAGGAGCAACATTAAATAATTATGGAAAATTATTTACAGTAAAATACATAGCAGATAATTTCTGGTTTCCTTGGTGAGAGGAATTTAGGGTTTGTCCAACAAATATTTCCATCTTTAAACAACAACAGACCAGTTATCGGTTATTTCTACACTGAGCATCTGTTTCATGTAATTCCCAACACATCTCACAGAATAGAAGGCCAGGAATTACATTACTTTGTGGTTTAGCAATTTATTCACAATTTCCACCTGTCATAACTGACCTATGATATTCCTGATTAACTTTTTCAACGCTAATTTTATTTTGGCATAAAAGCAGCAGTTTTACTAGCAGTTTGGGGATCTTAACACATTACACACAAAATTCACCCTCACTTTTAACTAATTATGTAAAGTTTTATTTTAAAGTATTCAAAAGTTAAAAAAAAGGCATTCAAGAAAGACTGGCAATGTCTATCAGGTTCTTAACTGATTTCTTATCTGTAATTTCAGAAGAACACTACATATTCAATTACTGGAATTTCAGAAGAACCCAGTTTCTCCTTTGTTTCCACAATGGAAATAGAATTTCTTGTGTTTTTTCCCCTTCATCTCTGTATGACAAGTTCACAGCTGATAACACTTTTCCCTTTCTCATAAGTAGAAGAGAAAAGGGAAGCGGACAATCTAAAGACAGCAAGACCTCTCAACCCAAAGTCTGATGTGGGAGAATCAGAAATGTTCTCAAGTTTGGGGAAATTTTTCTCAGCATCACATACATCTTTATGAAACTTCTACTGTACAATAGGCTTAAAATGTGCAAAAATCATATTTGGAACCATGCTTTTCATGGGAGGTAAATAAATGCTTACTCTCCCTTAAAAATCTGTTACCAAGTATGATTTTGAATGTTTTGAGCAAGGCTGTCTCCCAGCAGAAGTAAAGCAGTGGCGGCAGCAGCAAGCTGGAATCCCCCTGAGCTCAGCTGCTGGGCTGGGCTGGCAGATTGCTGGCCCTGACAGGGGATGGTGAGACGTCCATGGTAAGACTCCAACTGGGAACACAGGAACACACAGCACAGAAGTGGGAAGGGGCCTCCTGGGTCACTAACACATTCTACAATTTTTTTTTTTTAAAAAAGATACAGATGAACAACAGTGGAAATTTAACAGGATAAATATCAGAGCCAGATTTCTTGTTCTCGCTACTGAAGGACTGTTCCCAGTGCTCAGTGAACTATTAAGTCTTACATGGATGCACATGTGGCCCATTTCTGTCCCTTTGCTTCTGTGATAGCACCATCTTTTTTCTTCCTGGTGTTTCCTCTCCATATATATCTGTAAGGAGTAATCATCCCCCTTATCAACTATTTTGCTAAGCCAAGTAAACTCGAAGTCTCTTCCGAAGACCTGCGTGTTTCCCAGATCACCCTAATACACGCATTCTGAACCCATCCTACTCCGAGTTCATTCTCCCCGAATTTGAGTGATGAAAACCCCAGGCAACATTTCTAACCCGCAGCCCTTCAGTGACATCCACACTTCCCTGTCCCCACTGGAAACTCCTTCAGGGGCACATCTACAGCCATGCTGGCCTCTTCACAGCAACCTCTCATTAATGCTTCTGTCTTCTGGGGGACTCTACTTGTCTTGATAGATTTTCCATTTCCAAATTTGCTTTAAAGTTTTATTCAGGACAAAATTAGGACCCATAAATGGCCTATATTTGTTTTACTTCCTAAGCATACCTAACACTGTATTTGCCACCCTGTAACCACACAGTATTTTAACAAGTGTCTCTACTCTACAGGATTACAGCTGTCATTAGTGTCAGATTTCTCATGACTTACACAGTAGTTACTAAATACTATACTTGCACTTTTTGTTCCGAAAGACTCTGCCAACCAAGCCCACCCTGCGTTCCTCCCTGGGTGTGCAGGCACAATCTGTGATGCAGGGCTCTCACAGAGCCCCACCGAACAAGCACATGGGATCAGCAAGTGTTGCTTGATACACCATAATGGCAATCCTCACGCACTTGGATGACATGCAGAGGTTATCAAGCTACTGGAGCCAGAGGTTCATTGCTGGGAACACATGGAAGCACAAGGCCTTCCGCCTTCAAATCTCAAGATCATTCAGGTCATCCTGATTCAAGGCAATGGCTCAGTACCCGTTCCCTGCTCAGTACCCACGTCCCATACCCATCTTCCTGACAGGTACACCATACGGGACAGACGACAAGCAAGTAGCTCACACAAAGTAACATGTCCATTTTGTGGGCCTGGTTAAAGTTCCTATTGCAGGAACCTGTGACATTGCTTCTAAGATGATGGGGTACTGTCCATGAGAACAGCCTAAAATCAGACCCATGCTACATTCTCTCTCCTCTTGCTACCAAGTACCCTATGAATTTCAACTGTTACAGGATAATCATCAACCTAAAGGAAGAATGGAAAATAGCCTTGACGTGATTAGCACACTACCTAAGCTACAATACACTTTATAAGTAGGCTATGGAAACTTCGTTTCACAAAGGCACCAAACCAAGCATACAAATTCAGCTTTTTGAGGACAATAGCTAAAGCTAGCATAAGAGCTGAGCAGAAATGCTAAGTGTTTTTAAATAAAAGCAGTATCTTTAAATAAAAAGAGCCTTCAAGCTTTGTGCAACAGACATGACAATCACATTACAGCTGAAACTTGTAAGTGAGCCTTAATTATATGTAGCTTCTTTACAGTGGCTTATGAAATTTTTTTTGTAATAATTTTTGAAAGGTTTTAGTCCCAAATTTTGTATAAAACCATCATACACATCATTCACAAATTTCATTCTTTTATCCTGTTGTTATAGCTTTAAAATGTTATTTCCTGTTTTAGAAACAAAACTGAATTCCAAAGTCACTGTTTTCAATATTTTATCCAGATTCACATAGACAATTTACCTTTTGATAATCGCCCTGTGTACTTCCAAACTTCTGCTGTGCTAGTTTTCTGACGAGATCTGAAAACAAGCAAGAATATTCCAGAGTTTTAAACAACATAAATAATGAAAAAAAGGTGGGGGGAGGGGGAAGAGGATGGTTTGAATTCTACTGTTAGGTAGGCAAGATGAAATTAAGAATAGGTATCAATCAACAGGATAAGAAAGAACATAAGCACTTCCATAAACTTACCTAGTAACAACATTTTCAACCAACTGTGTATTTTATGAGCTCACAGGAAGATACTCAGGTTATCAATTAATCAATATCTGCTGAAATACAGTGAAGGTTTTTCCAAGGTAATGCTCTGTACCATAGCATCATTATTAAAAGTGAATCCCAAACTTATCAATTACTTGAACAAAGTTCAGGTATCAGCTTTGCTTTGTGTTTATGACAACTACATACACGCATGCATGCATGTATATATATATATGCACATATATACAGAATTAGACAGACAATGTGCAAAACAAGCATGCTAACAATGACTTCTCGACTGAATGATACGAGGAAGAAGGGCCTTATTCTTGCCAACATTATCCCAATCTTTTTCTCTTTTTTTTTTTTTTTTTTTGGTCTCTGGACCAACAAACTTTGCATGAGAGTATGCAACACCGCCAAAACAAATCAGAAAGCCTAACACGTGCCAACTTACTGTGCGTGTAGCTCCATTTAAAAACACTCCTTTCTAACTTATTCACAATATAGACAAAATACAGCAACTACCCAAAAAATAAAGTAGGAATTTAACACAAATAGTGCCACTTAATATTATAAATATCATTTCACCACACCAGTTTCTTTCAGTAAACACCAGCAGCTGCAATGAATGGATGCCCTTTTTGGGACATCACCAGCCTACCATCCTCACTGAGGTATTGCCAACCCTATGGCAACCCATGGAACTGTGGCTCCTGGCCATTTCCTTGACATCTTGCACTTGGAGAGGGGCACCCCGAGCTCTGCCGATCCTCTGCCTCAGAGGGGCGTCGGCAGCTCTGGGTATGCCCCATGCCAGGTTGTGCAAGGGCAGCAGTGTTTGGATGTTTGGGAGAAACGACTGAGCTTTTGGCCTCCTCTGATGAAGGGGAAAGGCATTAGAACGGAGCACACTACACCTCAAGGAGGAGCACTCTGTCCCACATCTTCATACAGAGCTGCACTTCACGGTACTCTTGCCCCATCATTGGTTTCCCCATATGCAACCAAACATACTTGAAAAAGAAAAAAACAAACACCTCCAGCAAGTTACCTATCAATAAAAGACCTGTAGGTTCAAAACTGACTGTTGATCTCCCAAAAAACCCAAGCCCTCACAGAATTTATTGTAGCACTCGTGAAACATGCTCAAGTGAGTTCACGGGGATCTTGCTCCTCTCTAATTCTGCACATAGCTCTGGAGAACAAACCCCTGTGCTGACAGCGCCCATAGTCCTCCCTCCCCAACACCCTACCCAGAGAGCATGGACCCGGCGGGTCTGTTAGCTGAGGAGAACCTGAAGAGTTCCTTGCAGAAAACTGCCCAAGAGAAGATTCACAACAGCAAGGCAGTAACTGCTATTTCAAGGAAAGTACTCACTGCAAGGAAGCTGCAGCCAGTAAGACTGCCAGATAAAAAATAAAAAGAATTTTTTAACTTTTATTTTTTTAAAAAGAATAAAAAATGTATCACAGGAGTCTCAAGCTGCAAATCATCCACAGACGGGAAGTACATTCTAAAATGCAGAAAGAGGGCTAGCAGCAGATGATCAAGGACTCTCTACAGTGAGGCAACCTCATTTTGGAAAGACCACGCATGTGCTAGAAGATAAGTCTGAATCCCATAGTAAGAGAAGTAAACCCAAAACATACATAAGAGTAAGCACCCAGGAAGAACCCTGAAAATCCTTCCAAATTCTGCACCTTGAGAGTCAGGAGACTGCTGGAGGGAAGGGTGAGCACATCTGCATGGGCAACACACAACTGACCCATCACCGCAGCCCTGAGACATCCTGCACACTGGGACCAGCAGAGTCCTCCCTGTATTGAACCCATCCCCAGGCAGCATCCGTGTTTCTCGGGGAGTTCCAGCAGCAAGGAGGCGTGAACCAAGTGAGGCAGAACTGCGCAAACCTCAAAAAAGTAATTCACGTTGGCTGTTAGACTTTTTTTTTTTTTTCTTTTTCAGAGCCAAGTAAGTAAATTTATGAAATACATAATGCAATGAATTTTCTCTAGGGCTAGATGTCTTTTAGCAAGAAGGAGAAGAAAAGGGCTAAAATAACCCTCTTGTTTACATATTTATTCAACCATTTAGCATTGTGTGACAACACACCACAGAACAGCTGCTGAAGAGAAATTTCTAGCAACTTTAATCAGAATTCGATGGGAAGAAAGAAAAAGGAATAGCTTCTGTGGTCCTCAGTGGCAGGAAGCGGTACAGAACCTCTACGAGCAGGTGGTCAAACGTAGGAACCGACTGCCCAGGACCCTGTGGACCCTTGCTAGTACAACAAAGCCAAGCAGGAGAGCCTCCAGCAACTTGCCCTCACCTCCAGGCTGCTCCTAACTCCGAGGTTCATCTTGCTTTGGAAAAGGGTTGGACCTGATGACCACCGGAGCTTCCTTCTGATCTAAATTATTCCAAAGTTATCTTAAAATCATGCTGACTTCTTATAAATTATTTGATGGACGAGCAAAAGCACTGACAGGAAGCATGGAAGAAAGCTAAATTTTATTATTGACAAAAACTTCCTTTGATACATTTCCTACTGTTGGGAATCAGCACAGAATAAATTTTTTAAAGCATTAGTCTTTCTTGTTAAATAAAAGTTGAAAGTTTTTATTCTTCTAGTTGAGTGCCTGTCCCCATCATAAATTAAATTGAAAATTGAACAAAAAAAAATTACATCAAGTTTTACATACATCTATATGCACATATATATTTATGGACATCTGTAGGCGTATGTATATGCATATGTACAACGACTCAAGAGAAAGAGAGGATAGCTGAGGCTGAAAGGAACCCCCCAAGATCATCCAGTCCAACCCCCCAGCTCAGTGCAGAGTCACCCACCACTGGTTACTCTGGACTGTGTCCAGTCAGGTTTTGAGTATCTCCAAGGTCAACATCCAATACTTCAAGAAAACAAAACAAACCCTGAAGTGCTCTGATTACTTGCTCAGAATGCTCCTGATTCACAGTTTTTATTTGTACTGTTTCCATAATTTACAGCCTGCCAGTCAAAACAAATTGACAGAAATCAACCTGAATGCACTACAACAAACTCATTCAGAAAACAGCATTTTCAATGTGGTTTTGAAATTTAGAGGCTCTGAAGCTTGTTCATCTGAAACTAAAACACCTTTAGGTTTATAATAAACAAGAAAGCCTGAAAATAGATACAAGAAGTTCCTACATGGATTGAATAAGTTCAATAGTGAGAATAATAAAGGTTTCATACATAGCACAAAAGCCCATTTTTTCCTTGGTTTTCCAGAATGTGAGATTTCCCTGCTGAGTAAAGATTTTCTACTTATATTACTTTCTAATGATTTTTTAGAAGTAACGTTTCAGGGTGTTTTTCTCACCAGGTAGCACACAGTGATTGACCAGTGTTTGCCATGAATTGACTAATTCAATAGCCTTCAGTATCAACTGGATGAGAGGTATTCCCAGTTAACTCATTTCAAATGAAATGTGGAAGGCGTATATATTCCTATAAAAAAAAGTCATTTTGGCTGTAACTGAATGCAAGATTACCCGCAGCTACTCCCCCACACAACTGTAAGCACAAACTGGCCTTAGTGGTTTTGCAGAATCAAGAATCTCCCTATCAGGTTTTATACATATCGATCGCAATCACGGTTACTGCTGCAGCACTTCAAGGTTAAACAGGGGAATGTCCTGTGGCAGGTACTGCATAAACACAAGCATCATCTTTTTGGGTATGGCTGCACTGCTCACCATGGCACAGCGAAGAGACACCTCAGCTCACATTTAATTCAGTCTGCGATTTTCGTTTGTTTTTCTGAAGCACCTTTCCTCCCTAGCTAGAACATCTCATCTCCAGCATTCAAATCAGTTTTTATTTAAAATTGAACTAAGGCAACTCCACACGACTCTCTCCTGCATTACTGGTAGAGTACCACCTTGAGGCTGAATTCTGCTGCAAATATAAACGTGCTAGGAAGGTGTGATAAAAAGCAGTGTCCTCTATTTTCAAACTAATGGGATTACTTCTGAAATCTCAGCTTGACCAGCTGCACACATTGTTTCACAGGACCAGTAATCCAAGGCTTTAGCACAGAACACATTTTATCACTGGGGTTAAAGAGATTTACCTTGTGAGGCTCACATACACGGCTAATTACATTACTGCTTTGCCCTGTCTCCTTCCTGCTCTCATCACCCATGCGAAATGCCATCTGCCCTAGTAAATCTAACTAGCCAGATGAACTGTTAATTTACTGTTGCAATTTGTGATAAAATATTAAGCACCTCTGAGGAGCCCCGGTTAAGAAAACATAATTATCAACTCCTGCATTGCACACATATTGTGTACATACACTCAGTATCTCATTACCCAGACAAGAAAATGAGGTTAGCAGTAGGCTTGCTTCTCAAAACTGCTCTACAGAGAGGGAGAGCAAAAATAATAGAGATTTAAAAATAAGCTGTCTGACTATTAAGCACCAACATAAATTAGTTACAAATTCTTCTGCCAAGAAAGCTTTTCAAATCTAGGTGACAGGAAAACAGTTGGAGTAAAACCTTTGGGAATGCTATGCTTCATCTTCACTCAAACAATTCCATTGAGCCCGTTCAGTTATAGTGCAACTCCAGCATTAATCAAATTATGACAGAAATTAATTTATCTTTTTATGCATAATATAAGCTATTAGGCTTCTGTTCTGGAAAGGACTTCAAGCAAACCAGTAAGAACCATTACTGAAGCATTCATGTGCTGAACGGAGATTTTTCAGAACAACAGGGGAGAATTACATAGATAATATACATGATAAATTAATAACTGCTTTAATGCTATCTTGTTCTAATGCACATCATAGTACTTGATCCTATTCCCCTTCATCTACAGTAGAGGCGATGGATTACACACGCACTGAACTTGTATTCTCTCTGAATACAAGTCAGTTTGACCACATTTAGCGTCATAAATAAGCACCAATAATTAATCTCAAATTAATAAATTAAAATTACTTCAAGCTTGGTTTTTTCCCACTCTAATTATGACTCAGACTAATGAATAACTCTTGCAAGTCCATGAAAACCAGGAAAGCTATATTAGCCTTTCAGACTTAATATCAGAGATAAAAATCTTTCAGGTATCTTGTAGCAAGTTTTCCTGCAAGTGTACTGTATTGACATTTTAAAATACTTGCTTTAACGTGAGTGAGGCTTTTGTTGCTTCCCCAAAGCTTTTACTACGGTCAGATTCCGCTCCCATTGAAGAAGTTCCCTTCAGCAGGTCACCCAGGGTCCTCCCCTTTAGTGCCACCTAACTACCTACCAACCAGCTCTCCCCGCTCTCACTGCCCCTCATCGATCCCGCTGCGGTCACTTGGCTCTGCTTCCACGGCAGAGTGAGGTGGGAGATCAGTAATGCTGACGGCCAAAGACTCCATCACGCGTGTTGGTGTGGAGACCGCAGAGAAGGTCCCGCTGCATCGCTCACCCCGTGCGGTCTGCCCTCTTTCCGCAGGGCGAGGAGAAAGCTCACTCCGTAGGCCAAGTGGGAAGTCTCAGAGGTGAGGAGATCTTCACTTCTCACTTAAGTGGTCTCTTACTATGTGGGAAGTCTAACCCATGCAGTCACTCAGACAATCCAGACCATTCCTTTCTAACTCCAGATTCAGCAGGTTCATTCCCCTCCCTCTTCACATCTCCCTCAAACAAACTTGGGCCAAAACCCTTGTCCCCAAACTAAGATAAAAACCAGCCTTGTCAGATAAATTCTCCCCACAACTTCCAGGCAAGCTACCTCTCCATACAGTTCCCTGGTTTTGCACTGTGAGTAACAGGGAACACCAGGCTGGCTCAGCTTCCACCCTCCTGCTCCTCACGGGAGGCCACTGTGGCCCCCTTCCCTTTGAGCACAACTCCAGTGACGCCTGCCTTCCCTCGCTCTGAAACCCCTGCACGAGGCCACCCACTTACACTACAGAGATGCTGAAATTAAGTTGTCCATTCAATCACATGTTTATTCACCTGCATTATAGAAATAACGTACAAAAACCTGTAGCCTTGCACCATCAGCCGTGCCTTTGGACAAGAAAAAAAGGCAAGTAAGAAGGGGCGCTCAGTGCTGTACCTCACCCCTGACACGCAGAAGGAAGCCTTAGAACCTCTTATTCTACAGTGGTTGGAAGAACTCATTTCAATGGAGGTAAAAAATGACAAATACATACTAAATTGCTCAAGTATTTGAACTTATCTCATCTGCTACGGCAGTCTGCTTTCTCACCCTGTTCTGCCTTCAGTACGCCATTTCCTCTCATCAACATGATCATCATCCACTTCCATTCTCTGACTACACATTCTTTAATTACATGTTGATCAAAAGCAAGAGAAATGCGCTTATCCTACAGTACTCTATCTCAGTTTCACAATCCAGCAATGCACAATAAACACAAGCAAAAACATAGTAAAAGCATTTTTAAAGTCTCGGCAGACTTGTAAAGCATATACTGCTTTATTCATAGTTGAAAGGACAAGCTACTCGACCACCTAGAAATGAGTCTTAGCTTATACTAGATGCAGCGAGGGACAATGTGAGAGGGGACAGAGCCGCAATACGAAGTAGGTAATGAAGAGATAAGAGCTACGATCAGGATTGAAACTCCAGGAGTGGTCTAAAGAGGCTGAGCTTTAACCAGAGCGCAGGCAGGACTAACCACGGTGTGATGGCTGAAGATGAGGAATTGCAGAGCAGCAACAGCTGCTGGACCAGCAGGCTGCAGTAACCAGAACACGGAATTAAGGACTCCCCTTTGCAACCTTCCTGACAGAAAATAACATCGATCCACTGAAGAAATTATACAGCAGGGGATCAGATAATAGTAACAGTCAACTAACTTCATTCCTGCACACAAAACATTCCCCAGTTTCCAAAAAATATGGATGAAACAATGAAAGTTTTGTTAATTCAGCTTCCTCAAGGTTGTTAGAGTCAGTAAAACCAAATGGGTAATTTAAATCTCCCACAGAAAATCCTCATGCCTTACAGCTTATTCCTTTAGTGCAGTCACATTTTCTGTTTAGGCACATTCTGCTTTCTATCAACACACACAATGTTAAAGAGCCTGGTCAGGAAAAGGTTTAAAGGAAAAAAAAAGAAATTGCCACAATATTGACTGTTACAGGACACCTAGAATGAAAGATTTCTCCTTTGAAAGTAACCTTTGCTGGGACTTTCTAGTTGTTCTTTGCTACAAAGAAAGTTCTGTTCTTGCTGAAGTTTTGGAAAAAGAACAAAAAGAGAGTAGCCTTTAGAAAAATCTTTGCTTCGGAGGCTGCAATAAATTTGCATATATCACACAGACACAAAGTCAAGCAGAAAGCTTTGAAGAAGTATTTCACACAGAAACTGCATTCTCTCACTTTCTGAAAGCAACAAAACTCCAGCAGCACATTGTTTGTGCCACGGCAGCTATTTTTTGCCACTTACTTTGTTTGCGGTAGCTACCTAAAGTTCCCTCTAGGCCACCATCTGGTAAGGATTTACAACAGATTACAGGCAAAGATTTAACTTGGTGCACTGTATATGCTTGTCTGGTTTAGCACACTGCAGAGACTGAGCAACTTCTTGATAGTGTGGGTTGTGTAGACATATTGGACTTGTAACTTTGATCAAAATAGTAAATATTTAGACTATATGAACAACAGTCTGAAGCTTTCCTACTCCTTCCTCTCCTCAGAAATTGCTGCAAATTGAAGAAAGCACAGAAAATCCTCTTATATTGCATAACTTGAATTATTGAAAATATGAACACAGATAATTTGGAAGTACATGCTGGAGCCCTGCTGGTACCAGCTGTTAATTACCTCAGTGGCTGGTGTTCTGGCAGCCTCACTGAGATTCCTCAGAATTCCTTCTCTCTGTTTTCCCATTTCTGCAAGGGACACAGTTTTCCACGTATGTTCCATAACTGTGGCACATGTGTTAGTTCTAAGTACTACAGAGATCACTACTTCACTCAAAAATCAAAGCAAACGTAAAGGTTGCTACTCGGCCTTCAGTTTGTATTTGTTCTGTACAAGTACATTCAGGCATCTTTCAGCTGAGCTAAATAGCCAAGGCAACACTTAGTAAGAATACTCACATTTGCAACTGCAATCACTATTTAAAGTTTACAAAAATAAAATTATTTGTATGTTTTCAGAGAAAATAAGGATCTTGTCTACGTTACGATACAATACAGGTCATAATTTAGTCACAGAACTGGTTTTAGATGAGAAGAAACATATCTGCATATTGCAAAAAAGTGTCAAAGCAGTTCGTGGGGGGTTTTTTTGTAACTGGTAGACTTACATTTAAGATGTATATATTGATAGGTTAGTCAGCTTAAACTACAATAGCTGACATCTGTGGCAGCTGGTTTCCCTTCCAAGAAGAAGGTAACTCAGTCATGGAAAACGAAGAAGTATACTCAGAACCCTTAATACCTATCTGGAAAGATTGGTACTGACCGTGATTCTGCCCTGGCATCTGAAAGGCAAAACTTAGCATTGGACCAAGTTGATGCCCAGCTGCTTATCTCTTTGCTATGAGATACTAAATGGGATGGCCAATCTTTTACAGAAGTTAAGAAAAATAAATGCACACAGAGCTCAGTTCAGTGTTTTACTGTAATTGGTAGTCCACAGACACCACGCTATATTCAGTGTATCTAACGTTACCCACCCCCACCACCAATACACACAGCACAGTAGCACTAATTATCTAGACACATGCATTTTTAGGACCTGGTACCTCAGTTTTATCTTTAAAAACATAAAAACCCTATCAATGAAGCTCGTTTACCTAGAATGACAAAAAAAACCCAACAAGGCCACCTTCTGTCACAACACCATCCTGTACCTCCCACCTTTCCCTTCCTGTAGTCAGCACCCCTGGATTTAGCTGCACCCAGAACTCACCCCCTGCGCAGCGGTGCAGGGAATGCTGCTGATCAGCTCTTTGGTTATACCTTGTGTCTCACAGTAATGTCCATAGACGAACAGAACAGGGTCAGGACAGGATCAAGCACTCACCTGGCATTGTCCATGCTGTAACATTAGCAGGTTGCCTGAGCAAACCCAGGACCTCACCCAGAAAATACCCAACCCACTCGCCAGGAAACGTACCCAACAAACGGAAAGGTCACAGCAGTCTAATTAGGAAGGGACAGGGGCAGTTCAGCTTTGGGAAATAGAAGCAGAGTCTCAATACCACACAACTGTAGGGCCATTTTATTTATTACTATAATCTAGCCTCCAAGAGGTACTACTGCTCGAGGTGCCCTCCAGCCTGTCACCAGAGCCATCTGTGGTAATGTCACTTATGAACACCCTTCCCACAGAAAGTAACCAGCTCCCTCAAATTCCGCTTGAGGTTCATTTTCACTAGTTTCTCCTTTCTGGCCTAATAGTGTTGTAATTTGTGAAGCTGGATTGTCATTTTCCAATTGCTGTCAAGGCATGTTTTTCCTCCTAGGCACAGCTGGCAGGCAGTATTAAACCTGATCAGGGCAAGCAATTGAGGATACTGTACAGGAAGGATTCCAGATGTATGTACGGTGTAAGATTTTCAGATGATCAGCTATGCTACACTGATTAAAAAGTGACTTGCGTATTTTCCACATAATACTTGCCTGCAAAATAGATTTCTTGTTTGTGTAATCCAAAAGAAGCGGGCAGGAAGACATCAGAGAAGTGTTAGTGTCTGCAACTGTAGTTTTCTATGGTAGCCTCTAGTAGATAATCTGTATAAGTCTCCCCTCCCTAAAACCTCTGTCTCCTCCCTGTCCACAAAAAATCCTTTTGCCAAGCAATCTGTTAGATTGTCTGCTGTTTGTAATAGTTGAGGGGAAAAGGAATTACTCTTCCAACACCTAAGAAAATAAAAAAGCAGGCCATAAATCTGCTTCGGAAACATACTCAAGGGTTTGTCATCAAGTAGAGCATCTCTTAACTTCCCAGCATGAAAAGAACAATGATTTTTTTTTTTTTTTAAGAACTATTTCCTTAAATGTTTATGAGTGGGCAGAGAAAAGAAGAGGCTAATTTATCTTCTATCTTCCTGCTGCTCCATCTTCCCCAGTATTTCCAACATTAGACACAGGACACTTCTTGCAATGTATACACCATATTATGAAATAAAGGAGCACTGTAAAACCCCCCTTCTTATCCCAGTTCTACCCAAAAAGACATCACCGCTAGTTGCTATGTATAACCTCTGTCACTGAAACCCACATTTTTGATACACACACTTCAACTGCTACTCTAAATTCATGTCACAACTGTAGCCACAGTGCTGGAAAAAGAGTTAACAGGGGTATGGTGAAGGCACTGACTCTACAGCTCACCGAAATTGTCATTTCACAATACTGCTAAGCCAATCTAACAGCTAACTTACTAAAGAGCAGGTCTTGCTCTTCTTCCCTTCTTCTCAGGTCCTGCACCAGCCATTGTGTCTGTGCTGCTAACTCAGCTCCAGGACATAAGCTTTAAGAACACCGACCCATATGCTCAAACACTAGCTCAAAAAAGCAGTCTATCACATCAGGGCAGTTTGACACCCAAACGAAAACTGAGACTTCACACAATTGGGAAAAAGGATATTGTAATTTCAGTTTCTATAAAAGGTCGCAATTGCTTGGGGTACCTGAGCAGAATGTTCTGCTGCTGAACTGTAGCATCTGCACCCAAGTCAGAGCCGAAGAGCAGGCTTTTCACCACACGCTGGTGCGGGCATGGCCAGCATTCCCAGGAAAGCCTCACATTTGAAAGCAAAGAGGCATTACCAGCTACACACAGCTGAGTTTAGCTCCAGTGCTGCAACATCCAGACACACGCTTTTTTGTGGTAGGGGAGCTGTGGAAGATTTATTACTACCAGGAAGCAAAACTAAAGTAGAAGTGGACAGCCAAGAACTAAATAGTTACAAAAGGCAAAGAAGTTACACAAAAAAGAACACCCAATTGTGACTTACTCAGTTTTTAACTGAGGGGTGATAAAGTGCTTTGATTATTTTCTTTAGAACCTCACATCCAACACAGCTAATCTATTAAAAAAAAATCAGTATCCTAGGAACTCAAACCTACCTACAACAGGGGTTTGCTTATGCATTTTCTATTACAGCTATACTAGCTAGATATACACTGTTTATTTTCACATTGAGTTACGTGATTTTTTTTTTTTAAGTTAAAATGTTTTAATTGCCAAGTACACTTACGTGGGAGATTAATTGCAGAGATAGGGAACACAAGACGAACCTGCTGAACTCCACAATTTGCAACTGCTTTAAAGGCTGACTGGGTGAGGAGAAAGGAAGATCAAAAAGGGGTCAGAAACAGGATTTTGCATTAAAATTGTAAAGTTCTGATCCTCTGTCTTATGCTCAAACTGCTCAACAAGTGAGACTCCACTAACAAAGAATTGAGAGGTGTAGTCCAGGTCTAAAAACCAGTTTTGTCTTGTTCCCACCAGGCAAATAGTACATTTAACTCTCCTTAATATGTTTTGCCCAGGAAGTACCTGCATTCAACAGTTGATTTTGATGTTAAAGTTTTATTCCTGCTTCAGCAGAAACAGGATGATCCAGAATAAAAAGCAGAAGCTGGAACAAAGCAGTTGTAACTTAACGTAAGTGGCATAGTTGCACATTTATTCCCAGCTTGATTCCTTTGTGAATTCTTCACATTTTTGGTACAAGACACAAGCTGTGAAGCCGAAGATTTGTTGTGCACATCCTGTTGGCAAGTGGAATCTCAGATTAACGTCGTCTTACTGCAACTAACAACTCGTTTCCATGGGAATAAAGACAAAGCCATGATAAGATATTCATAGCAGCCAGAGGATCATACTGACCATGCCCCATCTACGTCAAGTTCACACCTGAAGGTCTCCAACACAACAGGTGATATGCACCATGTCACAACCATGAACTGACTTAACTTTATTAATAAATTAACACCTCAGTTTATGGCAAATTCTAGAGAAAACATGACAATTTGTTTTGTTAGATGTCCTCTTTGCTGAGTGATAGAAGCAACTTGTAATTTTCCTATTATCATCTAGTTATTGTAAATGGTGCTATTAACAGGAAAGAATAATGATGCTCTATCTTATGCAGTCCTCAACAAAAGGAGCAGTACCACTGTCATCTCCATTTTACAGATGGAGAAACCAAGGCACAGCAAGATTAAAGAGACTTACTGAGCCCCAGGTAGTAAACCAGTGAGCAAACATGGTCTCTTCCACTCCAGTGTATCATTAACTCAAAGTGGAGGCTGCTTCCCTGCTTAACAGTTTATGCTTGGAAGTAAATTCACTCCCATTTACCCCAGTACATCACCTAGTGACAACAAAAGTATTTGACTGGTGAAGTTAAAAGTAGAATCTATTTACACGCACTGAAGCACTGCAATCAGATATCCTAGTTCACTTTTTAAAACTCATTTACTGCCATATCCAAAGAGCACACTGCTGGTCGTAAAGACTCAGAAGGCAATTTAAAAAAGAACTTCAGGAGTTTCAGTTCCTTGTTCTGGTTCTGCTACTGCACTTTACGTGAGCACTATATTTAATCCCTTTAATGACTTACCTATTAAATCTAAACTTAGATGAAGTTGTATGACCACAAACAGGATGCCATAAATAAATCTAGATGCGAGTAAATAATTACTCACTTAGATTTAACAAAAAAAAAAAACCACTTAGAAAATATTTTGTGACTAATTTTTTTCCTTTAAATGAAGCAATCCCTTTCAACCTTTAAGTAACATATAAAAACATTTATTAAATATTAAACATTTATTAAACATTTATTAAAATGTTAAGACTTAGCAGCATGCAAATACTTTAAGAACAATGTTTCCCAAAGACTCTGACGTACTTCATATTTTGTTTTACCATACCAGCTTTCTTCCTGTCCTAGTTTCAGCTGGGACAGAGTTACTTTTCTTCCTAGCAGCTGCTGTGCTTTGGATTTAGTATGAAGATAATGTCAATAACACACTTTGGTTTAGTTATTGCTAAGTAATGCTTATATTAAGTCAAGGACTCTTTCAGCTTCCCATAGAAGCTGAGAGGGAGCACAGACAGGACAAGCTGGCCACGGGAATATTCCATACCAGAGATGTCATGCTCAATATATAAATGAGAGTTGGCCAGGGCAGGGGGGAACCCGCCATCGCTGCTCAGGACCGGCTGGGCAATCATTGGGTAGCGAAATTCTATTGCATCGCTTATTTTTAATATACTTTTACCATTATTATTGTTTTCTCTTCTATTAAAATGTCTCTGTCTCAACCCACAAGGTTTCCTTCCCCCTCCCCCCACCTCAATTCTCCTCCCCTATCCCACTGAGAGGGGAATAGCTGCATGGTCCTGGTTGCTGGTTAGGGTTAAATCATGACGCTTCCTAAAAGGCACACTTGGGACTGAAGGAGTATGAATGCTATCCAGTAACTTTCAGTTCCATCAGAACACTACTGCAAGCACAAAAACTATTTGCAAAGGCAGGAATATCCACATGCAATGAGACAATCCTGCCACTTTCTTCCACTGGAAAACCAAACATCAAACATTTCCAAGCATTAGCAAAAAAAATAAATAATATAAGACTATTAAGATCAAAGTTCTAAATGACTGACGCCAAATCCTGCACACAAATCACAGTTCTCCTCTATGTTATGGTTATATGCAATGCACCGGGACAACAACCTGGAGCTAACTCTTGTGAAGCACCAGTCCAATCAGAATGATGAAGTTTTGAGCTAGAAACATGAAAAGGCTTGCCTTCTGTGCCCATTTGTGATTACGTTTATTTTCATTTCTGAATCAGAATTAACTCTATTTCAAGTTTGCAGTTAAAAAAAAGCATTTCAAATATGTAACTGTACCATTAATACACTGAATGTGAAAATAGAACAGCATATGGCAAAAGAGATTACGAGGATTAACCAATTAAATGGTATGACTCAAACTGACATGATCCGTCAAATCTGTATTTTGCAGTGAGGTATGTAGGGGCATGGGAAAAGGGCTTCCCCTAACGCAAATAACGAAAGCCAAACTTCTAAAAATGACTGATTTGGCAAAAAGTATCTGCAAGGAAGGAAGGAGAGGTATGAGATGTTCAAAGCTTACAGCCTAAGAACAAGTGGTTTACTTCTGGATGTTTCCTTTTTCTTTAATGCTGGATTTCATAACACCTACTTAATGCAAAACTTACTACAAGCAGTCCCACAGGAGTATAATCTTGATTATAAATTCTATATTCAATAATAAATTATATGCTTAAGACACATAATATTAAATTTGATATACAAGGTTACAGACCAAATTCCTGTTAATATAAAGACACAGTAAACATCTCACTGAAATCAAGTTTCGTCAATCGCAAGAGAATAAAATATTCAAGCAGGGCTTTCGGCAGAACGAAGGCCTGTTTCTAGGAGTTGAATGCAGATGACAATCCTAACATATCAAGCCTCACAGTCACCTCTCTCATAGCTCATCTGCATATTTAATGGAAGGAAAGAGGCCACAAAAGCAGAGGTACCCAGAAACAGTTCCTCCAAAAGGTGACATTCTTGTCACCTTCATGCGATTGCCCTCATTATACCTTGTGTAAGACCTGCTCAGAAGACAGATCCTGCAGGGAACATGCCAGGGGGGTTTTGCTCTCCAGGTTAACAGGCAGGACCCTGAGCACTTGTCTAAATAGAATTCTTTCATTCAAGTTCATTTGAGCTCATTTTTTACAGCTATTTAAGAGACATCAAATATACAAGCAAGTAACAGTTTGCAGCTATCATACAGGTACGTGGCCAGAGAATTTAAGACTTGAAATTACTAAAGGTTTTAATACTTAAGTTAAAAAAGTACCACAAAGTAATATAAATGTCTTTTATACACAGTTACAACTAAATCACCAAAAGGAATCAGTAACAAACCAAAGCCATCCTTAGATTTTATTAAAGCTTCACCTCAATATAATTTTAAATGCGAATCTTATACAAACACATGAGCATTTTCTTTTAAGAACTAAATGAAACAAAGAGCACATTGGAAAGTTGATACAGCTACTGCATCCACAAACACAGAATTCCAAAAACCACCTTTTAATCAATGCGCCCTCAATAAGCTCACACTTTTCTGATACCTTAACTTTTCCTTTAGAAGAAGGGACAACTGAGTAGGAAAGGAATGGAAAAAAAATGCCTGAATAAAACAAATGCAGTCACAACTTCAGCTTACAAAGGAACAAGAATTTACACGTGGCTGTACAACCGTCCTCATATAAAACTTGACTGTGAATGCACAAATGTGGAAACGAATTAAATTTATTTCACATTGCTATGTTTCCATTTCCTAATCTAAATCTCATATTATAATCACCTCATTGTTCGTCATAATATGCAAGCCTCAGAGCTGTCTCTTACAGATGTAATATTAAACACAAAGCCGTTTATGCTTTACTCCTATATCCCGTGCTTCTGGGCATACGTAAGAAAAAGTTTCAGTTAAGAAAAAAAAAGCCTCAAATGCATCAGTGACGGCTTTGAGATATGTAAGCAGAATCCCGAGAAATTTCATCAACATTTCATTTTCATTAACTCCCCACACACGATGCTTAGCAGAAAAATGTTAGTTCATATGAAACTGTACATATTTTCAGGCCATAACACATGCTACTAACAAAGCCCTTCATATCACTTCCAGATGATGGTCTTGGTATCTACAATAGGATGAATACATCAATAACAAATCTTTATTAAAAAAAAAAAATGTGTATTTACTTACCTTGAGGAAAAGAATTTGGCTGCACTAAGTACAGGAATGCATGTACTATTTTAAACAAAATTCCTATTGGCCCAGGTTCATGGTATGCACCTGTATCATACGTCTTGGCTGGTACAAATCCAAAATCCAGAGTCCCAGGAGGCGGTTTGTATATAGGCTGTACCTCTGAAATAGTACTTCCACAGAACAGCAGCAGCAGCAAGCAGAGTTCCACAGCCATAGCTAGCAGTATTCATAAAATTGGAGGTAGAGATATTTGTCCCACCAAGTCTAGAAATCTTCAGTACATTCACTCGGGGGTTAGATTTCTAGCCAGGAAAGCACTGGCACACCTTCACACCTTTTATTCTTTAATGTATTCTTGCTTCGCAGTGGTGCAGATGCCTCTTGTGGAAATGATTCAGCGCACCATCTCTGGCAAAAACAAGAAAAGAGCTCATTAAGATGTGTGCAAGCAAACAAAAAGTGCAAGATAACCTACAATCTTCTGTGGATATTGTAAAAGCAAGCCAGATAGGATGGAAAAGAAAACGGAAAAAAAAAGCAGATTGAAGTTTGTGAATAATATGGTCTACTACATACAATGTACTTGAAAGAGGGACGAAAAAACAATTATGAATAGTTCCAGGTCAGTGAGTTTTCAAAAACAAACAAAGCAGAGCATTGGGACAGCTCCAAGGGAAACAGAACTAAAGGAACAATGTATGAATTGCACTTCTGACTAAGTACAATATGTCATGTCACAACAGTTACACAATGCATTTAATCAGCCACCTGATGTTACCATAGTTGATGGCAATTATTACAAGTCATATCCTGTAGCTTCTTTAATCTCAACCTTTCAGTAAAACCTTCCGAATGCCAGCTACTCCTAATCGTCCTCCAAGACTGAGGAAAGAAATTATTCATCACTGAAAAGTTAACAAAAACAAAAAAAAACAACAAAACTTCACACAGGTGACAATGGGTGTCAGTAATTACTTTCTATTAACTCAAACTATCTCAAGGCTCTCCTTAGGAACCAGAGAAGTCAACTCAACAATTTTTATTCATAGCTTGCCAAAGCTGAGTGGCATTAAGATGACTTTGGATGCTTACACATATTTAAGAACGTTCTGAATCTACAAAATCACAGCACCTTAATCAAACACCACTTAAGAAATCGAAACTGAAGCCCCTGGGGTTTCCAACAAAGCACCTTCATCTACCTGGGGCTAGGTAAGACTCCTTCACTTCATCACGGGCCATGGTGGCCTCCAAGGAGACAGACCAAAAACACCAGATAAAAGGCAACAGAAAAACTTCTGCTGCTTTGTGACTTTGGAAGTCGCATGTAGAGCGGGCCAGCGATCATCACACTGACCTTACCACCCACCAGACTGGCTTATCTTTGAAATGTCTTTGGTGATCTACTAGAGTGATACCAGTGGGGATGCCTGGGAACTGCTCATGACACGCCGCCCACTTCAAACTGGAGAGCACTCAGCACAAACTGCCTTTGCTCAGCACACTTGTGCCTCTGCTGCCTTTTTCGGGAGCACTACCTATACAGAAATGTCGTTACTCTCCACTTTGTTGTTCAGACCATTCACTTGCAAGAACGACAGCAAAGTAACACAAACACCTCACAGCCTCAGTCAGCCCAATCCTACACCAACACCTTGACTTCCAAGGTGCTTCCGCTGAAGGCAAAAGGCTTAAAAATCGATACTAAGGTGAGACTTAAGTATCCCCATGCACGACAGTCTCTGGTAAGATACAGGCTAACCTTCTGAAAACCATTACTGGCTTGCAAGAGACCATGCTGCAGTCTTGTTTAGTAGTCTGTGGTGCATTCAAAGCATAGATTAAGATCAAGAAAAATAAGGAAAAAGGAAATACAAGACCACATCAAAAAACTAGAGCAGTTTTGTTTCTCTAAAGTCCAATCAAGTTAAGAAGAAAAACTCAAATCTATCTTCCCCCTCATGGCTAGTGAAAACCAAGAAGAATGAACAGTAACAATGCTATGAATAGCAGAATTAGCGAAGCCTAACTCAAAAAGGCCATTTTAGCATTAACTCTGAAATATGATGCTCAACACAGGAACATAAGAACTTAGAACACATCAAGCCATGAAAATATTTTGTTGCACTATCAAAACGTCCTCCCATTCACTATGCCTGCTAGAAATGTGAAGTCATGTATTAACCAAGACAGGGAGTTGGCAGTTTTAAGACAAGGACGCTACCTGTACTGCAGATACAAAAACCATCCTGCTGAGTGGAGACACATAACCACCTTTCCATTCCAAAGACATTACTCAAGTCTCCAATTCTACATAACTTTCAGTTAAGCTTTTAGAAGGTTGAGAATTTTTCAGCAAGCAGGTGGGTTTCTTGCAAATCAAAGCATCTGCAGAATTCTGACCATATCCTCTTCCTCTCCCTTTGTTGGCAAATATACCACAATAAGCATGGTATATATAATCCTACTGGGCAATTTCTCCAGGTTCTTCTCTATAAATCTCTCCCAAATCTTCTCTATACTGCATAAAACACTAATATATTTTCAAGGTTACATTAATAAGGATTGGGAACTTGCAGAAACACTACTAAACCTATAATGCAGGATACCTCTGAGCATTCAATATGTATTCAACCTACCTAAAAATAACTCCCATGCAAAAAGGTCCCAGCAGTTATCCTTACCTTGATATCTAAAAGAAACTTAGCTGGGAGCATATTAGTAGTTAAATACGCTAGACAAACAGCATTAAAAAGAAAAAAATCTATCCACAAAATTTGTAATTGTGAGAACTGCAGGAATGACATACGCATGAGTGACACAAAGAGAATTACACAGCAGTTCATGGCACTCTTCATTGCAGCATGTGGCCACCTCATTTCCTCAGGAACAGCGTGGCATCTCTGCAGTCAGCGAGCTCCATACAGTAACTGCCAGTACAACTCTCCCCAAGCTCAAGTAAATAGTGAATGAAAAGAAGCTGTGTGAACCTTTGAAGTGCTTACATTAATTACCAAATAAGATATCCATTTTATTACTTTGTTTCAATTAAAAAACAAAATAAGACACAAACCCTGTTAAGTACTTAATAAGATAGCATAGAATCGTAGCACAGTTTGGGTTGGAAGGGACCTTTAAGGTCATCTAATCCAACCTCCCCTGCAATGAGCAGACATATCTTCAACTAGATGAAGCTGCTCCGAGCCCCATCCAACCTGATCTTGAACGTTTCCAGGGATGAGGCATCTACCACGTCTTTATCCAATCTGTTCCACTGTTTCATCACCGTCATTGTAAAAAACGTCTTCCTTATAGCGAGTCTAAATCTCCCCTCTTTTAGTTTAAAGCCATTACCCCTTGTCCTATCGCAACAAGGCCCTGCTAAAACGTTCACATCTTTCCTGTAGGCCCCCTTTAAGTACTGAAAGGCCACAATAAGGTCTCCCCAGAGCCTTCTCTTTTCCAGGCTGAACAGCCCCAGCTCTCTCAGCCTGTCCTCATAGGAGAGGTGCTCCAGCCCTCTGATCATTTTTGTGGCCCTTCTCTGGACCCTCTCCAAAATATCCATGTCTTTCCTGTGCTGAGGGCTCCAGAGCTGGGCACAGTACTCCAGATGGGATCTCACCAGAGCAGAGCAGAGGGGCAGAATCACCTCCCTCGACCTGCTGGCCATGCTTCTTTTGATGCAGCCCAGGATACCGTTGGCTTTCTGGGCTGCAAGCAACTGTTGTCAGCTCATGGCCAGCTTTTCATCCAACAGTACCCCAAGTCCTTCTCAGCAGGGCTGCTCTCAATCCCGTCATCCTCCAGCCTCTATTGATACCAGGGATTGCCCCAGGCCACATGCAGGACTTTGGACTTGGCCTTGTTGAACCTCACGAGCTTCACATGGGCCCACTTCTCAAGTCTGTCCAGGACCTTCTCGATGGCATCCCATCCCCCAGGCGTGCCTCCCACACTGCTCAGCTTGGTGTCACATCTGCAAACCTCCTGAGGATGCACCCGATCCCACTGTCTGTGTCATTAAGATACTGAACTGTACTGGTCTCAATACAGACCCCTGAGGGACACCACTTGTCAGCAATCTCCATCTGGACATTTAGCCATTGACCACCACCCTCTGGATGCAACAATCCAACCAATTCCTCATCCACCAAACAGTCCACCCATCTAATCCATATGTCTATAATTTAGAGAGAGAAGGATGTTGTGGGGGACCATGTCAAAGGCCTTACAGAAATCCAGATAGACAACATACGTAGCTCTTCCCTGGTCTAGTGATGTAGTCACTCCATCATAGAAGACCACTAAGTTGGTCCAGCAGGACTTGAAGCCATGCTCGCTGCCTCAAATCACCTGCCTGTCCTCCATGTGCCTTAACACATCTTCTAGGAGGATCTGTTCCATGATCTTTCCAGACACAGAGACAAGACTGACAGGTCAGTAGTTACCAGGGTCCTCCTTTCTGCCCTTTTTAAAAAAGGGTGCAATGTTTCTCTTTTTCCAGTCACCAGGGACTTCACCTGACTGCCATGACTGTTCAAATATCATGGAGAGTGGCTTGGCAACTACATCAACCAATTCCCTCAGGACTCTTGGACGCATCTCATCAGATCCCATTGACTTATGTATGTTCAGGTGCCTTATGTGGTCACAAACGTGCTTTTCTCTTACAGTAGGAAGGACTTTGCTCTCCCAGTCCCTGCCTTGCGGTCCATCCACTTGAGAGATGTGAGGAGAGAGGCTGCCAGCGGAGACTGAAGCAAAAAAGTTGTTGAGTACCTCAGCCTTCTCCTTGTCCATTGTTACCAGTTTGTCAGTCTTGCTCACTTTGGAGGAGGTACGCTTTCTTTGGCCTTCCTTTTCCGTATGACATATATAATAAAGAAAGCATTTATTTTCTGTGTGGTTTGCAAGTGCCTGTCTTTAAAAGACCAGCGCTCTTGCTTTTCATCTGCAGTTGTCACTAGTATTCTACACATACAAGTCACTAAATGTAAGTCCTGTGGAGAACACCACCACCCTTTTACCAAGTATGCTGCGCTATTATCCTATCTCCAATATATGTTACTTTTTATTAAAAGCATGGTAATGTTTTCCAAACACAATAAAACTTCAGCAACTCAGCTGTCAGTTTAAGAGGGGTAGCGGAGACTGACAGAGGTGCAAAAATTCAGCAACCGCTTTCATGATACATCAACTCTAAATAGCAGAGCCCAGAAACAGCATGATGTCTAGTTCCTTGTTTCAACAGGGCTGGCCTCCTCCTGTTTAACACTGCCATCCATGCAAATACAACGCTGCAGTGCAGTGATGCAACGACGATTAACCCTGTGAACTGAAATTCAATCAGCCAGAGGCTAGACTGCTAAAGCTCAATGTGGGAGCCTGCTGGCAGTGAACCAGGACGGGATGGTGGAAGATGCAGTTGTCCATAGGAAGCCCACACAAAGGATCTGGCTACATTTGTTACAATGTTTAATTAGTCATTTGAAAATCCCAGTCTGTAATCCTCTTTAGTGAGGCTGCTCCAATATGAGCAACTACCAGAAGAGTGAAATGCATTACATCAGTCACAAATCAGATAGATACATGTAGACTACAACTCATAAGTATTTAAAAAAAAAAAAAAAAGAAAGAAAACCAACCCACAAACAACAATGTCCCATTCAAGAGACATACAGCGAGCCACGCTAGATGCTGGCAAGTTAAAAACATACAGTTTTCTGTTACAAATTCTGCCCTAAGCCTAGGAACATTTACAACCTGTTGCCATAGGAAGAGTAGGAAAGAAATGAACCTAGTAAGCACTAGGGACTGCAGAATAGGGTCTGGCAGCACCGACAGAAACCAAACAAATAGAATCTTCCACACAAGGTAGCCTCAGTATCCATCTGACATGCTTGCTATATGCTCAAAATGAGTAAGTGCTCAAGTCAGGAAAAAATGGATATTCAGAACCCAGTTCGCTTTGAGCAGCTACTTAACAATTTGAAAATAAACAAAAAAAAAGAAGCAACACCAAAAAAATCCCACTGCTTTGCAAGTTACAGCCATTTGCAAACAACAACAGAAACAGACTGGTAAAAATTCCCAGTGAGAGATGAGAGATCCTCCCCAGATGTTTAAAGTATAGTCTCACTAACTGAACCAAAAAAAAAAAGCATTTATTTAGCTTGATTTTAAGTGATGCGTTTACCCTAGTAGTCATAGCGCGCTCCTTGTGAGAGCACTTCTCAGCACCACATAGAAAACTTTAAAGCACAGTGAAGCCAGCCCCTAAACAGATAGCTTTTTTGATGAACTGATGAGGATTGAGGACGTGACCCATTACCAAAGTACCGGAACGACAAGGACTCCCCCCCGTACTCCCACTGTCAGCTGAGACCAAGTCTTTCCTTCGCCTGCTGAACCTGTAGAGACCTTTTCCAGGCTGCTTCGCCCTTGATCTGCAAACCGCGCACGGTACCGCGGCCACCGCAGCCCTGCCTCTGCCGGGATCACCCACCGACTCGCCAGCTCCTGCAGCCTCTCCCCTGCGTGCGCGTGCAGGGCAAGGCACAGCCCGTGTTTTTCCACCGCCACAACGGCCCCTTTGCCCCCCGCTCTCGGGAGAGGTCCCAGCTGGCATCGGAGCTCGCCCCCGCCGGGAGCAAAGGCCTGTCCCCCCGAGGCGGGCTGCCGGGCTCTGCCCAGGGACACGCTGGGCACCAGCCCCCCGCCAACACCGCCC
>VXBO01014895.1:232460-248333 GCA_013400135.1 Rhinoptilus africanus | reverse complement strand
TTTTTTTTTCTTGTTTTTTTTTTTTTTTTTTTTTACATTTTAGGTTTGAGATAGCAATAAAGTGAGATTAGTCATGGTTTACTACAGTGGTTATAAAAAGTTTGTCTGCACAAAATAGATGCTGCTTTTAAAATGGCTATGCAGTTGATTACATAAATCTGATTTATCTGAATTTTACTAAAATGATGAAGAAATTCTACAGTAATTCAGGCAAGTTTTTTTCCTTTTTTTTTCCCCCATAATACCTATATAAATGTTATTTCTAAGTACTGAAATACATACATACATTAATGAAGGATGCGCAAAGCCAGTATTATTTATAACTATCTACTCCTTAAGAAGTTTCTCAAGGAAATTAAGTGACCTGTGATCATGTGTGTGTGTTTCATTTCAGAAATTTCAGAATAATGTCCTGAGAGGTGTTCATGATGGTCCATAGAGATTTCAAGTGACGGGCCTCACACTTTAGTTTCTTGCTTTTAAATTGTGCACATGATATTCTTTCTAACTTCATTCTTTTATGCAGTTGTTGCAGTCATAAAGTAAATCGGAGGGAATGTGCTCTTTAAGAAGGGGCATATAAGAGTAAATAAGAAAATAAGAGTTGTATTTATTATCTCAGCCTAGAGGACTACAGACATTAAAAATATAGTGGCACAATGTTAAAATACTGTTGAAGGTTTAAGCTTAAACTGAAAAAGAAGAAGCAAAACAAACCCCACATTTTTGAAGAAGAAAAAGAATGGCATTCTAATCTTATTTCATCTGAAAACAATCCATCTCCACCTGGGTTCGTGAGAAGTTGTTTAATTTTAAACTTATGCTAGCTAATATAGACCCAATTAAATGTAAATATATTTTATTTTATTTAGAAAGAATTAAAATCCTTTATAGTGGATTATTGAACAAAACACTCTGAAATGCTTCCTCCTGTCAAATTATTATGTCTCCTTCTGGAGCAATTCCTTGTGTCTCTTAACTTATTTTTTACCGTAATTTTTTCAGGTTTTATTAATAAGTATTTACCCTAGTAGTGTATATTTAAGTGACTACATCAAAAACACTCTGCTATTTATGATGCTGCGATGGAAATTAGATTTATCTACCAAGAGGGTGTAGTTGTTTGGGGTTCTTTTCATTCAAAATTTTTAGATGCAATTAGGCATGATGGATTATAGTTTGAGCTGGTTGTTGTTTTTTTTTTAATACGAGCCTTTGTAAAACAGCCTGAAATGCTAAGCTTCATAGTTTACAAACAAGGAATGCTGCTGAAATGTTGTTAGAAGCATAAAGATGTTGCACATCTGCGGCAAGCGCACTGTACCATCACCAATCTTCCTTTTATCTCCAGTGTCTGGGCATGGAGGAGAATGCTAAGCACTTACATCTGATGCAGTAAGATAAGAGGAGCCCCAGTTCTGCCTTTATGCTGTAGGCACTGTAAGCCTGTCCCTCCTTTTCTTAGGCTTGGGTGCAGAGAGTAAATATGTGAGTGTGCCAGTTTACCCTGGGAAAATCATGGGAGTAACAAGGTCTTAAATGAAGAGTAAATGTCCTGTTCGGGACAGGTCAAGTGCATTAAACCATCCTGGTGGGATTCAGGTGCCCAACGATGAGTCTCTACTATTACCTTGAGTCTCTAATACTACCTATCCATCACAAAATATCTGAGACCTCCTTTCAAGACCAGCATATGTGATAGGCAGGTCTGCACCTGGGCAAAGTAGCAGCTGGAGACAATTCAGGCCTCCTTTTTTCAATCTAATAATCTTATTGTCCCCATCTTGACAGTGCTTCCCTCTCATTCTCACCTGCATTGGAGCCAAGTTTCTTTCTTTTTGATCCCTGGTGCTTTTAGTCCAAAGACTCTTTTATTTGCCAAATAAAATAGGACTAACCAGAAATTTATCGGCATTATCTGGTAGCAAGCAGCAAGAAAACAGTCCACAAAACCACAAAGGTAAATAAAAGAAAACCTGGCAGAAAAAAATGGCATCTTTAAAATTACAAAAAATGCTGGCCATAGGATTAGCTATACCAGGGGCAGAAACTTAGTATCTGAACATTTTAAATAATTATTAAAAAGCATTATTGAACTAACCTTAACCCTCAGCACTCCTGAAGTTTTCCACCCCATCTCTCTCCTTTGCATCTTTGAATTGAAGCCGAAATTATATGTCCTGCGATTAAGAGATGTGAAGGTCAAGTGAACTATCTTTTCATTGTGAAATAGACCCCAGTGCACCCTGGATGCTGAGAATTCTTTCTTCTCCTTTAATATTCGACTGTAGACAAGGAGCCTGTTATTTTTAAAGGGTGTCTTAACTTTTCATGCGTCAGTTCACATGATGTAGTATCCTCACAGAGCATGAAATGGGTTCCTTTCAGATGAAATTAAGCCAAAAGATGTGCTTCAAAAGTTGGTCCAGACTAGCTGGCGGTAAAGACCCCGCAGCACACACTATGTAGACACCCTGTTCTCCATATCAGCTGCCTTGCTTTACGGATATGCACCCACTGCGCTGTGCTGCTTGTCAGTATAAACACAGCCTACCTGTGCTTATTGGTTTCCCAATGCTTTGGGCAGTATGGCTGGGCTCTGCTAGGTATCAGAGAATCACAGAGGGGTTGAGGTTGGAAGGGACCTCTGGGAGTCATCTTGGTCCGATCCGCCCTGATCAAGCAAGGCCACCCAGAGCCAGTTGCCCACGTAGGGCCATCCATCTCCTCTGTTAATGTCTGAGGTGCTGGAGACTTCTGCAATTTGTATCTTCTTGAGACTTGTCTTCTTGTAAGCTAAAGTAAACCGTGAGTGTTTCTGTTCCTGGATAGACTATTGGAGCTGTGTCCTTACTCATCCTCCACATGTGATCTCATTAAAGCTAACCACTTCCTCTCCTGAGTCATGTCTATGTGTGGCTTATCATTTATGTGTTGTCCTGCCTCCTTAATGGTCCTGTCAAATGCCTGGAACTTAATTTGTTTCCACCAAGTACGTAGAAGAGGGAAAAGACATGTTGGGAGTGAGGAGGGAATGTTCAGAAAGTCATGGTTGATGTTTCATGCCACATCTCCTCCACTTGTACTGAGCTTCCTGATGTAGCAGAGACCCAAGCCAGTCCTCACCGCGAGGACAATCTTTAGTCCAGAAGACATATAGCTGTGCTCAAGAACAGGGCATGAAAATGCAGTTGTACTGCTTGCAGATCCGAAATGTTTGTGGGCAGCTGTCCCAAATGTCTAGAAGTGTCTCATCCTTATGTTCCGGCTCTTGGGAGAAGTGAATGTTTGCAGGTAGAAGTTGTCTGCATGTCTAAGTTGCAGTTCTCAAAGAGTTCAGGTACAAAGGTGGTATATGAAGACTGGGCACATCTGAATAGTCATATGCTGAGGACTGATGTTCATTAGCTTTGGACTTCTCAGAGCAAGGACAGAGCATGCATGTGACTGTTTTCTCCTGATCAAGAAGACCTACTTACAGTACAAGTACTAGTCACTCCACATTTAACCGCACACTGACACACGGTTCATGCCGCACGTCCATGCAGTGGTTCATTAAAAATGTTTCCTATTCAGGTGGATTTATCTTTGTGCTTTTCTTAAATTAATCTCCTCCGAATCACACTGAATCTTCTTCAACATCTGAAGAAAGTTGGGAAACAGATATGTACAAAGGGAGTAGCTATAGCCCAGGAGAGTTCTTTCAGACACAAGATGTTAAACGGCTTTTTGATCAGCTGCTTGTAGAAATGTACATTAAACTGTAAACCATGGTTCTTCTTGTAACCAGCTAATGATCCTATCAGTCGCAGACTAATTGCCTCCACCTTGTTCTAAATTCTGCTGCATTGCAAAAGCCAAAGTCACATTCTGATCCTGTTAATCACATTCAGCTTTGAAGAGTACATAGTGGTTGTGTGTTAATTCAACTTCTCTCCCTGGTAATTTGTTTGATTGCCTGTTACTTGCAATCTGCACTAACTGAATAAATGTGTTCTGCATCCTGATGAGAAGTTATGACTTACATTTAAGCTATTTTAATGCAGATGTTTTGCCTAGAAATTGGGGTAAATTCTTTTCACCTTTCTGCTCTAAAGTACTTGTAGTGGGAGAAATTAAAAGCAAGGTTTTTAACCCTTTGCAGAAGGTAATAAATAGCAGACTAAAAGCTATATTTCTTTCATGCTAGGTTATTAGTAATCTTCATTGTGTGAAGGCTTCTCATCAGCTTATGAATAAGTAAGTAAATAAGATACCAAAGTATGAGATGGGGATGCTGGTGCTATAACCTTTTATTCTTTTACTCCATCTCCAGCAATATGTATTATCCCTATTGCCAAGCCCTAGAGCAGAGTCTGTCTATTCATTACTTCCTTTATTTTTTCATTTTTTAAAATATAACACACAAACACACACATATTCTACGTAGTGCTATGCAAGTCTTTCAGAAAATGACTGAACATATACCAAATTACCTTTCAGCTTCCCACATCATTTTTCTGAACAAGAGTACGAGGCCACTGGATATGTCCTATAAGCACAAAACAATTGTTACTAGGACATTTTATTAACACTGGATCTCTGTGATAACAAAGATTTATTGTGATTTTAGCTTTGAAATCCCTTGAATCTTAATGAGAATTTTCTCTCCCTGATCTGAATTTCAATGAGAAATAATCTGAGTGTCGTGGCCATATTAAATATTTGTGAAATCCTTTTACATTACTTTCAACATTTTAGAAATAAACAACTTTTTTATGGAGGCATTTTTTCAAGTTAGCAGGAAAGACTAACTTTTAGTATAAGAAGCATTCTCTGACAAAAAGAGGTTACACTTGAAAATGCTAATGTTAAAATTATTTATAAAGAGAATCTAAAGTTGACTCTGAAATGTTTAGTTCAAATGTTGCTCGGAAATGTGGGCCAATTACCAGATCAGTCTTTTTGAAAACAGACTATTCATTTAGACTCCAAAATATTTGGAAGCAAGGTCTGGAGATCTGAAGTTTATTAATTCATGAAAGACTGATACTAATTAGTAGTGTTCATTTCCCAAAGGCCCGCTTAGGTTATGGAAGCAAGCCTCCCCTACACACCTTACAGAAGAAAGAAATCCCTTTAAGCAGTCCACGAGAGCATCCAAAGCGGACTCCTGCTCTGAGTGATCATTGGTTGAGTCCTTCTCTGTCTCCATTGTCCAAAGAGAAAACAAAAAGCGTTTTGCCTCCCAAGGATATTTGCCTCATGTTCTGGGGTGTTCCTCTGAGCAACATTGCTGCTATCAGATGGCAATAAACTAGTTCATTCTGGTAGAAATAAAACTCTTGGTCCATCTGCAGACAAGGACATTTTTCACTTACTGTCATAGTTTTTCAGTATTGAACTTTAAAGTTAATCCTTTTCTTAGATTTGCTACTCATTATTTGCTACCTGTCTTAAAATGTTGGGGTAGGGGTCTCGGGTCTTCCTTGTCTGATTGCTCTAAAGAGTCATTTTGCCTTTTCTTTTCTTATAAATGTACTTTTACACTTTTCTGGGGTTTCTTCTCTACAGAGTCTGAACTGTAGTGTCCATCTTTCAAAGGCATCAGCCTGGGCTATCTGACTACTTCTGCTTGTTTATTTTACCTTCTCTTGTCATGATAAATTACTTATGCTTTGTATCACATCTGCTCTTCTGTCTTGCCCCACATTCCAGTCAAAATCTAGTTTGTTTAGGGCGCCTCAGCTTCCCAAAATCACAAGACCGGTTTTTCAGCATTTGATCAGCCAGAGATTCTTTAGTTCTTCACTTTCTCCTTTTAATTCTTTTGCTGTAAAAGCATATCACTCATCTTCTCATGGAGTTCAGCACTCCTCTCATTTTATTGTAATATTTTTACTATTAGTCTCTCTTGCCTGGTTTAACGGGCAATATTAAAAATGCCGACTGCTTCACAGCCATATATTGTTTGAAATAAATCTACCTTTTTTCTTCTTTTTTCCTGTCTTGCTGCATTGCTGGAGGACACAGAATGAAGTCTTAGTTTTACCTTCACATTTCAAGAAAATGTCAATTTTGATAGGGAATTCAACTCCTCCATTCTTCCTCTAAAAATACGTTATTAGGTCAATTTACTTCTGTTATTGTATTCTGTTCCTTGATCATTTTAATCCAAGGCATCTGGCCCAAATCTGTTATATTCAGTGTTGAGTTCTGGTTCAAAAGAACTGATCAGAGATGTGCTGACCCATGTGAAAGCCACTTAAAAGCTCAGGTTTTATTAGGCTTTAAGATCCTGCCTTGCATTTTTAAAAGTCTTGTGCTAAGATTATAAAATAAAGACCTCAAAAAAAAATCATGGAATGAAAAAGTCAGAGCTTTAGAGGTAGAAAAAGAAATAAAGGTTTAAAGAGAGAAGAAAAGTTCAGCAGGAAAAGAATTGTGATAGGAAATGTTTTAAAAGACTTATTAAAGCACAGATTCTGTTACTGCTAAGGAAATGGAAAGGCACTTGAGGAATCAGCCTCTGGCATATCCTATTCTGATTATTAGGAGCACATGGGAAGACTTTTTTGGCCAAAAGTTATTTTCAGCGGAGACTGCTGTGTTGTTCGGAACATGTATGGCACCTGGCACAATGGGAAATGATATGAGATTGGCCTTGTTGTGCCATTAGGTGGCATAAACAATAAGTAAAAAGCAGAAAACAAAAGTAAATTGACTTGAAACTTAGAGAAGGAAAGTTACTGTCTACGGTGACAGCAGCCAGCTCTGTGACTGTATCCTCCCTCACCATTCACTAAGGAGCTTCTTCACAACCCTGGGTTTTCCTGCCTGCATCCAAGAACTGCCAGGGAACAACGTGTGATACGCTGCACCACTGCGCTTCGGCGTGGTGTGAAGTCAGACCGCAAACAGAAACTGTTCTAATTATGTTCTCCTGTGTTTTGTTTTATTTCCATTTTGTTAGGTTGACCTGCTTGTCCCTACGAAAATCACCGGCATAATTACCCAAGGAGCTAAAGATTTTGGTCACGTCCAGTTTGTGGGGTCCTACAAGCTTGCTTACAGTAATGATGGGGAGCACTGGATCGTATACCAAGATGAAAAACAAAAGAAGGATAAGGTAAAGCAAACTGATATTTCAGTTGCATTTACAGAGGACTGCATCTGTACTAACTCCAGCGCTGGAAGCCTGCAGGTTATTGCATGCTGCCTACTTTATGGGGTTCCATATGCATAGGATCCCACAGATGAAAGTCAAGGTGAATAAAAAAGGAGTCATATAACATAATGACATTCACAGTGCAGTAATATCATACCTATCAGGGCAATGCACCTGATTTAACGCTATTAAATACGGGACATAAAACTTTACAGTTCTCCATTTATTGGAATTATTTCTTCCTTTAACTCTAGAGGAGAAGGTATATAAATAGTGGTTTATTTGTATATTCAAAAACTGTGTCTCAGTGCATATTTTCATAAGTATGCACTATTTTATGCAATTTTCTGTAAAGCACATCTTCAGTGTACCTCATTATGTAGCCATTTTGGATTGGGGTTTTTTTCCTAGAAATGAATCACTAGGGTTTCAAAACCCAATGGAAAGATTATTTTTTATTACACTATTAAATGAACACAAAACATAAAAAGTTTCACAACTTCCTTTGCAAATGTTTAATGGGAGGTGTAGAGAAAGTCTAGGTTTGCTGATTGATTTACCTGGAAGCATTTAACTTTTCTCCTGTTATTTAGGATGTTATTCATTATAACGTTCCTTTAAACTGTATAACACTTTTACACTGCAAACACCTTTTCATATGTTAAAAAAGAGATTACAGCCTATGTGTTGCTTAAGAGAAACATTAAGCAAGCTGACAAAATGTGCATCTCTTAAATGATTGATCAAATGTACACCCATTAGGGGAAGAGGTCCTAGATTACTGGATTACATATGCACATAACTATCTGTGTGTCGGCATAGACATGTTACCTTTGTAAGATTATCTAAAGATGACACTGTAAAGTCCCACTCTTAAAAGCCAAATGTCAGTTTGCTATGGTTTTATCCTGCACTGAGAGTTTTCTCCACCAAATACTAAAGAATTTTAGGTTGTGAAAACAAAATCAGTTATTTTAGCCATCCAACTGAGAAGATCCTGACACCAATGATTATGGATGTGTCTAGTATAATTGGTTGTCAGATAAAAATTGGAAACAAACAACTCACCTTTTGCAGACGTACTATAAATGCATTCAATATAGATGACAGATAGTCACTTCAGTACCCTGTACACATCCCATTTTAAATCCCTGGCATTTAAAACCAGAAGCAAAAGATCTACTGTGAAAGAAATGTCTTCTCCAAGCCAAACTTCCATTAGTGAACTGTTGCTTTCATTTTCCTGAAAAAGGGGACAAAGATGCATTCAAGTCTCCGGTGAGAAACACAGTAACAGTTGCAAGCAAATCTAAAAGAAAATGCACTCTCACTTAATAGCACTGTTCCAGTCTACACGCGTTTATAACATTTGCCAAAGCAATTAAATTCCTTTTGCTTTCATCATCATCTGGATTGTTAGTTGTTATATGCATAGTCCATTAGGAACAATGAAAAACTCTTAATCACTGTCTTATTAAAACATCTCACATCCTATATAATTAACATCCCTCAGAATAAAATAGATGCATCTTATTATGATTCTTTAACGAATCAGAAGCAATTAAAAGCTGAGTGAGATCAAATACACTTAGCTGGAAATTAGAAGTTATAACTTCTGAGTTTAAATTTGTGCAAAATAAACAAACAAGATCACTTGATATGAGTATAGACCACAGTCTTTGAACCAAAAGTCTGATGGCAGAGTCTGACATTCCAGATATGCTATCTTAACTTGACAGAACTTTATAGGAGGTAGGACTGGAAAGGATCTTGAGACAGCACCTAAGCATAGACCTCTTGACCTATGAAGAGACTACGCTCCTCTCCTCCCATCCCCTCTGAGGTCTGCTCAGCAGAAAATGGGATTCAACAGCCCCCAGGCCCCTTCCTGCCTCTCCAGGTGTAGGAGCAAACAGTTTGTTGCTAGAACTAAGGCTTAATTCATTCACCTGTCCTTCACTTCGTACAGTGCTCATATCCTGCACCATTCTCCATCAGATTACTATTTTAATATGTTTGTAGAAACAGCTAGTGATAAAAATTCTACTATATAAGCAATCTATTCCAGTATTTAAGAATCCTTAAAGGTGGAAATATTGCCTATCTTTCCTGCAGTACATCCGCCCTGTCCTCAGAGGACATAAAAACCTGATTTTATCTTTCTCTTTTTAGAGAGTTTGTTTTGATTGAAACATGTTAACTTGTGTCTTCTTGATTTCTTGGGGAAAAAATAATCCTTGTTCTGTCAGTATTTCCTCAAAGTGTATGTTTTCTCAACCTTAGATCATTCTGGTTGGACCAGCTCTTCCTGAAGTGTGGTTTCCTAAGCTTATTTGTCGTGTTTCAGTCTTTAGTGCAGAACTACTGCCTGCTCCATCATTCTCCCTATTGTAGCTGTTACATTGGTTATGACTTCCTAAGTTTGGCTTGCTAATTATTATTATTAAATTGGACCATTGATCATCTGCACTTTTCTTCAATTTGTCAAGACCACTCTGAATTTTGATCCCACTTTTCAAAATGGGAAAAGCTTGGCCACATCTGCACTTTTAACAAGCAAATCTATTTCCATGATCCATTTCATTATATAAATTGCATTCATCCAGAGGCATGGAGCGTCACCCAGTAAAACCTTCCAGTCTGACACCAAACCCTTCATCACCGCTCCAGCTGAGTGTGTGTCGATGCAGTGTGCTCTGGTGGCATTTGCCCACTGGATGTGTTAGCACCAGAAATACTGGTTACACTCTGGCCTATGTGCAGTGGAACAAAAATATAAATAAAAAATGAAAACAGCCAAAGAAAAGGCTATGCTGTGCCTCAGCCATGGGTATCAGAAGAGAAATAGCATCATTGGTTAGTTACAGCTTTGCACAGGATCTCCTAAAAAGACCGGCTGAGACAGTTGAGGTTGTTCAGCTTGGAGAACAGAAGGCTCCGAGGAGACATTATACCCCCTTCCAGTATCTGAAGGGGACCTACAAGAAAGGTGGAGAGGAACTTTTTACAAGGGCATGTAGTGTTAGGATAAGAGGTGATGGCTTCGAACTGGAAGAGGGTAGAATTAGATTAGATATGAGGAAAAAATTCTTTGCTGTGAGGGGGGTGAGCCCCTGGCCCAGGTTGCCCAGAGAAGCTGTGGCTGCCCCATCCCTGGAGGGGTTCAAGGCCAGGCTGGATGGGGCTTGGAGCAGCCTGGGCTGGTCGGAGGTGTCCCAGCCCAGGGCAGGGGGGGTAGAACAACGTGATCTTTAAGGTCATTTCCAACTCTAGCCATCCTACTATCCTATGATACACAACAATTTCCTTAGTGTAAGTTAAGATACAAGATTTGGCCCAAATTGCAAGAACACTGTAGAAGAAACCATGTTTTCACAGCAAAGTGGGACTTCCATGAAATGTTTCTTCTGTGCCTTGGAGATACAGAAGGGAGAAACTGGCAACCATCAACAGCAGCAAGCATAAATTATCTGTAGTTTACCCTCATTCATTCTAGTTATTAACTGAATATCTTGATTTCTTCTATGAAGGATAGAATATATAGATTTCCTATTTCCTCATCCTGTGAGCCTTGTACAATCATCCAATAATTTAGGAGAAAAATGGTTCCAAAAACTTTCAGGGAAGGGAAGATGGAATAAAAGAAAAATAACTACTCTTAATAAAAATAACTACTCTTAAAGTCCAATGTCATTTTACATTCTGAAGAAAAAAAGATAAAAAGGATGTCTCAGACAAAGAAATTATGGAGATATTGGTAGGCTGATAATAATGATTTGCAGATTAATATTGTGACTTTAAAACACATTGAAGAAAGAGCTTAATCCTGTCTGGTGCTGAGCATCTCACTCTTCAGCTCTTCACAGGATGAATCCCAATGTATCAGCAGATCTCAGTGAATTCCTGAAGCTATTAACTTCTGCCTCTTCCTCACTTGTGAAGTTATTTTACAAAGGAAAAAAATTTTGATATCATATATTCGGAAGTGCCCTATGTGCAGCCTGTATCTTTGATCAATCTGCAACAAATTAGTTGTTTCAAACAGAAGGGAATATGGCATTCAGTTTTCTTCTTTGCACCATTTCAAAAGGAAAAGCTGTTCCAGGAACAGTGGCTCCTGCAGCTCCTGTTTGGCTTCTGCTATTTTAACAGCCAGTCATTTGAGTTCACATCTGTGCTGAACTTCTATGAATGCAGACAGAAAGGTACTTAGGGGAAAAAAAAAATCATGTCTTTAAAAAATGAAGCCTTTCTCATTCATTTCAAATAGTCTGAATGAGTTGCCTGGAAAATATGAAAGCTTATCCTGTTGTCTTCAAGAAGCAAAATAAATTACATTGCAGGCTGGCAAGTAGGAAGAAAATATGTTTTAGAAAAAGAACCAGAGCTAATAGCTATCTTGTTTTTCTCAACTAGAGGTCAGTAGCTCACTATGTCTCCAAAGCTAAGGGCATCCAAAACAGATTTGACTTTTTTGGTTTTTAATCACATTCCACATGTGATTTATAAATTGCACCGCCTGCTGTAGATAACTCAAGGCCAGCTGCAATGTCAAATGGCATTTTAGAGGCTGTTTTTTCAAATAAGATGAGAAGACTTGAAAGTAGCCTAAAGGACTGTAGCAGTCTGCAGCACTGTCAGTCATTATTAGCCATCAGCAGTGCAATTAACTGCAGGTAGACAATGTCCAGTATGCAAATAGCCAGTGGATTTGTGCTGAAAATGATAAACTAGTTATAAGTTACACGTTTTGCATGTCTAGTTAATTGCCATAGCAATGGAAGACAGGAACCTACTTATAAAGTTAGATCATATCAGGTTGAAAACCTTTCTATTAGATTTGTTAATGTTTTTCTCTGTATGGTGTTTAATTATTACAACGCCTGGTTTACATTGACAGATTCAGTTCCTACATATAATCTACATACTTGGCACAGTTAAAGAGGAGGAGCAGGATGATTATGATGATGATGATTATTATTAATTATTTTAATCTAACAGTATATTTTTATTCTGCACTGGTTTAAACTATGAGTGACTTCTATTACTTCCAGCTGAGTTAATGTGATTTGTATGAGATGAAGATCTAGCTATGCTTTTTCTAGGTTGTGCCCCCAGCACACATATCACTCTCCCTCCTACCACACTAAGAGGTGAAGGAAGACAACATGCTCATATTAACATTAATTATAATGCTTGTTATAACTCTCTACCTTGAATTTCTGGATTTCTGAAAGGAGGTTGGTCTTCAAAATATTTCTCTTTTTGATTGGCTTCGAGCGTTCTCTCAAAAAGCACTTACAAACTATATACAGTGGAGTAAATTCCCATTTTAGTAGCATCAGTAGGTGGATGAAGTGGAAAAAATAAGAATGTGATAGTATGTTTTGCAAGATACCTATTCTAAATTTGAAGAAATAATAAAGGTCATATAAAACACATTGTTATTCATCAAGGGGGTAAAAAACAGTTCTTCTTCTCCTGGCACTGGACCCTTTTGCATAGCTATCCAGTGCATGCCAACCAACTCCTGGCTTTTCAGCCAGTCCTCAGAAAAGTGCTTGGTGAAGAAGAAGAAACAAAGATGGCTAAGATCAGAACTGGAATATTTACACCCACCCACAGAGGTTTCTGTAGAGCAACCGCAAAGAATAATCTTCTTTCTCCTCTTAATCACTCCAAAAATATATATGCACACACACATATGTATGTGTTTACGTATATATATTAATAAAAACCCTGCCCAGTGTCCTATAGTAGAAAGCATCTTCCACAGGATGGAGTACACTTATAAGCAGCAGCTCTGTTTCTGGTGAGAAATCAAGACATCTTTCATCATCTTTTACCTCACTTCATGGTGAAAAGAGTTATTCCACCAAGAACAAAAAACTTTAAAGCAAGTAAGTGGGTCTGTTCAAATCTGTGAATTCCCTCTCTTGCTTATGTAAGTCTTCTTCAGTGAATAGTAGTAAAGAAATAAAATGTTTCCAAAATAAAGGAATATGTCAGTCAGATATTACTTTTCGTGCACCTTTTTTTTTTAGATTTTAAATGAGCAGTGCCCCCTTTGTCTAAAGACTGAGATGTTCTGCACTGAAGCAAACTTCAAACAGAAGCTCGGTCTAGCTATTCTTTTAAAATAATCTGCCTGTAATATAAGCGTATTTAACCGTCCCATTAAATAACATGTTTAAAATACTCTGCTCAGAATAAAAAATATGGTTAAGGTACAGCAGACAACATAGTGATTTCACCATCTGAGGCTTGAATATTAAAGTCTCAGCGCTCAGGCATTACCATAAATAGCAGGAACCAATAACGCTATGGCTGATGCAGACTTTTCATGCAATTTAAGTTTCTGCAAGACGTGAGATCCAGAAAGATTCTCTGTGGAGAGAATTTTCATCCTTCTCACCCATCCATTGACACAGCACCACAAAATCTATCCCACTGCAGCTGCCTGTTAATGCATGTGCCCTAAAACCTGGCTTCCAGCTCTACCTTTGGAGCAAAGCAAACATCACTTGTAATAAATTCCACTTTTCCCAAGCTACTCTTCTTCAGGTATTTCTTCTCAATTATTCTATTATAAAACATACAATAGTTTCCTTTTAAAAATACGAATCACTTTATATTGTTGTTGTTCAGATTTGCTGCTTATGCCATAAACCACTTAGTTCTATTGAAAAATCTTATTTTGGAGGTAAGACATCCAAATTGCTTGTTGGACACAATTTATATAAGACTTTTTTATATTTCAGAAATCTTTTTTTCAAGAACATCAGTACATGTGTACCATATTTCCATTCTCTTTTGCATGAACTGATCACAGAGTGAGAGTTATCATACTTAAAAACTCAGCACCATGATTTTCCTACTTTTTTATTTTAATAGCAGCTGTAAGAGACTGAGCTACAGAGGAGCTACACATATGTGTGTGGGGTGTGTATGTGTAAACTTGCTGAAGCTGCTGAATAAATGTTTTAGTAAGTTACACCTTTGAAGTATGCAGACTGATATAAATAGATATATCCACTGCAAAATCTTTAATGTTCTACAACAGGATTGTCAAAATGTGGGAGCTTCAGTCGACTTTTACCAACCCAGGCACCGTGTGAGGTGGGAGCCGCTGGGCTGAGTGAGGCTGGAGCCCTGTCCAAGGGAAGGAGCATCCTGTAGCCGATGACTAGAGAAATAAAAAAAAAAATAATGCTGTTATTCTTCCCTAGTGTAGCTTCCCATCTGTATTCTCCCGGCTTTCTCCTATCTGTATTTCTAACAGCAGCCGATGATTTTGCCCCTAACAATTTATCTGATCTTCAGCAGTAGTTAAAGGCTGTGGAAACAGTGCTACAGTTTAATTATGTGTTGTATGAGGAACCGTGACCTTTACGTGGCTCAGGACAAACCCGCTATCATTCCTTGTCCCCTTGTGGCTCTGATGAGGGGACAGTGCAATATTGCCCACTATCGATTTTCTACATGCCACCTATGATTTCATGGACATCTGTCACATCTCCCTTCAGGTTGAAGAGACTTAGTCCATTTAGCAATTTGCTAAAGGCTGTTCTGTGCTCGTGGCCATCTTGCTACTTCACTCTGTGTATTTGCTGTTACACATCAGGCAGGACCAGATCTGCATCTGCCCAAAACTCAAAATGAAGATATCCACTGGCTTCATGCACTGACACATTAATAACTCTGTTCTTTATTCTTTGACCACCAAACAGCTTGGGTTTTATTATCACTGTGCATGTTTTTTTCATCTGAAAAATTACATAGAGTTTTGTATTTTAACTCTAACATCAGCTTCTTGAATGCCAATAAATAGTTACTGTTCTCAGACGTGCTGTATACTGAAACAAACTTCTCAGAAAGAAATATAAGGAGTGAACATTTATGGTATGAGGCTACTGGCTCTTCAAGATCTTCTAATTGCTTAGGTCGTTCATTTAATATTGACTGTTTAGGCATAAAGCAGCAGGTAATTAAAGAAAAAAGTCATGTGGCTACAGAAATATGTTTTCTCTACTGATAAGTCAGATGTACAGATTTTGTCCTTTGTCATTCCTCCATCAGTTAACTTAAGCTGAAGTAAAATGAAGAGTGACAAAGAATATATTTTCCCCATAAGAAATTTGCCATGGGTCCACAGCAAAAACACACAGTAAACTTGCTCTTAGAATATATATTTAATGCAGTTCACATTTGAGGCTTCTGACAAATCTTCCCTCACTGTCTGATAAATTTATTTCCCTAACATCTTTTTTTTTCTGATCCAGCACGTTTAGTTAATTTCTTGAAACTGAATCTTGAATTTCGAGGGAAGGTGAATTTCAGATTTGCATAAATTACCTCTGAAGCAGATGAGTTTTACTTCAAGTGCTAATGAAATGATGTATCAGTTAGAAATAAAATTTAATTCTCATTTTCCTGCTCTAAGTAAATGACATAATCCTACCTTGTTCAGCTGTATTTGTTGCTTGGTTTGCATTGCATATTTTTATTTATTTTTCATAGCTTTATGCAGATATAAATACTGGGGCTGTAGAAGACTTCTTCTGGTAAACGACGTTTTTTGTTCCAAGCCTTCATTTAAATGTTATCTCTGAAATATGTCTTACGCAGGGAAAATAAATAAGAGAGTAAAAGAATTTTCCAGTAGCTCTGCAGCAAGAATTGTCTGCAGTTCTGCATTGCTTATCATCTGGCTTGGTAAAAAAAAC
>VXBO01014895.1:221025-232433 GCA_013400135.1 Rhinoptilus africanus | reverse complement strand
AAACCTAAAAAAAAAGCCCAATCAACAGATAATATTGCATGCATGTGCAAGAAATCAAGTGAAAAAAATTCAAGCTTTCCTAGCTGCATATTGTACATTGTGGGGTGCCACTCTGTAACTTTAATAATAAGCTTGCTGCCTTTTGTTGTGTGCTATATTGCCACAAATGAAGATCAAATTCAGGTGCAATCTTGCTAGCCCAAGCTCCAGCTGATCCATGTAATCAACACTGTACTTGACGAACAAACAATTTTTCCTGTGGTAAATACGGGGTTTTTTGCTTCGACTCCCTACACTGTTGTTTCTGGGGTCAGTCTCTCTGCAATTTTATCCATCCATCTTAACTCCTAGGTGCTTTAATGCTCCCATCTCTCTGTTACTGAGGTGCCAGATGAGAAGGGAAATTTATCACTTGTGAAAGAGCACTACTTGTGGAGGGTACACTTTTTATTTGAGATGCCAAATTGATAGCACTTGGCAGAAGCTTTGGAAATTCAAAGAAAAGGTGCACCATAGAGACCAAAAAGTGAAGATTTTCATGTAGTGCTGCTTTGTAAACGTGTCAAGAAAGAACCAGCTTGAGGGCTAAAATAGTTTATCAGCCTCTTCTGAATTCAACCTCTGACATTTTCCTTAAGAACTTCCAGGAAATTTGTCATTTTGCACTAATTCAGTCATACAGGCACTTCTTCAGGAGGTCCATGTTCCTTCTCTCCATGATGCAAATGAAACTCATTTCAAGTCAAAAAGCCATCAAGTAGAGTTTTTACAAATAAAGAGTGAATTGGCTGACATTTGAAGAGAATGAGCATTTCCCATAAAAACTGAAAATATCCCAAGAGAATAATTTGATCATTTTGCCAAAAAGTGGTGCTGTGGCCTTTGAATTTAAATAGTGGCTGCCAAGGGGAAAATCCAGCGTTGTTTTAACACAGGCAGAAGTTTGAGAACTCACTTATGTATTGCTTAACCCACACTAGTGGAAATAATGCCATAACATGCACTGTACCGTGCTAGGATTTCTTAATTTGATCACAATCCAATGTCCTTAATTCGTATGCTGACTTTTGTTTGACAGAAGAAGGTAGTATCCTTGATAACCACTAAGTTTTCCAGGGTTTATATAGTTGCATCCAAGCGGCATTCATACGTGATACAGTAAAAAAAAGGCTCCTTAACTTTAATTATTGATGTTATTTTGTTGGAAACAATAACAGGATCTCCTGGGATTAATCTGACACGATACAACTGCCAAGTAAAAAGACATTTAATTTTTATATGTTAATGATTTTTATGTAACTTTCAGAGCGGGGCTCTGGGTGTTGTCAGAACAGCAGATTAAGCTTTGAATTGAAGGCTAAATCTGTGCAGTGTCTGAGCCTGCCATGCTCATACCCACCTCCGAGGTGCCTGGCATGCAATGAAATCCCCAAGTTTTAGCAAAGGTCGGCGCTGTTTGCAGCATCACTTGGGTGCCCGGATGATTTAAAATTTAGGATGGAGGCCAGGGAGGTGCCCAGGGATGTCAGGAGTGTACCACCGCTGTTCCTATAGCCACGTAGGCTTACACCTTCTCGTTACTTGCCCTCCAGGTGTTCCAGGGGAATTTCGACAACGACACGCACCGTAAGAACGTCATTGACCCTCCGATCTACGCCCGGCACGTCCGCATCCTCCCGTGGTCGTGGTACGGCAGGATCACCCTGCGGTCGGAGCTGCTGGGCTGCACAGCGGAGGACTGAGGCGGATCTCCATCGGGCATCGCAGCTCTCGGTATAGCTACAAGTCCCTCCGTAGAAGAAACTGTGCAAAGCCTGTAGGATGCTGAGTGCTTTTTTCATGAACAAGTGCTCATTTTATGGTAGGCCGCTAACTGTCTTTCGCAAGGAGGTCTAAGCCTGCCCTTTAAATGATCCAATCCAATTTTGTCCTTGAAATCTGTTAGTGTTGTCCCTTCTGCTGTGGAATTATCTTTCTGGTTTTCCTTTGAGTTGTCCACACTAGGTGAAATGTGTTAGGGAAAAAAACAGCAGCATCCTTTTTACAAGGGAAGAGAAATAGCATGACAAAGCTCATTTGCAGCTTTAGAAACATTGGGCTGACGAGTTCTCCATAAATCATACTGTCATCTTACTTGCAAAAAGTGATACTGCAGCTTTTAGCAATAAGTTTACTTGGGGATGACTGCATTATAGTAATTGTGCCTATCAAACACTGTCAGTATTTATGACATATATTTTGGAAGATACTCTGTGGTACTGTAAAACGCAGTACCTGTGATATTACAAGCTACCTTTCATCACTTTTCATCCGAACAGCAGAGTCCATGCACCTAAAGGGTTTCCCTAACTAAACCCATTTTCCCTCTCTATTTTGCATGCTGTAGACATAGCCTCCATCTTTTCTGTTTAGTATCACCACTAATGTTATTTTCCTTGAAAGAGGTGACCTGTTTGCATATGGAACAAAATCTGCTATCAGTATATTATGAAGTTGATGAATTTGCCAAAGTTTATTAATTCTGCTTGAGACGCGCTTCTGCAAGGAGGCCGAGGTGAGACACCAGGCTGCTTGTGGTATCTCATCTTAAGTACTCCTGTAGGTAAAGGCAAAGAGCGCATCAGAAATCCTGAGCCCGTTTTGTGACTTGCCCGGGTGTGAGCGCACAACCCTGGATGGAGCTGCCTGCCCAATTACTGCTTTCAGAAATCTCCTCAATTTCTGTGAGGAGGTAAAATGTGGGGTGCGGGGACCAGGTGCTGAGAGACACACAGGAGGAATGACTCCCTTACCACCAGGAGACCCTCTCGGTAGGCTGTTCTTCTGGTGGCATTCACAGCCTTCCCCCCAGGCATGAGGGCAAGAGGTGCCGTAGGAGTTCATCAAAGCTGAGCCCTTGCCACACTCCACTCCCAACTATGTCCTTTCAGACATATGCCAGTGAGCCACAAGGAAGCTGATTTTTATCATGCCTCATCTACAGAAATGATTCATACACGTTATGTTGTTTTACCAACATGATAGACAGCAGGGACCCCAATTTAAAAGGTAGGTTTTAGGAGGAAAAGTGGAGCAGCACGGGGGACACTTTCCCCTCTGCCTCCATTTCTGCTGCTGATGGCGATAACAACACCAACCTTTGTAGAGCACCATGAGTTTCCTTGGAATAAAGTGCTCTGTGACTACATTAGAGTAGCACCTAAGTCTGAAAAAAATCCGGGACAAGGAGCGAGGAGACGTTTTATCTGTCACTTGAAATAACAGCATTTGGGATTACTGCCACCCTTTTAATTTCATAACATGCTGATGTGGAGAGAGATAGATAGATATATATAGCTGCATGCTTTAGCAAGTGCCACTGGACTTATTTTTTGTCACCGTCACATTCTCACCAAAACACTGAAGTATGAACCTGGGCACTGCTGCCCAGGCAAACAGCTAGCTGGCCCACAGTCTGCAAAGGGCAACGTTTACTTTGGAAACAAAATGGTTTGGATTTCAAAAACCTGCATTTAATCACACATTCTCCACCACAGAGAAAATATATTATCCATTGAACTGTGAAAGACTCTAGTAGAATAGCAGCCAGGAATTTTACATACATGAATTGGGGATATATTGGTGGCGGTTTTCTGATAGTGTCACTTAAACTGTCACATTTTAACAAACAGAACACCCTGCCTCTATAAAATGACTTAATCCTTAAACTGTATTTATACAAGTATTTATTTTATAAGGCTTAGACATTTAAAGACTTCTAAAGAAGAGACTTGTAAAGGTAAAAGTATGTGTAAGAAATGTTGAGGTCCTGTGCAACACTGCTAAGTTTGTTCTTTATTTTTTACTTTGTGCTGCATAACAAAAGCCACTAGACTGTTACTGTCTTGTCTGTAACCGTGTTAACAGCATTCCTTAATGATGTATATATGGAGTGGTCTTCAAGCATAGCGAGCAATTTTAAAGAGAAAGTCAATCATGATGGTACTTCTAAAGAGAAAAAAAAGAAATCTGAATAATGGAGGACAACTGTATTCCTAAATTACCTGCTGCCCACGTTTTGCACCTTAGGCTTTAAAAACAAAAACAAAAACAGAAAGAAAAAAAGAAAAGACAAGATACTTATATCTTTAGGCGCACACAATATTTAAAGAGGTCCAAAACCCTTTTCCTACTATGGGAGAGCAATTGACCCTGAATTTTACTGCAGATATGAACAATAGCATGTAGCTATTTCACTAGTTGACTATACCCAAAAAATGGAAGGCCATTTCAGAAAATGAGGCTCCTTAGTTTACCAACTTGCTTTAATGGTCTTTTGAAATATTTATTGTGTTCTTAAGTGATTTTTTTCATGTTATTCATATTCTGCAACTTTTATTTTGGTTCTGAGTTAATCTTTCATGGTTTAGTAATTGTAATTGTTATCCATTCATCTGCATGTTAAAATAGTGTTGTCATGATACCTAACATAGTAATTTTATTTTGTACTAATTTAGAGTGGAGTATTTTCCTCCTTATGTCTTGTGTCAGCTTTCATCTGCCAGCAGTCTTCACAACATGCAAAGAAAGTTTCATACATTGTGATAACACTCTGTGATAATTTATAAAAGAGTCACATATGTGATGCCCTTACAATTTTGACCCACATACTAGGGCTTTTTCTAACACAGTTACTCCTTAGCTACCAAGAAGCTTTCTTTAAATGGTATTGTGCAGCCATAGTACCAAATTCTGCTCCCAGTGTCAGCAGTATAAGTCTGAAATAAATCTTGATTTCTCTGTAATACTTCAGATTTAACAAAACAGATGAGAATCAAATTATGGTCTAGAATTAAACTTTTTCCCTTTGACTTTATTTTCTTGTCTTGGTGAACAATATTGACATAAGTGACAACTTATAAATCACCACGACTGTACTCTCCCAGTGACAGTAACTGGCATCCCAAAACCAGAAATAATTGTAGGATGCGATATGTCCCTTTAAGAGGGGATGCAGAAACACTCTGAAATGATCCTTGACTTCTGTATTAATTGTAACAATGGCATCGAACAGGACTGAAAATGCTCTCCTAATTAAATTTCACCCTGAACCAGTTAAGTATTTGTAGGCGGACTTCACCTTTCTGTAGCTCTGTAATGTGCTACGTTTATAGCCTGGGAAATAAAGCACCGGCACGAGGCTCCGTTTTATCTGTGTTCTGTTAAGGGCTTATCACGTTAACTGGCTCTGGTTTTGAGGTTGACTTTCTCTTTTGGAATGGCTGCATACAAATTAGTGTCAGTTTTGAAGACTAAGGATACTAAATGAGTGTATCTTTGCTATACAACAAATATGAACTATAATATTCAGTGCTGGCTTCTAACGTGTCAGTAAGTACAGAAGTATCTCGGACACAATGACCTTTGCAACCTTTCAAGCTGTGTAATATTCAAATGGTTTTGTATATACTTAAATCATGTAGAACGATGTAAAACCAGTATGACCTTGTCTAGTCTTCAAACTTAACAATAAAACTTTTGAAAAATGAGGTCACTTCTGAAGCACTTACATTGCAATACCTTGAAGGAGATACTACTTATCTCAGCCTCACTGGCAGCAAATGCGGAGCAGAGATATGATGCGGCATTTTCCGGGATTCATTTGCGGGGTCTTTGTGGTAGGTAAGTTTGTTTCTGGCAAAATCAACCATGGTGCTGCACTCCCTTCAATGTGCCCCCTTTGTTCTTTCAGATAAAAAAGCAAAGGAATGAGTCTAAAAATATTTTTCTATCTTACTGCTCTCTGAATGAGCATCAGAAATGTAAACTGACAATTTCATTTCCTTTAAGTAAAATTTCTTGGGTTATTTATCAGTCCTTATCCTCTATTCTCCACTCCTGCGTAGGCAAATTAATTTCCGAAAAGATAATCAAGGGCTGCAGCACAGACCTGCTATGAGGCTTCCAGCGGAGATGCCAAAGCAGGACCAGTGCTTGCTCATGCTCTCCCCTCTCTTCTACACTTTATTTGCTGTACAGCTTGCTCCTCAAAATCTCTTCGTTTAGTTAACTCTATCACTTCAATTTCTGAAGAAGCCTAGAGGTTAAAGTAGCGCATGGAAAAGCTGTTTTCTCCCAATTTTAAACAATGAAATTTTTAAAAAATGTTGAAGTTTTGTGTACTTATGAGAGGTGGAGCTTCAGTGCTTTACTGCTTACTGATCCAGAATAAGACCATAGATATAAATGCTTGTGTTTTGTACCCATTTCAGCCTGTGTCCTTTCACCAAAAATTGGTTTTAAGAGACAAAAACCATCCACGAGTGTGCACTGACTGACAGGTACCTTGTCTGCCAAACGTGCAGTCTGAACACTAAGAGCGAATCATCTTTCAGCAGAAAATTCACAGAACTGATGTTGCAGTCTTTTCTGATTACACATCTCCACCAGTCATAAAAAATGAGAATATAATGGTGCACACAAAAAGAAGATTACCTTTGGTGAATGATGGCTTCAATCATAAATTTCTGAAAATATACATCTTGAATCTTTCCGACTTTTAATTATAAATTGCAACTCTTTCATGAAACACCAGGCCTGTCCCTGAAGAAATGAAAAGTGATTTTTCCTCTCATTCTTCATAACGTAGATCCCCAGGAACTCTTAATGAAGACAATGAGAGAAAATAATGAGTAATTCTCTTCAGAATAGCAACTATTTATCAATGTCCATCCTCCCATACCTGTGTCTAATGAGCTCAAGGGATTAACATGCATATCGACACTCTACATCATTATGAAATATGTATTCTCTGATACTTCTGTGGTAAATACAATGACACTTACTTTGTACCTTAGATTCAAATAACAGGAGGTTAATCTCTTCACTTAGTGATCACTAAGTGACCTGTGATCATTTAGCCTTATAAAATAAAACAGGACAAAATAGAAGATAATTTTACTGATAAAACCTGTTTATTTTCTTTTCTTAAAGAATTTACGGAGTTTTCCTTGTAGAGAAATACACTTTAGGATGCAAAAGACAGCTTTAGATTAAGAATATAAAACATAAAAGGCAGACTTGTATTAGTCTTTGTTAAGTAGCTTTATAACTGCAGTTGTCACTAATTATCCTCCAATGATATCAATATCAGCATTTAGTGAGTGTAAATATATATACTTAAATGCCTCTGAACATAAGAACATGGAAGCAATTTAGCTTGCTAAGCGTGCAGCAAAATACATTTTACCACTATATGTTAGTAACAATACCAGTTGTGTTTTGACATAGTATATCTCAATTTGGAGGTAGGCTCCACATGTAAGGGAATGTATGGGAAGCACGAATAACCAAGTGAAACACAGGTGGGGAACGGCAAATGGAGAGAATGGTCAGAGCACAGTCTGACCACCACAATAACATTTGTGATGCTGCTTTCTCACTGGTTTATAGGCTCATACATTGGGGTTATCTGAGGTTGCACATCAGATGATAGGTCAGTAGGCAGATTTCTGATGGTCACGTGACTAGATGAAGGAAACCAGCCCTCAAAAGATGGTAAGAAAGGTCACTAAACATTTGCATCAGACTGGAAAATCAAAAGCAGACTAAGCGAACATCTTGAAATACATTGTTTTCCTGGGATGCTGCAAGAGGTCAGTAGGAGCTGTAGAGAAATGTGTTGTATTGCCTTGACCACAATAAATACAATGAAGTACACAGACGGCTGGGCATAAACTATACAAGTGATCCATTGAAGATGGATCAAAGGTCCCTTAAAAAGTGATACAGCATGCTCCTATGAAAGTGTCAAACAATATGATTTACAATCTACGGACCAATACACTATGTACTTCTGTAGTAGGTCCGTCTCGGATGGATTTACCTTTTTTCACTTTTGTAAAGGGGCTTTAGGGGAAGGTAGCCATTGCTTGGAGACTGACTGGGCATCAATCTGCTTGTGGGAAGTGGTGACTGATTGCCGTTGCATCACTTGGTGGCTTTAGGAACTCATTACCCTCTCTTCACTCATTAAACCAGTTTTATCTCAACCCACGAGCTTAATCACTTTTGGTCTTCCTATTCTCTACCCTGTCCCGTTAGTGGAAAAGAGTGAGCCAGCAGCTGTGTGGCGTTTAGATGGTGTTTGGAGTCAACCCACCACAACTTTAAAGGCAAAACATAAATCATATCTGGGATCTAGAATTACACACACTAAATTGTATAGAAAAATATTTTGTCTGATATTTCTTTCCTCGCTTTTTACATCTGTCCTATTTTTCTCTTGAACAGTGTTGCTTATACTATTTTTGACTTGGAGAAATTCCTTTATTACATGTGACTCATGCTACTGTAAAAGGTTCACAGCTTCAGTAGAAGAGGCACTGATGGAGAGTTTTTGAATAAGCAATTAAAGCATGCATTGCTTATGTGAATATGGTGTGTACATTTTTTTTAATGTATTTATACATAAATATAGAATCACAGAATTGCCTAGGTTGGAAGGGACGTTTCAGATCACCTTGTCCAACCATCAACCTAACTCTGACAAAAACCACCACAGCCATTGTCATATATGCCACATGTCACATGGGAATAGAGAGAGCAAAGAGGAAGCAGAAGGGTGATTATGCTTTCCATGTTGTTGCTCTGTAATATTTATAGAACTGCCCAAATAAATCCAGTGTGCATCAGGAGACTCATTAGTGAGCCTAAGAGTTAATTCCATTTCTAGTGAACCTTTTGATGTAGGTAAGATCAGTGATGGTTTGAGTATATTAACCCTTAACTCACTATTTTCTTCCATTTCTCACAGAACAGACCGGAGAAATTAGGATCATAGGTATGGAAACCATACCTGTTAGAGCTCCCGTTTCCAGGATTTGTGCATGTTGTTTAATCTGGGGAGTCATTTCCTGTTATGTAGACACAGGATGATAGAATCAGAATGGTTTGGGTTGGAAGAGATGTGCAAACATCACTGAGCCAGCCCACAGGGCAGAGATATCTTTCAACTAGATCAGGTTGTTCAAAGCCCTGTCCACCTGACCTTGAACACTTCCAATGATGGACCATCTACAACTTTTCTGTGCAACCTGTTGCATTTTCTCACCACACTCACAAAAAATTTCCTCCTTATGTCAAATCTAAATCTCCCCTCTTTCAGTTTAAAACCATTGTCCCTTGTCCAGCCACTACAGGCCCCAGTAAAATATCTCTCTCCCTCTTTCTTATAAGCCCCATGTACATAATAAAAGGCTGCAAAAAAGTCTCCCTGGAGCCATTTCTTCTTCGGGCTGAACAGCCCCAGCTCCACCAGCCTTTATTCATACGAGAGGTGCACCAGCCCTCTGACCATTCTCATAGCCCTCCTGCAGAGGAGGATCCACTCTAACAAGTCCATGCCTTTCTTGTACTGAGGACCCCAGAGCTGGATGCAGTACTCTACATGGGGNTGTAGACACAGGATGATAGAATCAGAATGGTTTGGGTTGGAAGAGATGTGCAAACATCACTGAGCCAGCCCACAGGGCAGAGATATCTTTCAACTAGATCAGGTTGTTCAAAGCCCTGTCCACCTGACCTTGAACACTTCCAATGATGGACCATCTACAACTTTTCTGTGCAACCTGTTGCATTTTCTCACCACACTCACAAAAAATTTCCTCCTTATGTCAAATCTAAATCTACCCTCTTTCAGTTTAAAACCATTGTCCCTTGTCCAGCCACTACAGGCCCCAGTAAAATATCTCTCTCCCTCTTTCTTATAAGCCCCATGTACATAATAAAAGGCTGCAAAAAAGTCTCCCTGGAGCCATTTCTTCTTCGGGCTGAACAGCCCCAGCTCCACCAGCCTTTATTCATACGAGAGGTGCACCAGCCCTCTGACCATTCTCATAGCCCTCCTGCAGAGGAGGATCCACTCTAACAAGTCCATGCCTTTCTTGTACTGAGGACCCCAGAGCTGGATGCAGTACTCTACATGGGGTCTCACAAAAGCAGAATAGATGGCAAGAATCTCCTCCCTCGACCTGCTAGCCATGCTTCTTTTTATGCAGCCTATGAAAGAGTTGGCTTTCTGGGCTGTTAAGTGTACATTGCAGGCTCATGTGCAATTTTTCATCCACCAGTATCCCCAACTCCCTCTCTGCAGGGCTGCTCCCAATCCATTCATCCCCCAGCCTGTACTGATATTGGGGATTGCCCCGACTCAGGCGCACAACCTTGCACTTGATCTTGTTGAAGTTGATGAGGTTTTCGTGGTCCCACTTGTCCAGCCTGTCCAGATTCCTCCTTTAAACATACTGACTGCACCACTCAGCTTAGTGTGATCTGCAAATTTGCTGAGGATGTACTTGAATCCCACTGTTTATGTCATTGATGAAGATACTAAAATGGTCCCAGTATGGACCTTTGAGAGGCACCACTGATTACTGGTTACTAGGACATTGAACCATTAACTGTAACTCTTTGGATGAGGCCATCCAGCCAATTCCTTATCCATTTAACAGTCCATTCGTCAAACCCATTTCTTCTTCAGTGGCACGAATGTCATGGGGGACTGTATCAAAGGCCTTACAGAAGTATAGGTGGGCTCTTCTTTGTCTACTGACACAGTCATTCCATCATAGAAGGCCACTAGATTAGTTAGGCATAATTCGCCCTTGGTGAAGTCATGTTGGCTGTCTCTAAATCTCCTCCCTTTCTTCCACATGCTTTGGCATGCCTTCCCGGAGGACTTGTTCTATGATCTTACCAGGCACAGAGGTGAGATTAGTCAGTCAACACATCCAGTGCAATTTTTTCTGTCTAAATAGAAGTGAGAACCAGGATGAGCAGCATTGTCTGTAGTATGTTCTCTACATCCAGGTCTGTATATTTTTTCCTGAACTTCAAAAAGGCCAAAGCTAAAATATGCTATGCTACTTTCTACTTTAGGTTCAATTTGGCAATGGGTAGCCTTGGCCACAGGAATGTGCCCCACGAAAATCACCCCATCTTTCCCCAGCATACACATAGATTGGATGCATATATACCCACACAGTACCTTTTCTTTCATAGTGTTTCAGGATGCCTGTTCTTGCACCACTGATCTAGGAAATAAATGAGCAACACCAGGTCTATCCTCCCAAGGCTGAAAAATAAACTGATCTATGAACTGAAGATGAGAGCTGTTTCACAAATGCTGCCATCGAGACACAGACTATATGGGGAATAAAGTCCTCTGCTTTGATTACAGAGAGAATAAAACCTACCAAAGAGAAAGGAAAACAGTAGACTGATGAGATCAGACTAGAGTAAGGAAATAGTTTAGGAAAGCCTAAAGAGGAGGACAGGAGGTCTAGGCTAGGAGGGCTGCCTAGGACCAAATGAACAAGATTATATAGAAAGGTAGTTAATGTATATGAACCATATTGAACTTGCAGAGC
>VXBO01014895.1:198417-220400 GCA_013400135.1 Rhinoptilus africanus | reverse complement strand
TGCACTTGATCTTGTTGAAGTTGATGAGGTTTTCGTGGTCCCACTTGTCCAGCCTGTCCAGATTCCTCCTTTAAACATACTGACTGCACCACTCAGCTTAGTGTGATCTGCAAATTTGCTGAGGATGTACTTGAATCCCACTGTTTATGTCATTGATGAAGATACTAAAATGGTCCCAGTATGGACCTTTGAGAGGCACCACTGATTACTGGTTACTAGGACATTGAACCATTAACTGTAACTCTTTGGATGAGGCCATCCAGCCAATTCCTTATCCATTTAACAGTCCATTCGTCAAACCCATTTCTTCTTCAGTGGCACGAATGTCATGGGGGACTGTATCAAAGGCCTTACAGAAGTATAGGTGGGCTCTTCTTTGTCTACTGACACAGTCATTCCATCATAGAAGGCCACTAGATTAGTTAGGCATAATTCGCCCTTGGTGAAGTCATGTTGGCTGTCTCTAAATCTCCTCCCTTTCTTCCACATGCTTTGGCATGCCTTCCCGGAGGACTTGTTCTATGATCTTACCAGGCACAGAGGTGAGATTAGTCAGTCAACACATCCAGTGCAATTTTTTCTGTCTAAATAGAAGTGAGAACCAGGATGAGCAGCATTGTCTGTAGTATGTTCTCTACATCCAGGTCTGTATATTTTTTCCTGAACTTCAAAAAGGCCAAAGCTAAAATATGCTATGCTACTTTCTACTTTAGGTTCAATTTGGCAATGGGTAGCCTTGGCCACAGGAATGTGCCCCACGAAAATCACCCCATCTTTCCCCAGCATACACATAGATTGGATGCATATATACCCACACAGTACCTTTTCTTTCATAGTGTTTCAGGATGCCTGTTCTTGCACCACTGATCTAGGAAATAAATGAGCAACACCAGGTCTATCCTCCCAAGGCTGAAAAATAAACTGATCTATGAACTGAAGATGAGAGCTGTTTCACAAATGCTGCCATCGAGACACAGACTATATGGGGAATAAAGTCCTCTGCTTTGATTACAGAGAGAATAAAACCTACCAAAGAGAAAGGAAAACAGTAGACTGATGAGATCAGACTAGAGTAAGGAAATAGTTTAGGAAAGCCTAAAGAGGAGGACAGGAGGTCTAGGCTAGGAGGGCTGCCTAGGACCAAATGAACAAGATTATATAGAAAGGTAGTTAATGTATATGAACCATATTGAACTTGCAGAGCACTGTCCTTGGTGTTTCTCAAAAATCCTTTTTTTTTTTTTCCTAAGGTGACCCCTCTGCTCCTTCCTTCAGAGGATGAAAAGGAAAATAATAATAAAAAAAAAAACACATTTCAACACATAGAGTGTGAAATTTTGCAAAAGCCATGTTGGAAGTTGGCGTGTCAAAAGAATGAAAGGTCTTCTGCTACACTGTTGAAAAGCTGCAATTTCTTCTAGCATAGCACCCAAGCCCACAGCCTTGGCATAACCCATCCCTGCAGCCACACCATGCTTCCCAAGGCCGTCACTCGCAGTGGCGTAAGGCATCCAGGTATCTCAGTAGGGGTCTGTGGATGATGTGGTGCAAGTCAGGGCTAAGCCTTAGGTCAAGGCAGAGGATGCATCTCTGTCAGGGCCTCATCCTCTCTCCTTGCCAAGCTAAAGCTGAGCACACCTATCACTGAAACTGGACATTTTTCTTCATGGTTAAAGCCTCAGTAAGATCCCACAGACAGGCGCCTGCAAACCAGAGAAGTACTTGATTTGTAGCTATCAGTTTATACCAGCTGTGGCTTCAGACCTGCGTAGTCCACATTGTGATTAGTCTTTTTTTTCTTATATTCTTACTCTTCAACATTTTAGAACTAGCATTTCAAGGATGTAAATTAAGTTCATCAACTTAATCCAGCTGTTCATTTTATGTATGGTGATACAGTTTTCTTCCATTTAAGAAAAATAAGTGGGGATGGGTGGACAGTGCTTGTTTGTGGGTATTTTATTTAAGTTCCTGGTTTGTTTAATTATCTCGGCTTAGAGGCTCACAAAGAAATTGCATTTTCTTCACATGGGAACAGGCAGCATTACTTGAAACTCAGAGCTGCTTCTTTGTTTTAAAGGCATTTTTCCTCCTACTGAGTGATTTGCAAGTACTTTATTAAAAAAGCCATCACCGACCAGTGAACGGAATAAGTGAGAAGGTTTTCTTGCTCACAAAGGTATTCCATTTCCAGATAGGAATACAAGGGGGCTTCCAGAAGAATCTGACTCAATATTTATACAACATACATATATAGCACATGTCACTCAGCACTTGCGTTGGCTGCTCCACCTTTCCGTTTCTTTCCAGTTTCTGAGCTGTAATAGAAAGTGTTGTTTAGCTGTAGGAATGAGACCATCTATTCACAAATGGCTTTTGACTAAGAACACGTTTAACTGTAACGGTCACATTCCCCAAATATTTCTGGGAGTCTAACACCAGACTTCCAAACCAGAGCAGCCTAGGAGCTAGGTGTGATGTGGTGAAAGAAAATTTGTCCAGTCCCAGTGCAACTGCCGAGCTGACTGAATGGCATGCACAGTTTACACCTGTAAACACAGAGTGGGTAAGAGGAATGGCTCAGTAAACATGTCCTAGTTAATCCCTTCGTGGTATAAAAGACTGCACTTCAACTAAAACGGTTTGGATATTTTTAAACATTTAGCAATCTTTTCCTAGCCCCTACCACAAGCATTCCTATGGCCTGCAAAAAATTTGTGGTTAATTTCTTATCCAATGGGTTACATTCTATTCAGATTAATGTCTGCAATGCACTTAGACTGCCTGAATGAACTAATATGTTCCTGAAGCGGAACAGGTAGTGGACTGCTAGAAGTCCAGGGCGATATGTATGGTACTGGTTGACCATCCTCATCATACCAAATAGAAGGGCTGCTTGAGAAATCCTTGATGCCAACAGCCCAGTAAGTAGCCATATGAGTCAACACCTTGCACTCAAGCAACGTCTTCACAGAAGTAAGGACTTATTTAAGTTGAAGGAGAGCGAAATGTGCCAATAGTGCTTCAGTAATGGTAACGTGCTTTCTGATGGGTGCTAAGCTCCTTTCAGAAACCTGGGCAACAGCTCAGTATTACCAGGGCTCAGACAAATGCTAGTTAGTCCTTGTCTGGTATCTCTCACGAGTGACTGTGAAATCATCTTGTACCGTGTGATGTTTGAAAAATCTCCATCAGTAAACAGTTCCTTAGTAAATGACTCACAACTCTGCCATAGCTGCCCTTTTGCCTTATTTTGAGCCCTCTGTATATACTGGTTATTCATTTGGTTGTATTCCTATGTCACAGTGAATCAACTGAATGTATTGACAGTTTTGCAACCCAGATCATCTCCTGAAATGCAGCAATGCAGTGTTTTGATTGAAGAACAGGAAATTAGCATTCAGATACTGTATTAAGACAGCCTGGATGGGTTCTTCCTGGCCAGTGTAGCACGACTTTAAACCAGGGAATGTACACCTTGGGCTGTGCTAGGGAGGAGCACTTTGATGAACATCCCTTTTTCATTTATTATTCCCCCCAAATAAGTCCTCCTCTTTAGCTCCATAGTAAAAATGTTGATAGGACCAGCCCCCAAACCTCATGGATCTTACACAGATCCTTGTGCTTACACTTCAGTGCTGGAAAAAGGCAAGATTTCAACTACACTTCCCTGCCTGCACAGCAGTAATTGAGCTAATCAGTAGGACTCCTGGCACAGTTTTTAGGACCAGGTAAGCAATGGTAAAGTCATGTTGGAAGGTAACTCCAGCTCCCACTTTGCTTCCTCGTCCTTGCCCCTTCCCATGGTATTGTTTTGCCTTTTTTTCCCCAGTCTGGAGCACACAGAAACCGAAATACAGGCAGAGGGAGGAGATTGGCTCTGGCCCCTGCATGCAGCTATTTAAACCATGAGGATCTATGAACTATGAGCATCACTGCCAGAAACAGCATAGACGGAGTCAGTACCTGCCATTCAAAAATGGTCCACCAAATCTCTATAGAATTTGGTTTTATAATATTTTTTTTTCCAATTTACTGGGATGGAGTACTCATTATAGAGCAACAGGAGCGGCAAAGGGTAGGTCTTCATCTGAACTTACCCCTCCAGCACATCTGCAACTCTTCCCGTCTTCCAGTCTCTAAGATGTCTTTGAAACATGGTCTGGCTCTGAACAGTTGAGTCACATTAAATTAGATTTATTAAGTTAAGATTAATTTTATAACCAAACTGGTTGAAAGACAAACTTATACTACACAGTTCTGTCTAAAATGATTTCAAATGTCAATGCTGCCTTAAGAAAAACCTTAACTATTTCACAGGGGCTCATTATTCATCTGTTTTCATCTTGAGACAATCTGATTGCATGCAGTGGAATTAGTTACTTTGAGAATAGGAAAGATCATACCCATGAATACTAATCCTCAGCCTTTATTAAACTAAAGCTAAGTGCGGGAGAGACAGGGAGAGCGAAGGGAGGAGGAAGAGAAAAGCAGTACATGACAATGCAAGCTACAATTTAACATACATTTGCACAATCAGGAGGAACAAAGCTGTAAGAAGTACCTTTTCTCCATGATCTCCACAGGTGAAATAAGGGCAGCTCAGCACCTCACGTGCATGCACGTGTGATCGACTTTATTCGTGGGTAGGTGCCCAGATTTGAATGGCACTGCTCCACAGACGGCAATACGCACAAGCAGCTGCATGACTGGCATCTTTGCCTGTGTCTTCACCATAGCCTTTCTCTATTCCTATTACATTAAAGTCTCTTAACTGATTATGCAGGATCTCAGCCTGCTATATGATCCTGTTACCTTCAGGCATAATTGCAAATGAGACAAGAAATCTCAGCTGTATTGCTCCTTATAATGGCATTCATTCTTTGTCCGATGTCAATTATTCCTTGCAGCTGACAATGAAACACAAAGACCAAAGAGTTAATTTTCAGTGTAATGAAAAGTGCTAATATGTTCCATGTTACTTTGCTTATTTGCCTTGAAAAGTGCAATTTTGTTTTGGTCTGTGAATACTTAAAAGCCAGGCACTAAATAAAAGGTGAGAACAAAAGACACAAAGAAAAGCACCAAATTTTTTTGCAAACCAAAGAGGACTTGCTACAAGCTGTGCTCAGAGAAAGCAGTTACTGAGCAAAAACTTTCTAGGTTTTCTTTCCACAGCCCTACAGCTTTGATGGTGCCATTCCCCCTGTGGCACACCCCTGTTGTTGCCACCACAGCATGCAGCACAGCACGTGTCGGTGTGCGACTGACCTGATACCCAGCAGGAAGGACGGAGACAACCTCAGGAACCCCATCCAAACCCTCGCCAATGTCCATGGCAGAGAGAAGAGGGAAACCTGCCCTGGAGTACTCCCCCTTCTCTGCAGAGGGCTGCAGGTGGAGCACCCTCGTGACACTGGGGAGACCCAAAGGAAAACCACCAGGACTTACAGCAAAATAAGTCTCCTGGTGTCAGTGAAGCTATGAGCAGGATCCAGCCCGTCAGATGAGGGAGAAGGACATGAGTTATTCCTCCAGTGCACTGTGGCACCTACCTTGCTCTCATGTGCACACAGGAGTGGAGAGTGAAATTCATCTTCTAAAATTCATCTGATTCTGCAATATAGCTAAATGAGTATTTTGCATAGGTGTCCATTATGCTTGGAGTTCACCATCAAACCCAAAGGCAACAATATTCAGACTTTTCCTACTTGTATATTATTTAGCGGAGGATATTTGCCAGACCTAGAGGTCCCTCAAAGACATAAAGCTTTTTTTCCACCATCCTCTGCACCGACTTCAGCTCTGTGTTCATCTGTTGATACAGTGGTTTGTTTTGTCCTGCTTTTTTTTTCTGCTCAAATTGCATTAACTTGCATAGGACTTGTGTGCTGTCTCATATTCAGTATGCACTGAAGTGCTTTAATATACTATGGTCCTTAAAAAGTGTTTGTTGATCTTAATCCAAGTAAGTGGGATATGAGGAAGCGAAATTACTAGGTATCGCTATAACCATATTTTTTTTTAAGAATATTGCCTAGAACTGATGCACCATTCAAATGTATTAATCAAAAATTAAATGTGGATCTAATTCAGATCTTCCATTTACTTTCAGTGCTGCAGTTTTAAATTCATAAATTCTAACATTTACTAGTCAAATATTAGGCAGAGAGCTGACGCTATTTATTCAGAGGATGACTCTTAGAGTTTTGTGGAATGCCATATGATATTTGAGGATAAGGCTTACTCAGTCCCTCTTATTGAAGCCATTCCTTTTCTTCCATCCTTCTGCAGACATATTTTGAGAGAGAGAGAAAATGAATGTGATAAATGCAGCAAACAATTACCATCAGGGGAGAGGTTACGCCTTATCCTCACAGCCTGAAGGAAGGCAATGAATGTTGAACACCTTAGCCTTTTTGTAGTTCAAGTCTCTAATCGAGGCAGTATTTTGTTCTTTATAAGATATGTGAAATGTGGCTCATAAAAATAAAAAAAAAAATTTCATTATTTGAAAAAAATAAAAGAAACAGCCTATACATGATCACAGGCACTCAAAAGCTAGAGACTTCTCATGCTTAATTTCTATTCATGTAAGTTCTGCACCACTAATAGTAGGAAACTTAGGGAAAAAAAGATTTTTTAAAATTCAGATTATTATTTCCCCCTTCTAATCATAATTCTTTATTGCACACATTTTCAGAGGTGTCTGAGTCTGGATATTTCACCTAAAAGTACTGGAGCTTCCTTTAGAGAAAGTATTTGAAATAATGGGTTGGTGACATAAATGTGACGAATTTTTTTCTGCAAGACACCTCCACGAATTCCTCATTCTGTGGAAATTATGTCATTGCCCTCTGAAATGAGCAATCCTGGCTAAATTTATTCCCCTGGCTTCTTACCATAGGAAGGAAGGTGAGAGTCCCATGTGACCACCAAGATCATGACCAGGTCGATATTCAGCAGCTTGGATCCATACTCCTGTCTATTTGGTCACTGTGTTTTGAACTGGCATTTCAACTGGAATGATGTTGCCAGCTCACAGCTTTCTTCAGTGTAATAACGGAAGTTTCTCGTGTGCTATAGTCACCTGTTGTACATCTGCTTGAGCTTGAAGTAACTATAGCAGCTTAAACCAATATGATGCGCTCTTTTAGGAAATTATCATAGAGACCACCTATCTTGCTTTTGCAGGGAGTGGAGGTTTCCCACCTTAAGTCATTAGGACTGTTCTCCTTAATGTCCTCTGAGACATAACAAACAGAAGTAACCAGGGTCTTACATTTAAGGACACGTAATTCCCTTGTAAAAATGAACATACCGTTTTAAAAATAGCTAGTATACTATTGTTAAAAAAATAGTCAATGTATATTGGGTTATATGTGTCCTTGGTTTCTTAATTTTGACACAAGGGAAATCTCACAAGATTCATGCATCTAATCTAGGTTTCAACATGAACTCTTTTCCACTTGTTTCAAATATGTTTTAATATAACCAAGTGCTATCCCATTTCACTAAACTCAAGCTCTGCCTAAATAATAATGGAGCATATATTTTATGGCTTTATTTTTGACTATTTACCTTCTTTTCACAATTTATTGTTCTGGAGGCACAAGGAACAAACCTCCTCAGAAGAGAATTTTAACCCAGAAACTGTCAGCATGTATTAATCTTCATTATTTCAAACCTTATACCCTTTTTTTTAAGAAATATTGAAACATTCCCACTTGGCTGGTTGAAAACATTTCCTTTCAAAGTGTAGAAAATGTCTAGCATCATTTGCTTAACATCTTCATGCACATTCGCTCTTTCACAAATACACGCATAAACTCAGGGGGAGGCAGGGTTAGAAACTCATCTGTTATAAAATGAACAATCTGCGAAGGCTGTGGGACCCTCAAACAAACACGGATTTATTAAGCAAACCAAACTGTTGGCTGGTCATTAGGAAAATGTTCTCAGCACTGAGACTGATTAGACCATGTGGGCATGGCAAGTCCCAGGTATGGCGATTGGTGTGTGTAACCAAAAGTAAAGTCTTTATCAGCCACGATACCAATCTATCGGTTTGGTTTCGGGGAGAACACAAATGGCACTCCATGAGGAAGAGCAAAACTCAACCCACACGGGGCAGGCAAAACCGATGCTCAGATGTGCAGAAGCCTCCGACTCCTTTAGCCCCACATTATCTGCCCTGCATCAGCAAACCCCTTTGGTGTTTACTTTACATAGCAGGTGTAATTATTGACGAAAGGCAGTTAAGCTGTTTTACTTCAGAAGATTTAATTCAAGGTAAATCTAACTACACCGCAGGTGATTGCCGCTTCAGCCCTCTGAGTACACATTTTCCCAAGGCACGCCGCGCCACCAGGCTCTCTGGAGCACAAGGCAGGCTGACATTATGCTTAGCTTGGTCTGGTAGTAATTAGAGCGACCCGGGATTTTTCAGAACTACTACATCTTAAGAAACACAGCTTTACCTCTGCTGACCTTCCCCGCAGCTGCCAGACCGAACAAGCACTATGGGACTAAAAGCATAAATTAACTTAGTGACTCCTTCAAAACAGTATTGATTCAGGAAGTGCAATAATGGACAACTGCTTCCTCAAAACCTGCACTCGGTTCAAGTCACTGAACATGATCCACATAGTGGACCATAAATTCAGTGGCTTTCATAACATGATTTAACTAATATAATAGAGACTTAACCCAAGCCATTTCAAATATGTGAAATCTAGTATGAAAAGGATCATTTTAAAAAAGGATGGAGAGTTGCAGTTCACTTTATTGAGACATTTCTTCTCCTCTTTTTCTTTTCAAAGCAGGCAGAAGTATATACTTTAATTCTAAAAAAAAAAAAAAGTTTATTACAAAAGCAAACTGCATCAATGAAAGGGGTGAATAGGTTGCAAAGTCAGAAGGACTATCCAAACATATACCAATTTATTGAATATCACAGTTGTCCAAAAGATCTGCAGATTCTAAATTTGAGAAGAGTTTTAACTGACAGACATGTGTCACCTTTGATAGACAACTCTTGAAACTGTTTTTAAAATAGTATTAAGCACACAAAGGTTTAAATACTTACTCTGAATAATTTACCTGTTTTAAACAATGTATTTCCATCAGCAGGTTTTCGCTGACTATCAGAAATTTTCAAAACATATAGCTTCAATGCACTTAACTTTATACATACAGTATTGTCCAAATGTAGTTACCTACAAATGGTGACACTATAAATCTTGTTTAAACAGGCTACATAAAAAACAGAGCAGAGCTCAAGGTTAGTCTCTGCAAAACAAGGGTGTTTGTTCTTTACAAGACCTTCCTTCAAAAATACCCATATTAACATCCAGATTTGTCACCTCTGCCTTTTCGCACGCCTTGGGTTAGCAGAGAGTCTTCAAAACAGCAGGATCTGGGAGGCAAATTGTCAGGCTGCTGACAACACTGTCACGCTGAACTCGGCGACAAACCACCCCCAAAGTACAACAGGCTTCTCCAGCACGGGCAAAAAGAAGTGACCTTCATTCATAATGCAGGGTCCTGACGCACATCTGGCTGCAACTTTCCAGCTACGTGTGGAGTTCTTAAAATACCTGTAGGTAGCTGTGGGAACTTCTGCCAGCTCAAGAGACGCAAGGTACTGTAATCGAGTTACTGTGAAAGCTGTGGGAGACTGGGGTGGCGTCTACCTCTCAGTGCCCCACAGTGGCATCGTGGAGGTGCCAGCACTGGGTTAGTGAAAACGGAGCTTCTTCCAGTGTTTTAAAAGTATTGGTCTCAATAGTCACTTAGCTTGGATAGGTTTTACACCAGGCTTCAATTGCGTTAGTCTGACTTCATGTTGATATGAGTCAGGAAACCTTCCGGTGTTTGACTTTTCTTGACAAGAACATCGAGATGGAAAACACCTGTGTGGGTAGCAGAGGGAAGAACAGAGGTGGGGGTTTGTTTGTTTGCATTTGTTTTAGTGAAATTGCATTTCTGATCTGGAAAATTGATTAGTTCTGCTTGATCTTTCCCAAGTAATTCTGAAGATAAATATGTTTATCCTGAAATCTTCGTGGTATGAGGGTTCACTCCTCTTTAAACTCTCCAGTTCCTAAAGACAACGAGCTCAGAGAACATACTATGCACTATTTGCTCTTTGGCACAGAAATAATGTAGCATGACTTGAAAGAGACCACTAGAACAGATGTAATTCAAGAGATAGTTTCAATTGTCAGTATGTTCTCCTTTTATATGAATATATTAGGGTTTTTAAATCTATTTGGGAGATAAGTATGCAATTTAGAACCATAGGCAAAGAGAGAAATAAAAATAAAGTGGACAAGGGGAATGCTGGAATTCGAATATAGTAAGATATTGAACAATAGTAGTGATTGGATTCATCTGGATCCAAGAGTTTGCGACTAAAATTACACTAGACATAATCAGGGGGTCTATGAAATGGTAGTAAAAGATGTGGCTCTCCAGCTCATTAATTTCCTTAGTTTACATGTCATTTACATCTTTACAATCTTTTTCACACATTTTTTATTCTCCACGACCAAAAGAAGCATCTTTCTTTGACTATTCTTTCCTGCATGCTGGACAAGATACAAATAATGCCAGGGTGTAGTTAGCCTAAGCAATGAAAAGGGAAAGGGCCCTGTGTGCACAAATCATTTGCAATCACAAACCATACCTACTTTGATTCAGTACAAGGCTTTTAATAAGCTATTTTATGGAGAATATATTTTTTTCCACATAGATTTAATACCAAAAAAAAAAAGAAGACCACTTTCCTCTGGAGACACAGCTCCTAATTGCATGCAAAGCACCACTCCACTGTCGGCTCATCATTTTCTTATATTTGTATTAAAACACTACATTTGAAGTGTTTACCCTTAAAATCTGAACTGCGGACACTCTGAGACCGTAACTCCCTTGCGGGATGAGTAGTGGCAGTACCGTCCTCCCCTGGGCAGCAGGATTGACCGATTTGGGTCTGTAGGGCTTGCTTTTGGTAACCTCCAACTCTGATGGCACATATACCAGTGAACCTGCAATTCCCCGGTGCAGACAGCCGCGCTGGCCTTGTGAGCTCAAGCAACAGGACTGTTTGCCTCCCTGCCCCTTTACTCAGGTTTGCTGGTGGGAGGCATCCCGTCAGCCTACACTGCGTTGTGCTTGAGCACAAGCGAAGGTCCTCGGGGCAGCCACGGTGTACTGTTATCCCAAGTGGAAAACGAGACTTCATAAAGGGTCAGTAAATTCACTTATAAAAACATCAGCCCCAACCACCCCAGCTGAGCATCCTGTCTACTACAGATGAGTGACAGGAAAATATTAGCTGACAGTAACAGGAGGCTGGGAAGGATTAGCAGGATGGCTTCTATTTTCTGCTGGAGCTCATCATAACACATGGCATCAATTTTTTCAGCTACGGGGGAGGACTGAAAGATCTTACAGGTGTACTGCCTAGGTGAAACCTTGTGATGTACCAGGCTATTGAACTTCGGCAAACGTACTGCAATGCTTGAGTGCATCAATACCAATGCTGTAAAATTTGTATACTCTTCTCCAAAACCCTTTTCATCTTAGTCCTGATAAAGGGTGAATCAAAAATCTAGACATTTTAACAGCTCTCATGCATGTTAGGAAATGTGGGCATTACAAGAATAGCACAGAGGACCAGGAGGCACATCTCATCCAATGCAGGCACAGGACCCTTTTGGGAGCTCAACCTCCCAACACGCTCCTGCGCAACGGAGGGCTCAAAAAATAGGGAAGTCCTACAAATAGCATTAGGCCCCTGCTGTTTCTGACAGTGAACCATCTCCCTTGCCACTTGCCCAGCTGCTTAAAACTATTTTCCACTGCACACTTTATTAGTAGCTTCTGTAGCAGGTCAGCAGAGAATCTGATGTAAAGCTCCTGCATTATCCTGTTGCAGCATGAAAATGAAAAGGCTGCTGGCCATGATTATTTTCTACAACTTGAATGTGTGGGTGAAAGAAATCTAAGAAACAGTGATGACAGCTCCTCAGATGATGAGAAATAACCGTACTTCAGTAAAATTATTCTTGGGTGCGCAGATCCCTTTATAATTACTCACAATGAGGGCAGAAGAAAAACTTAGATTAAGAAAACTGGTTACATAAGAAATCTGAGATGAAAAGAGAAGTGAACATTGAATCAAAAGGGTAATGATCCCCCAAGCAGCACAATGACTGCTGCTCTGCAGAGTGGGTAGAGTAGGTTTTGATGTCAATCATGCAACACTAGAAATGATTCATCATCTTTTTTATAATTCCTTCTTTAATTAGTAGGACCAAAAGTAAGTATCACACACACATGTAAATCACCTGTCTATCCATCTGTCCGAATATCCATCTAGTTCAAACCTCTTCTTCCTTCGTTATTATTCACAGCTGTCCCTAAGGGTACCACTGAAGCAGAACATCACTGAGTAAATCCATACATTTTAAGGATGAGCTTTCATGCAAGTGACACTAATTATCATGAAATAACAAAACTCTACCTTCAAACACCTGACCACATATACTGTACTCTTATACATTCAGTCATCCTTTGATTGTTTCTGCTGGTTCCAGGAGGTGGGTTGTTTTTTTCATCACTGTTCCCACCAGCTAAAATTAAACTGTCTCAGTCTGAGAGGAATTAGAAAACCTGCAGTAATGGATAGTCAGTCCTTTCAGACAGAAGCAGTCACAGGGACATTTTTAAACTTTCAAAAATTGTCACTTTCCAACTGCGGCAAATTCTTCTTGCTTTACTCATGAAGGAAACCAGCAAAGTGTACCTGTTCTTTTTTCACATGTAATCCCACGAGATTAAAATTTTGCTAGAAACAGATGCTTATTTTCAGCTTTATTGTCAGAGGTAAAGACAAGACTTCAAAATCAGAAAGAAGAGGGTAGTCTTCACTGATGGCACTGTGCTAATTGCTGTCAAAATCATGTTCTTGACAGACAGAAGTATCTTCAGAAGGAAAATAAATGTGAAGCTGGGTCTATTGGTAAATTGCTGCTAAGACCAATGGTTTATCTTCTTTGGACTGTACCCTCCATCTAACTGGAAAGGCTTTGCAACACTCTTTATCACAGCAACATTTGCTGTATGAAGATAGCAAAAAGATAATTGCGTGGAAGCTTGTAAGGGAACACAGTGCATGGTTTTGTGAAGTTTTGTGAACCCTCAGAGGTGTGTGACAGTAGATGAACATCCTATATTGTCAGAAGCAAGAGAAGAGAAGAAGTGTGCAAGAGCAGATACAGCTTTGAAGCTTTTCCCCAAGCAAAGCCAAACCATGGCACTACATCCAAGTCCTACATTAGAAAATGACCCTTGTTGTGTGTATAAGTCTCATAGCTTTGATGAAGGCTGAGAAGAAAACATATGCCCTACCTCTAAGGAGTTACTTGCCTGTCTATAGTCCCTTCACAGTTAATCACACAGACATGGCTCCGCAGACATTAGCTTGGCAAACCTCACCCCATTTCCTATCCACTATGAGCAGGAAGATTACGTAGCCATCCTTGTGCAAAGACACAGGCCAAGAAATGGTAGAAGACAAGAGTTTGCAAGAATACCTGTGCAAGAGGAACAGTACAGACCTTGTTATTGTCTCATTTTACAGACCACTAACATGATACAGTAGTGTGATATAAGTTCGTGGGTCCAATCCGTTTTAGCGAGTCACCACAATGCTGTTAGCAGAGAACTGCCATGCTAGAAAAATGTTCTCCTGGTGTAAATAATGTTCTCAGAGTTGTAAAGCAACATAAAACCCAAAGAGACCTTGATGGGTCTCAGAAACAGCCAGCGAAATACCCAGCAGTGAGTGCGCTATCCATGCAATGTATGTCATCTCTCCCTACCCTCTCTCTGCCAGCGATGCCCATCCCAGTACTGCCCCTTCACGTCTTTCCACATACATCTCTGTTTCCTTTCCCTAATGCTGAGACGCAATCAGCACATAGCTCTCTGTCCTGAGAACATTTACAGTTTTAGACACAAGGGAGGTCACTACCGCTGAAATTGTGCACTTGAGGGGAAAAGCAGAGAAAAAGGGACAGCCACCATTGCATCCCAAACGCAATGTGTGCATCTGTGTGGGTACACAAGTGGAGGTTTAGGATTTCATACGGCCTCTGCATTCAGTATTTGGGTGATCTGAACCACGCAGATGGATTCACAGCTACAGCCTTCCCCGCTGCCATCTCACCAACCTGCAGAAGAAACATGTACCCTGCCCGCCTGATGACTTCCGACACGCCTGTCCCCTCTTCATCCTCCCTCAGCTTTATTTATCAACAGAGTATTTGTTGTCTTCCATAACGATATTCATCAACAGCATGGTAAGAAGAATGGAATGAGCTTTACTTTTCCGTAGAAAAGCTGATATTGCTAACATATTAGTATGTAAAATACATACCTGGCGTAGTGTGCTTACTCCTCTGACTCACAGGCCTAGCCATAAAATGTTATTCTATGCGGTTTATGCCTGAGGGACTGACACCAAGTGTTAATTCAGCATCACTTATAAATCTAATAAATGCGTTTTCATATTTTTATTTCAGGCAATTAATTCAGTTATTATATGACACTGAAATTATTGTTAGTACTTCTGATACCCGAACAGCAACCTTCCAAACATTACTGTTTATCATGGCACTTTTTAATGATCATCTGGTAATTTTCTCTTCATGTGTTTTCCATTTGACCTGAATTAATTTTTTCAGGTCAAATGTTATGAGCCATTATATGAAATGCTTCACTAAAATCTTTACATACAATCATATTATACACTTCTTTACATTATTGAATTCTGCATTCGCTAATGCACAGATTTTCTTGTTCTTACTTGCCCATTGTCCACCTGTGACTAATCTCCTGCTTCCAGCCAGAGATTAAAAAAACATTGTCCCTATAAATTTCAAAAACCGCAAGAGAAGAATCAAATAAGTCAAGTGCAAGTAGGTCATTTCCTTTTCTTTAGGAGTGAATACATGAAGTAAATTTCCTTTAATGTCATGTAGCTATCTCACAACCACTTTGTTGTACTCTCCACCCCAGGCCTGGCAAAACTGCAACTGCAGACGCGGTTACATCATGTGCATCTCACTCTAGCAATAACGTGCAATAGCAGCAGGGAAAGCCAGGCAGTACGATGCCCCACAGAAACCTGTGTGTGCCTACCGCCTGGTTTGCAGCCCAGGCTGAAGTCCCGTTTGCCGTGTGCTCCCCGTGACTGTTACTGCAGTTTTTAGCTCCCACGCTCTTAAGCACACACTTACAGGTGTTGCATTGCAGAGGAGTATGTTAAGTTGCTTTATTTCCCACATACCTTAAAAGCTGCAGCATGTTACAGCTAGTTATGATCCCCCTAAGCAGAATACCGCATATGCCCTCCTAACTGTCCTACGGGTCACAGTTACATTTAGTATGGCAGTGCTCCTTGTCTGATCTTCAGCAAATATAACATGCTGCTGAGGAGATTTATATTACCTGAATAGATAGTTACGAGTAGTGACCTCAGGTGATTTCTGTTTCCTACCACACAGACTGTTACATTGAAGGATGTTCACGCTTTTCATCCTCACAGGTAGCTGAAATTTATTTCTTGAAATACACTGATGGTGGCGGAACTGTACTACTCAAAAAAAAGTTTTGCTTGACAGATAAAATGCTGGGGGAGAAAACTCAGAGTACCGTAACCACGTCTGGGGAAGGGCTGCTTCTCTGCAGCAGGATTTCATGGGGTCTGGCACAAATAACTATCGTTAGATTTCATAATCAAATAAACTAGAGATAACCATAAAACTATTACTGCCTTCCTGAACGCTGAGTAAGGCGATATATGACCTTTCAAAGGAAATAGTGACTGGCATCTTCATGACTTAATGTTTTACACCTAGGCTGGCCAGGGCTCTGGGCAGTGCTCAGTGAGGAATAAATATGCTGCAAGAGAGAAATGAACTAAAGGTCACAACAGATGCCTTATAATTTGTGCCTTGTATTTTATGCCTATAATCCTTTGGGGTTTTTCTCATTACTCAAGGGATTGTTTTTATCTACATCCCTGAATAGAACCAAAAGACAACTTCTTACATTTTTTTTACTGACTTATTTCTCTAAGCATTTCCAAAGAGTATTTTACTGAATGTACTGAACACCAACACAATAGAAAGTGGCCAATGTTTTCTAGATCGTCATATACAGTTTTGAGCTCCTCAGCTCCCTGGAAGTAATTCATCACTAATGGTGTCTTGCTGCGATGTGTCTGAAATTCATGTGAACTTATCACCAAGGTGATATTGCTATACTGAAAACATTCTGAAAGATACCGCATAAATAAATTTTAAAAATTCCAAAGGGAATAAATGTATGTGACACACAGCTCAGGTGGCTAGAAGTTTAAAAGCTATTACTTTCCATCATTAGTAGTCCCCAGGGCTAGAGCATTCAGCTGTGAAGACTGCTTTGTACTTGCAGTGACACAAGGTCATCATAAAGAAATTATTTCCTGTGGTGCTTAGCTCAAGTATCTTTCCTAAAATGTCTTCCATGGCTACAGTTAACCGTGTCCTTATCACCAGAAAAATAAATAAAAACCAAACAAAATAAGGCCCAAACTCATGTATTTTTTGCAGAACACTGAATGTCAAGAGTTTAAACTTCTCAAGAATTACAGATTTCTGAATCTGCATTCTTCAAAAGCCTCTTACAAATATTCAGTATAATGTATTTATCAGCACGTGTGAAATACTTCAGCAGATATAAAGAAATTGCCTATTATGTACCAATTTACTAGTTCATTTCACATTAGTCCATGATTTATACCACATATCTTCAACGGAATGACAGAATAGAAGGAGTAAATTGATGAGATTTAAGCTTTACAATGTTTTATGAAGTGGGCCAAAACAACGGTAGTTAAAAGATGACTTTAAAAAAAATCTTCCAATCCCTATGCAAAGCATATTGAAAGATAAAAAGAGAGTATAATTTTAATCTTTCATTTTTAACTTTATTTCGCTCTAATACTACTGTACTCAGTGCTTATTCTTATTAATAATTCTTATTATTAGTGAGACTAAAAGGACTGGGAAGTTGATATTACTATTGGCCATTACTCAGGTAACTACACTGTGTTGTCAATTCAGAGTTTTACAGAATTTCAGCTTACATTTTCTTTCCAACTACAGTAATTGTGAAAAGTAATGCTTTTGTTATCCTGGTGAATTCCAAACATTCACAGCTGTAAATCATAACCAAAATATTGTTAATAATACCAGCCTGGAGTCTCCCAAGTGCAGAAATCATTATTGTGTTCAGTCAGCATGCAAGGCTCTAGCAATAATAATAAATGCTAATGAAGTACAATTTTACATAACTTCATGGGAATACTGGCAGGGGATGGAGCACCTGCAACGACTGCGACTAATCTTGAAATCTTGAAAAATCAGAAACCTTTCAACGGTCATTCGAGTTGTTACGCTGAGAAAGATTCCTTCTTTCTTTGAGAATAATTACTGATTAGGCACCCAGTGAGATGCTCGTGGGCAGGGCAGGAGAGGATGTGCATTGAGGACACGGGGAGTGCTACCTGCTGGCAGCGATGCACGACGTCCCTGCAGAAGGACAGAGCAAGAGGAGACCGAGGAGGGCAGGGAAATATACAGAGGGGGAAACTACAGGGCCACAGATTTTTCTGCTTCCTGTGGTTCTCTTTGAGATCCTTGCTCTTCACCAGCTCCACGGGACTTTCAATTCTTGACATGCCAGAGTTTTGCAATTAGCACAAGTATAATGCAACCATAAGCTTGTATATGTAAATGCGAGTAAGAAATGCTGTTCTTTTGAACCCACATTTTTCCTAGGTATTTTGTCCCTCGCAAACTTGCTTACCACAGAAAGTTGCCAGGGACACAATCCATCACACCACCTGTTTATTCCACATTTTACTGTTTTCTTATATGGTATTTTACCTCCTATACAGTCAGCAATTACACTACATCATGTTAAATCCTACTAAACTGCTGACATCAACCACGGCAAAAAAGCATAAAAAAAGGCCACTAGTGAAAACTTAGAAACTACAAAATGTATGTGTGTCTATGAAAAAATAAATGTATCGTGGAATATTTCTAACAGGATATTTCACTAAGGAACAACCATTTGTCTTGCTGTACTTGGGTTCTGTTAAAACACTAGAAAAAAGCCTACCTTTGCTAACAAGAAATTTTAAGTATTAATATATGGTTTATGCTGCTACCTTCCTTCTGCCCCAAATTCCTACATTATCAGTTTCTCTTTGTCTAGAAATATAAAGTTTTCAGGCTCAAGGAATCTAACATATAATTTTAAAAGCCTGGGCCCAAAGCAGTGAGCACAGACTTCAGCCTATCTTCCACTAAAAGTACTTTTTTTTGAATAGGAAACACAAGATACAATTTTTATAAGCAGTTGGATTAGCTAATGCCATATTTACAACATACATCCACTGAAAACAAATGTCAAGACTGACAAATGCCTCGGTCTTGCTGTGGTCAACTGCAAAGGAACAAATTTCACTCAACTCACGTGCACAGAGAAGAATATCTTTCATTTTCAGACGCTCAGTAGAATACCCAAAATCCTTTAGGAAGAAAAAGTGCCCCTTACAAATACATTTAACTTGCTTTCCTCAAAGGAAGAATATGGAGGAAACCTCCCTTTTGCTTTTGTGTGGTCATTGAATAAAAACATATATAACTTATCTTAAAGAAATTACAATAGATAAAATTTGCAATAACAATTTAGAGTTATTAATAAAGATGATTATTAGGACTTTATAACACAAAGTGGGGACCATCGATCTAAAAAGTTGCTTGAAGGCATAAATATTTGTCACTTTGCAGCTAATCGCAGCAAAAATTAATTTTAATTGCACGTAAAAGGTCTTTTATAAAGGAAAACAAGAAATAAACAGATTTTCTATGTTTTAACAGCTTCATTTCATTCTCCGACTGGCATAGAAAATGATAATTTTTCATTACTGGGCATTCTTCCCAAGTTCAGGAGGAATACTAGTAGTGCTGATTGTAAAGGAGTTTTGTAAGATTTTTTTCGAAACCCACTGCTGCACTTACCTCAGCAGATCTGGGTGTTGTAAGAATCTTCACAGGATGTGTATCTTACACAAACGTACACCTTAGGGAAGCTGCAAGTCCAATTTTGCGTTAAAGTTTGATTTAAATATAATTATGCTCCTCTAGGCATAGAAGTAGCAGCTACTACTTCCTGAGGCAATAATTAATATTAAATTAATGCATAATGAAAATTCATTTTTATTAATGAATGATATATTAAGCAGGCATTAATGTTACATTAATTTTAGATTTTAAAAATCAGATTATATGAAACTTAAGAATATGACCTGTCCTTTATAAAGTTCTGTGGGACTCTAGCCAGAAAAGACGTAAACTATTCCTATTTGAGGAACAGGCATACTCATGCCTCCAAAAGGCTCCAAGGGGATTGTAACTGACCATTACATGCCAAAAAGAACGGGATGACTCACACAGGGTGGAATCATGGGCAGAAACTGAAAGAATAGTGCGTAATTAATGCTAACCAACATTTTTTTCTCACAAGTAGATTTTGTAAAATCTGGTTTCTTATATGGAAAGTCAAGCTGATAGAGGTGTCTGGGCTGACATAACATCCTTCAGCACCACTAAGTGTATGACAGTGTGCAATAGCGTGATAAACTTCTAGCCCAGTATTATGGTAGCTTCATGGATTAATGACAGAGACTAGGAAACACTTTTAAAAAACAATCACTGCCTCACCCTGCAGTGGAAATAGAGTCCTGGAAGGACAAAATGTGGCTCAGTGGAGGCATGTGTATTGGGTCATTGATAGTAGTGTAGTTACTCAGCAGGCAGTGAGTCCTGCTCTTCAGATGAAACAGTATGAATGGCTGTGATCACATGTATTGTTGGGTATAGACCCTACTTTGCAATCGCCTGTTTGTTATTCAGCTTTCTCCAGTCATAGAGTTAATCTCCTAACTCCGGATAGGAGCAGGGGATCTAACTGACTGGTGGATGAGACCATGGAAAGAAGTGCACAGAAAGGCAACTTGATGCTATAAATCATAGAGTCATAGAATGGTTTATGTTGGAAGGGACCCTGAAGATCACCTAGTTCCAACCCCCCTGCCCTGGGCAGGGACACCTCCCACCAGACCAGGCTGCTCCAAGCCCCGTCCAACCTGGCCTTGAACCCCTCCAGGGATGGGGCAGCCACAGCTTCTCTGGGAAACCTGTTCCAATGTCTCACCACCTTCAGAGCAAAAAATTTCTTCCGGATATCTAAACTAAATCTCCCCTCTTCCAGTCTGAAGCTATTACTCCCCATCCTATCACTACATGCCCTTGTAAAACGTCCCTCTCCAGCTTTCTTGTAGGCCCTCTTCAGATAATGGAAGGCCACTATAAGGTCTCCCAGGAGCCTCCTCCATAGTGAATGCAACCAGCATCTTCAGCAATGCTTATGAAAGGTGGGAGGCCGGAAAGCAACACTGATATCAAAACAAGTGCCAGCAATGGTGAGTGAAAAATGATATATCAGTGAATTTTGGATCACCTGGTGGTTTTGCACAATGTGTATTATGTCTCATTCAAAGGCAAGAAACCACCTCCTCCAACAAAGTGACCCTGCAGTAGATCTGCAGATTACGTTGCTGGCAGAGCACAGCTACAGCCACTATTCTTAGAGCCCAGACGGATAAACAGCAAACTGTATCCAGTCTGATAAATAAGCAAGAAGAAAATTTGTACAAGAAGGAAGAAATTTTTTATCTCTATGTGTGACTTTACATTGAGATTAGGCTCACTGCAAAAAAATTATGATTGGCAAAAATGATTTAAAAGTTTGGAAAGATTCAGGTAATTAAAACATGTAACACAAAGTCTGGAAAATGCACTTCAGAAGAGCTTACTGCTAATGAAGTCTAAGAGAAGGCTGACTTGATTATGTTTTATATACAAAAAGTGCAAATGATACTTTTGAAAGTGAAGTACCCATAAGTCTACTGCAGAGGGATATCCTGGTGTTGAAAGAGGAGAACAGACAAATATAAAAAGGAGAAAGGGCTGCTGATGAATTTATAGTACTTAATTACTGGAAAATATACATATATTACCATTCGCTTACAAAGATACATATTTAAAATATTTTTGTGGACTTCCGAAATGCTAACTGGGGCATAATTAAGTAATGTCCATAATTAAAAGGGTCCAACCTGCTGCTAGCTCTGAAAGAAATACATGAGTTATGAAGGCAGGCCATTCAGCAAAGCAATACCACAATATGAACTGGAAATAAGGATTTGAAATGGAGGTTTTTCTATGTGGTTTTTGAAAAGTAAACCTGAATTGTAAGCCCTTAGAAAGCTGTGGCTGGAAGTTAAAGTTTTCATAGCCCTAAATGGGTCAGAAGTTCCTCTGACCCTCATGAGACTCAGTACTTGAAATATACAATATCATTTTAAAACTTGGACGTGGGACTCCTACTCAGTGTTAAGGTATTCTAAAGTACTTACTTAAACTCTACCTAAACTCTTAGCCTACTTTACAGTTACAACGTACCAGTATATTTGACTCAGACAAAATTTGCCCTGTATGAATTCTGTATTAAGGTTGAGTTGAGCCTTAAGAAAGTTTTTAGTGCAGCCAACCAAAAGAAATATCCTTGGCTTGTAAATAACCACTTTTTATGAACTATAGCGTGACATGACCAGACTGCTTCCCTATCACATGTAGCAGTGCTTGAAGTACACAATGTGCATTATTTATTTTTAGCTGTAACCTCTCATAGTTCACCTCATTCACTTGATTTTCAAATGCAGTTTTAGGTTCCTTTATCACAGGTGAATCAAGGCTTTACCAAAAAAAAAAAAAAATTAAGGAAAAAAAAAGGAA